>JALAZF010000399.1:3860000-4460000 GCA_022829125.1 Lathyrus tuberosus
TATTTAGCCAAATATTGTGAAATATGAATCAGATCATTGGTTGAATCTTCATCTACCTTGAACGAATATAACAGGTTAGTAAAGTCGTCAGCAAGGCGTTGGCGTTTCTTAGCTTCTTTCTCCTCCTTCTCCTTTGCTCTCTCTAATAATTCTTCAAATAAAAGCTTTAAAAGAAAAACAAAGTATCAACTTCTGACAATCCATGTTGCAAGGAAATAATCAATATTAAATAAGCCAAACTGGCTGACAACCTCGTCATAGAGATATTTGTATCAGCATGCACATGAGATTCTATGTTTTTTAAGTTAATCAACGATATTATAAGGAGACACATACAACAATTGATAGAACGAGAACATGACTATCGTATTGAAGTTTCAAACTCAATAAACATAACTATTGATTGTATGTTCTATAATAGATTTAGGTTTATATCAATTACATGTAAAACTGCATCAACAATTGTATGTAAAATGAACCAACAAAAGTCGAAGGTAAAATGCACTTGTTCTTCACTTCTTCTTTCTTGATATATATCATTTGAGCTTAATAAATGGAAGATTTCAATTATTTGTTGCTGAGAAAGTTATTTAGAAACATCAAGACAAATAGTAGTCCATCCTTTTCAAAATGACTGTCGTTTAAGATTTTTGCACACAGATTAAGGAATGCAATAATATTGTAAGACATTGCACTTTTACTAAATTAGTCTTATTAATGTGTTGGAAGAAGTATACAGAATAATAGTTAAATGACAAAATTGGAAAAATAGCAATCATTTATATATTGAAAAGTGAAAATGACATGAAACAATTTTTTTTTCCTAAAACAGCAGTAAATTTGAAACGGAGGGAGTAACAATTGCCATGCATTGTTTTGCCTTGTACTCCCTCCCCATCAAAATTTGTCACTTTTTCAAATGACACGCGAATTAAGAAAGATAGTTAGTTTTGTATAGGAATTACAAGAATTACAAGAATTAAAAATATTCATTAATGGTATGAGATAGAGAAATTACAGGACTGAAGAAAAGGAGTAATAAATAGTAAAAAGTATAATAGAAAAATAACATTAATACTTCACTGTATTATAAAATGACACATAAAACAAGATAGTAATTTTTTTGCCTAGATTGATTTATTTATATTGTGGGACAGATTACGTTTCCGAAGCCAAAAAAAAAGGAATTGAAATGGACAGATTGCAACCAAAATTTATTACCTTCAAATTGATCTCTGATATCGTTTGGCAAGCAGCTTCTTCTAATACTGCAGACTTGAAGTCCTCATATACTGATGTGGTAACTACTGTAATCTACTCAAATAGGAAATGACGCTGAGTTAGCAGAGTTTGTCATTAAATATAACCTAAAGATTAAAACTTAAGGAAGTTTTTTTTATGCCTACCTTGCCTGACTTAAGTGTATCTTTTATGAGTGTCTTGTCTTCATGATACTATCGACAAGTCATGTGAAAAATAGAAATCAGCAGCCATTTTTATACTTCCACATTATATCACTATCTAATAAAACATATCTAGCAAATCACTATATTACTCCTGATCAACAAATACTAAATCAAGACACTAAAGGAAAAGTACAACAGTAGTCTTGTTTTCTTGAACTTCTAAATAAGTTAAAATCAAGTCAACAAACAGTGACCATTAATTACAAACTGTCGGAATCGCTTTCAATGCGTTTGACAATTGAGCAACTCATCGGGACTCAGAAGAAAGCAGGACATAGTCAGAACAGGATGTCACTCCAAAGAAAGAGCATTTTTGGTTGGTGAAAGGTTGTTTTCAAACAGTAAACAAGTGACTTAATTGCATAGAGTGTGATAAACTAATAACATCATCCTAGTTCTCCCTCTGTTTCAAAACGAGTGCCTTTTTAGCAAATAAAATTTGTTTCAAAATGAATGACATTCTCACCTTTCAAAGTAGAAATGATTGTTATTTTTCCAATTGTGCCCTTTAATTATTACTGTGTACACTACTTCCAACATATTAACAAGGTTAATTTAGTAAATGCGTAGTCTTTTGACAACTTTATTGTATTTTTTAATCTATGTGCAAAAAAACTCGTTTTGAAACAAAGGGAGTATTTTTCAAAACAATATATATCATTATAGTTTTCACAGCGATAAACATCTATAACAAACTCATTCACAACATTAAAGAAAAAACTTGAAACAGAATTTTGATAACCTTCTTTTCAAGATCTTCAAAGACATCCTCATATAAATCTCTCGGGGTAGAACCAGATGTATTTGATGCAACAGCTTGATATTGAGGCAACTCTTTCACCTACAAAATAGAGAGCATAAAACATGTTTCCTTTCCAAGTTTTGCCAGCTTTCATTGGGACCACCTAAATGTTTTACTACCTTCAAGCAATAATCTCGCCATTGTGTTTTAGCAGTAAGAACTCCATCAGCAATATGTTCTTCCAGCAACTTGCGAAATGCATCACGGTTTTTCCTTTCACCCCGACGGAGTCGTTCCTATATCATACCCATTAGAACGAATACACAAACAAAATTTGACCTGAAAAACAACTGATAATCATACATTTATGTTCTACCTTCTGTATCCTTTTCTGTTCCTCTTCCTCCTTCTCCAAGTCACGAATATAATCCTGCCAAATTTAATATCAGCACATAGACCCCTCATACATGACTATTAGGTTTTAGTTAAAACTCAAGTGAGTCAAGCCCACAAAATTAACTTGTAAGTTGAGAATTGCCATATCTCTAGCCAATGTTGGACTTGAATATTTTCCAATAATGAACAACTAAAAGAACATATATACCTGGTAAACAAGCAAGCGGTCAATTTTTTCAAGTAGTAAGTGTCTATCATCATCCTCTAGCCGATCTTGGATTTTTCGCCAATGACTATTCACCTAAAACGATATGGAAATAGTAAGAAAAGGGTTCAAGAACAAAGCAACAATTACAACAGAAGTGCACCTTTTCAATTTTTTTCAAATGTACCTTCACAAAATCACAGGATTCCAGAAACTTCCTATATTCTGCTAAATTTCGCCGGTGTTCCTCAGCAGCATTTTCCTTTTCCTAAAGTTCACACAGAAAGGATAATAGTAAGAATGGACAAGTTGAAACATTATTAATTGCAAAGTTTAGCTACTTAAATTTAATGAGCAATTTGAATTTAAATCAGCCAATGCTCATTATATTGTTTTAATCAAAACAGGGATTTCTAACCCCAATATGCGGTGCCAGGCTGCCCTGTCATTCACTCTTTGGAATAAAGAGTAAACCGGATCAAGTAGTCACTGGTCAGTCATCAACTTTATAAGTAGCCATCATAGAAATTTTGGGGAATGGATGAATACTCGGAATTAAACACTAACTAGGTAAGACGCTGAAATCACAAAACATCAGTGGCGGACTCATCAGCCCTCCACAAATCAGTAAATAGTTTCAAACAGTAAGTTTAAACTCAAAAAAGGTAGTATGACTTTTTCCCTGCACTCGACTCACGCCCCAACTGACACCATAAATTGAATGGGAGGTTGAATTTGTATATTAAGCTATAGTACTTTAGACAACTTCTCAACAATTGAAAGAATAATGACAATCAAGCTACTTTAGGTGCCATCTGGACTCTAAAACAACAAGGAAATAGAAGAATTTAATCTGTATAACATCAGAGAAGCTGCTCTTTTTGCCATTATGATTTACTGCTTGTTTTATTTTGGCAATACTTGGACTTTGTTTTGCCAGTAAGGCTTATGACTGGGCTATCTGATTAATCTAGCTATACGAATGATTCTTATATATCGTGACTTAAAATATAGTTGAGCAAGTTGCGTTCATTTTTGTTGGACAGTTGGAATTTTTTGTTAATAATAATAATAATAATAATAACAACAGTAAACATAACAGTGGAGATAATAGTAAAAATAAGAGTAAAAGTAAATGTGGAAGTATTGTTTAAGAGATTAAAAGACATGATTTTAATTATCCAAATACTTACAAGGTTTGGCAAATCGAGTATTCCAAGGTCTAAGACTCAAAACTCGGATGCCTAAAAGACCCACAACAGATCCTTTTATAGCAAAAGGATGACTATGACATGACATGCTGACAAAGGCTCGTGTGTAAAAATACAGTAACATGGTATTACCTTTCTCTCAAGTTCCACCATGTAGCTTTCAAATAAATCTTCCCGGTCTCTGGGTTTTTCAACGGCATTGAATCGTTCATCATTTTCAAGCATACTTATAGCTTTGCTGATTTCAGTAAATGGTTAATTAGAAATTTTAAGACGGATCAGTTCAGCCTAAAGGGAACAAAACAAACAGATCATTCATCAAACATGCAAAATTATACCTCCATCTAGTGGACGATTTTAGCTCCTTGCACTCCTGAAAAGAGAATGTTTGTAATGAGTAACTAGGAAAGGCACAAATTAATCATGTATTATGTTCAACATACTTCTAACATCTTTGTGAATTCTTCACGGGCCTTTTTCTGCTTTATGCGCCTCTCTTCAGCCTCTAGCTTCTTCCTTTGGCCCAAATACTGAATGAATGATAAAATTGATCAATGTCAAAAGCCCGGTCAAATAGTATGAGACTGAAATATTTCACTAGATGCAAACTGAAGGGTATTATGTAAGGTCAGATATGCAAAGTCCCATATGAGGCCTGACTCTCACCTCATTGAATGCTTGTTTTCGCTCACCAAGTGTTTTCAGGGCATTATATCTTTTATCACTGATGATTTCTCTCATTGCCTGAATAACAATTCAATATAATAATTATCATTTGAAACACAAGAGTGGAAAAACTGAAGGTGTGTCATCTACCTGTTCCCACGTCCAATCAGAATGAACATTCGCAGATTCCAGAAGCGCTTTAAATGCATTTTTTGCTTCCTGAAAGAGTAATGTAAAGTGGTGATAAAGATGATGGAGAAGAATGATAACATACAGACCTACCAAGTTTTTTAATAGTGGAGATTATCCAAGACATAAAGAATCCTTACCAGCTTATTTGCATATACAAAAGTTTCACCATCATTGTTTTTCTCCTCTGAAGGAGTCGCATTAGTTTGTCCAACTACAGGAAATCCTCTTTTGGCTTCCTACAAGAGTTGCAAGGTAATTTGAATAATAAACAACAGCCAAATAAGGCCTTATCCACAGCTACATGGTTCAAATATGCCTATAATATCGTTCAACAAAATTGACTAATACGTAAATAAATTAAAAAGATTCTGGATTGGATAAAAAATTTAAGATTTTCCTAGTTTTATATGATCGAACCAAGTTGCAAAAGTGGACAATCATGGATTAAAATACTACCGATAGAATTTTATTCTAGTATTCATTTTTTTTTATTCATCAATAGCTTCGCTTTTACAGGCTTGTGTGAATGTGTATGCTAGGATTAATATACACTGCAGGTATCTATCTCCAAACAGGCCATACTTTTAGAGTGATTATAATTCCAATAATCCTAAATAGTAGAAAGAAAATACCTCCACATCTTGAAGAGGAGCACCATTGACAGAAGAAGTAGAATCATGAGTTGCCTGATTATCAGCACTACACAACAAAATTTTCAATATATAAGTTGGCATTGAAAAAACAACCAGACATACGAGAGAAATGAAGTTATAAGAAAACATTGAATTCGCAGAACATAAATTCATACATGGATGGAATTTTTGAATCAAGTGAGTTGGCTGCTATTCCTGAGCTTCCTGTGACTATTGTGGGTGCAGTGCTCACAGTTACAACAGTGCTTGGTTCAACTGCTATGGTGTTTGAAGTAACTACCGAATTGGAAACAGAGGTACCCGATAAACCAGAAACCAACCGTTGATGATCAGTGGCTATAATTGGTGTAATAGAAGATGGGCTTGAAGCAAGACCGTTAGATGTCAAAGTGTTGGAATTAGCTGCATTAGCTGGTGTTGGTGTTGCAGCAGAGGCGGCAGCAGCATTGGATGTATCACTTGCATTTGACACCATTCCCTGGCTAATAGTTTTATGTGCTTGCTCACGAGCCAGCTGAATGGAAATTTTACAAATAGGTAAGAAATTGCTGGGCAAATAATGGAAAACAATTACAAACATCATCATTAACCATAAACCTTGAGTTCTTCTGGTATTGTCCATGTTGATTGCTGAGTAATCTTATTGAAGTAATACCTGCAGCAAGTCACAGCCAAAACATAAAACAGTTAATTTAACTATTACAAACTAATGACATGGGAAGGGTACAGAAAAAAGATACGGTACATTTTGTAAATAATATTATATAATAACTAGACAAAACATACTTTCTTCCATCTGAAGCAGTGAACTCTTTCCAGACAGTTGATGCGTCAGCCCTCTGTAACATCCAGTAGAATTAGTAGGTTTTGAAAATGCTAAAAGTAAACCACTCAAGAAAGATTATTATATTGAAGTAATAAGTAACAGCAAGCTAATAAAAGAGAGAAGATAATGTACCTAAAGAGCTAACTATTGATATACAATAATATTGTCAAAAGTCAAAACTAATAAGAATGATACAACAAACAATAATTTATATATCCCTGCACATAAATAATTAAATATATGTAAACACTACATTTGTAAGAGTGGAAAAGCAAAAAAGAAACTAATAGATGGATAAATGAAAATAAAGCAAGAAAATAAGCATATAGAAATGCACAGCAGCACACTTATATCTTACACCCACCCACCCTAATTAGATCACCCTACAAAATCACTAGAGGAAGGGTAATGGAAGGGTGCGGTCAACCATCAATTAATGGCATTGCAGAACCAAAGTTATACACCAATCTCACATTTTAGGTTTAAATAAACAAAAAACGTAAATAGCAAACTGTTGCCTGACTTGAGAAAGTGCAGCCCCAGCCTTCACAGTGACCATATAGAGCAGTTGTTAAAAATTCTCCTGAATTGCGATGATATCTACAAATCAGTGGAAGTACATACAATAAAAGGATATCCACATTGTAAACCTTTCATGATCATTGGAAAAATAGTAGAAATGGTCAAAATCCATACTAGATACCAGTTGGATTGAACACAACATTTTCAAAGCATGTCCAACAGATAAAAAAATGACATTCGATTACAGCAACGTGAAATTTTAACCCACCTCAAGAGGTGACATCAACTCCAAAGGTTTTTCCCAACTAGATTGCCTTGTAGTCTTGTTGTAGTAATATCTGGTTCAGTTCGGTAAAGAACAAAAAAAAAATATTACGCCTCAAAATAATGCAAATTGTGAGAGCGTTTGTCAAATCATCAACAAAAATTGAAATACCGTACAAGGTATTTTGTTTTTGCTAAGAAAACAAGATATAATTATATTAACCAATACCTTCTCCCATCACCAGCAGCATGCTCTGCCCAATCAGATGCAGAGTTCGGGTTAGTGGTATTAGCTGCCTAAAATTTGTCAGAACAAAAAAACAACAATTATTCAGTCTCAAATATTTCAGAAGATAATATAAACAGAATTATATCATCACAATTGAATAAATTTAATTCATTGTATTGGAGAAAACTCCAGTCTCACATTGAAAATAGATAAGGCCTGAAATAAAGTTTAAAGAGTGGCAACCCTCGCTTTTAATACATTGAATCACATATAATGTGAAGTATTGTAAAAAATAAACTAATGACCTATTAAGATTGAAATAGCTACTCTTAAGGAATTTGCACCAAACTACATCATTACACTTTCATTCTACCAAGATATATGCATGACAACTAAATAATCCTTCCTCATACCCCCTAAGGAAAGACAAATAATAGAAAAATTAACTTTACATAACCTCTAGTTGATGCTACCTAGTTTGTCAAAATTGCTTGTATACTTGTTTTCGAGTGGGGTCACTAAGAAAACTCGTTACGTTGGTATCTATAATCATTCACGAGTTGGGAACCCACAACACTAATAAGTTGAGTTGGGCGACCTGCGGCTGCATATCACTGTCCCCTTCAAGGTGAATCAATTTTCTCAACCTCAATCCTCTGTCAATTTCTGTTCATCATCTCACAACAGTGGTTCAATCGCAATTATACTAAGAGTTTCTCTGTCCTCACTGTGTTCAATCCCAGGCCAAGGAGTGATCGCATCTAAGTAGGATAATGGTAAGATCACCATGAAACATCACAGAAAACATGGATCTATGTTTTTTCAAGCCAGAAACATGCAATGAAGCTGGGGTTCACAAACAACCCAGGAATCCTCACCAAAGTGAACCCTAATTTTTCCTATCTTCCCATTCCCTTGTTCGTGCAACATCTGTGGCAGAGACAAACCCTCTTTTTGTGCCTACGCAACCTATGAAACTCAAACTCTCACACTCACGCAGCTATCCCTATCCACACAAACTGTAACTCTCTTCTCACCAAATTTAGTCCTCCACTGACTCAAACATATCTGACCAATTGACTCATAATGCTGACAGTCACAGACCTGCAAGAGCCCTCCCTCAAGTTTTAGTTTGTGCAGTGTGAGCTCATCTCTTTTTCGGTTTCTTTCTATTTTTTTTCCTAATTAATAATTAATCCTTTAATTTAATTAGTAAGTTTTCCTAATTAATAAATAACTTTGTTAATAAATAATCCGAAAACTCAAAGTTGTCTGTTTGTTTTTAATGTTGACTTTTATGACTTTAAACTATGAGCAGCTAATTTCTATCATTAGCTTAAGTTTTGACCACTGACTTGTGAGTTATAAGAAACCTTCCTTGAAATTTTTGTTTGTTTAATTAAATGCTACTTTAGAGATATGTATGTATATTTAAATATAATTTATAAGGGTGAGGTATTATTATTGTTATCTATTCACACAATTCATGAGTTTCCTAATAAGATCTTTGACAATCGTGGATACCACTATACTTGGGCAGTCCAGAGCCCCTAGGCATTGAATATGGATCAAATTGGCAGATTTGCTTAACCTTCAAAAATCAAGCAAAGCAACAAACTGAGGACTGATTAAAAACATTCCTAACAATTATTGTGAAATTAACCTGAAAAGGCAAAACAAATTAACCAAAAAAATAAAATCATATCCCATAATGATACAAGAGAATCACCATCTTGGCCATTCTGTTGGAATATATTCATTCCATGATCAAACAAGTAACATTATAATTTAAAAAATAATAAGAGAAAAAAGGAACTCTATCATTTAAAACACATTACTTCATAGGAAACAAACTTGTATTTACAGTTTGTATAAATAAGAGCCCTTTCAATGTAAATTTCAAAAAGATGAATTAAAGCAATATAAACATGACTTAACCAAAAGTATGGGAACAACACTTACAGTATCACTTGATGCAGTACCAGATGATTGAACTCCAGCCTGCTGTACTGATGTAACCGCTGTAGCACTCTGAGGTACTGAGGACGGCCAAGGTTGTCCAGCAGGAGGTGCAAGCATTTGAGGTGGATGCTGGTATTGGGGCAAAGCATTAGCATTGTCTTGCTGCTGGCCATAAGATGGTGTGAACTGAAAAATTGTAAATGATGTGTCAAAGCAATTGTAGATATAGGTAATACATAATTCAAAGACAAATCTAGTAATCTACAACAGGAGAAAAAAGTTCAAAAAGTAAGGCAACCCGTACAGTATATGAAGATTGAGGAGGTGCTCCTGAAACAGCCAAACCAGGCATATGATTGTTTGGGTGGGGAACAGCTTGCTGTGCATGTTGTGGAACAGATGACAGCGGCCTGTTTGTTTGAATATATGGCATAGGTATACCCTGTGGTGAAGAAACGGGATGACCGGGCTGAATTTGTCTTGGAGGCAACTGTTGCATCTGTTGAGAATACTGCAATTGCTGACCCTGAATAACAGGCATCCCGACATTAGACGAAGGAACAGTATGTCCAAATTGCTGTGATGTCATTGGAACAAATGGTTGCCCTTGCTGCGCATGAATGACTGGCCGAAACTGCGGATAGAAAGAGGTGAGTGATTGCAAAATATTCAAGTGAAAGAATAGTTAATACTCCCTCAATCTCTAATTATAACCCCCCATTAGAAAATAATTTGTCCCTAAATATAAGCCCCCTTTCAAATTACTAGATGCAGTATTATTAATTTGCAAACAAAATCCTAATTAATATTGATAATTTACCTTTGAATAAGAAAAGTTAATATTGAATATATCTCTAAACAAGGGGGAATTTAGTATTACTCATATGCAAAATGGACGCATTAACTGCACTAACAACTTTTCTTAATATAGGTAAAATTTGCAATGGAGGCTTATTATTAGGGGCAGAGGGAATCTCACATACAACAGCAACCGCCACCAAGCACTCTCCTACTAAGTGGAGTTAGCTACATGAGTCAGATGAGGCCGTAATTCTCTATGAAAAAGTAATAAATAACATGAAGGGGAAAAATGAAATAACTTGCATAAATAAGGGAGAACCAAACTTTTGAGGACCTAACAATAAAATCAAAAGAGGCCATATAGACTATGTTGTTGATCTCGGATACGTTGCGTAACACCGACTCTTAAAAATGCTATGGCGGTATAGCGGTTATCGGGATAGGCGCTATAGTAGAGACTAACAACCCGTGAACAAAGTAAACATAAATACTCAAAAATAGACTAGTACACAAAACTAAAGATCATCATACATAATACACAAAGTAAACATAGAGTATAGAGTAATAAAACTTTAGCAGAGGAGAAGAAAAATAAAACAGAACGGAAGTAAAAGTAGGAAGAAGAACATAACGATTATTTGTGAGCAAAAACATAAAATTACCATTCAAGGGGTTCAAATTGAAATTTATACCCTTAAAAAAACAGTTTAAAAAATGAATTTGAGGAATTTATCCACAAAATTCTAATAGGGGGCACAATAGCGGCAGCGATATCAGTTTGGGGCCGCAATTAGCTGCCGCACATCCTCTATTGTTGACAGCAGCTCGCGGACTACTGCCACCGCTATGTTATTCCGCTACAGCGTGTTAATGACAACGTAACTTATAGATTAGTCCAAAGATAAATAAAAAAGAACAAATAGTAGCCGATAAGTTTTAATTGTGTGGCTAAGCTTTAAGGAAAGATTATGGTACCCTAAGATAGAAAGGAAGATTTTAACACTGATCCTAAGATCCTGCGGAAAATGTAAAATCTAAAAAATGATAGATTGAAGGGCTTTCCAGAGTGCTTGAGAACAAGGTTGATGTCCCTTATCATGAGTGAAGAAGATAAGACAAGTTCAGCGAGGGAACACTGGCACAGATTGAACTGGGTAAGAGAGCACCAACAAAGAACAACGTGAAAAAATGATGGTATGATTGATGAGGAAGCATGTTCGGAAGCCAGAAGCCAGCACAAGGGCTCCAAAACCAAGTGAGAAGTGGTAATACATATGAATCATATACAAAAATAAATAAATAAATAAATAAATAAAATAAAAAAATTGTATGGTTAGCAATCAACAACTAATAACTTATAATGAAAAGTATGAAATTAAAAATCTGATCACTGAGCGCATCTCCTAATATTGTCATTCAAAATACACATGGCATACAAGAACGCGTAAGATGAATAGGAAAAAAAATGCCATGTGCAGAAAATAAGGAGTAAGAATAACCCTTCAATTTGGTCCCTGAACTATCGCTCTCTCTAAATTGATCCCTAAATTATAGGAACCTACTAAACAATTAGTAAAGTCCTCTTCAAATCATCATCTGGTTAGTCTCTTAACTATTCTCGAATCCGTTTATTTAGTCCCTCAGTCACTTAGCGCAGTTCGAGTGGCATCAACTACTCTGCTAACACTCCATCTATATCTTAGGGAACAGTTTGTTACATTATAGTGTTAACATTATCACAGTTATTACAGAATCAAATTATAGTGTTAACATTATCACAGTTATTATAGAATCAAGCAAAGCAAGATACTGAGACACGCAATTGCACCAATTAAATTATAACAATTGAAAACGAAATCGGTTACCTGAATGCCGGAGGGTTGTTGAGAATTATTGGCCATAAAATATAATCTATGACGGTTTCACAAACAATCCCTGAAATGAATAACAAGATGCATCAGTTAGCACAAAATCGTGATGCGGAGACGACAAGATGCAACAGAGAATTACGGAAAAATTGAAAGAAAATGAAAATGAAGAGTTGGACGAGATTCCCACTCTTTGTGGCAGACGACGACCAAGTCCGCGGCGTTTCCCGGCGAGGTTTTGGTTATTACGGACGGTTTTGAGTTGAAATGAAGAGATTCAAATCCGAGCTTTGTTTCTGATACAATCGGGGTTTTGATTTGACGAAGCTGATGAGTTTTCTTGATTTTAGGGTTTTAATTTTTTATTTATTTTTCTTCCAAAGGGTTTTATTTGTTAGTGTGTTTATTTTTGTTTTTTAGGTGACGATGATTGTCTTCTTCTTAAGGAAATGAATTTTTCTTTTTCTTTTTCTTTTTTTTTTCAAGTTTCTTTTTCTTTTTTATATACTACCATGATGATAAAAAATAATGTTATTAGACTTAAAATAATTTATATTTGATGATATTTATATAAGGTGAGTTGAATAATAAGTGAAAGTTAATTGAAGTATATATTTGAGTTTGTGCCATTGATATTTACATGATTGAGTGTTTCTTCGGCGATTGGAAACCTAAATCCTTTTTTTATTTTCGATCATGTTCCTCTAATTTCCCATGGATCCTTCTTCACTCTTTCCTGAGATTGCTTCTATTCATGAACAACCAAAGATTTCAACCTCGAAAATCCTAGTTGTGGTTCAGAAGAAGTCATTCGTCCAAGCTTTCAATGGGGTGTGTGACATTCCCTCATCTCAGCTCCCACAAGCTACCATCAAGGGTGATAGGCTCTCGATAACTATTCCTGAAGAAGAATACAAAGCAGGGTTACAAGATTGCAAAAACAATCTTCATGGTAGGATTTTTTGGCCTAAGGGTGTTACATCTCTTATTGTTGTTTCGCTTCGCTCTAAGCTTGTTGCGTTTTGGACTGATGTGAAAAACTGGGGAGTTTTATCGCTTGGTAAAGGTTACTGCGAATTCATATTTGCTTGCGCATAAGATATGAGAAGAGTAAGGGCTTCATGTACTATGAATCTTAACCCTGGCTCTTTGAAGTTGTTCGCATGGTCTAAGGATTTTAATCCCTCTTCACAGAATAATACCTCTGCGCAGGTATAGGTTAGATTCTTTGAGCTTTCGCAGAAGTATTGAAGACCAAGGATTCTTTTCGCCATTTCTAGTAGTGTTGGTACCCCCTATTTGTATTGATGCCTCTGCTTCTAAGCCTAGGGTTGATCGCACCTCTGAGAAATTCGTTAGAGTGCTAGTTGATATGGATCTTGCACAATCGCTCAACTACAATGTGCTTCTTAAGAGAGGGGGATTTGCATATATTTTGCAGATATTGAATACAAAAATTTATCGAAATTCTATTTGCATTGCAGGAAAGTGGGGCACTGTGTGCAGAATTGTAAAAAGTTTTGAATAAGCCTCTGCATAATAATGCTTTTGCGCAGAAAGTTAATTCTGATAAAAGAAATGATATTGTGGTCAATGACATCATTGTTGCTGATAAGGTTGTTATACCTGTTATTGGTCTAGATATGGATCAGTCTGTTCTTTCAGAGGATGCTCCCCTAGAACCTCATGTTCGTCCCAATTTTGTGTCTCAACCTTCTGTGGACTCGATTTCCTCCTCGGATCGTGTTGCTGTGACGGTTGAAGACCAACAGATTATCCAAATTGTTGATGTTATTGATACAGTGGTGTTGAATGATAACAATTTCCTAAGGAATTTTTAGGCTGCTCTTGAGGATGATGTAGGGGTTCCTCAGACTGTTACGCTTAATAATGACAAAGGGGCATTTTTTACAGCCATTTCCAATCTGAAGAATAAGCAAATACATTCGAATCCAAAACAGAAATATCGTACAAGCAGGACCAAAAAATCCTTCCTTATGAAGACTCTTTTTTGGAACATGAGAGAAATTGTTAATCCCTCCTAAAGATTAGCTCTTAAGAGATTGTTAAAAGTTCACAAACCTAATTTTCTGCACATTGCTGAACCAAAAACTTCTTTTGACAAAATTTCGGGCAATTGGTTCCTTAAGCTTGGTTTTAAGTTTTTTTGCTTTCAATAATCCTCCTTTTCCCCTCTTTGTGGTGTTTTTGTCAGACTGATATTGACCCAATTATTATTGGTTCTTCTGACCAATTTGTTGCGTTCATTTTGAATCAAAATACCTTGTCTACTGCTGCGGTTTATGCCTCTAATAATTTGTACAAAAGGAAAGAGCTTTGGAAGGATTTTATTGAGCTCTAAATTCAGCATCCCCTCCCTTGGAATTTCATTGGTGATTTCAATGCTATAATGGGGGCTCATGAACATTGTGGTCACAATGCTCCTGCTAAGGGTCCTATTATTAATTTTTAGGCTTGGACTAATTTGAGTCAGCTCTTTCATCTTCCCACTCAAGGAGCTTTCTTCACTTGGTCTAACAAAAGGGTTCATCCTTACTTCATCGAAAGACGCCTCGATCGGGGTATTGTTAACTTATCTTGGTTGAATTCTTATGTCAGCACTTTTGTATGCACCCTTACCAAGCTACATTCAGATCATTTCCCAATCCTTCTCGAATTTCATATCAATCCTATTAAGTTAGTCACTTAATTCCGATTTTTGAAAACTTGGATGTTGCACAAGGAATGCAATAAGATTATTGAATCTTGTTGGAATGAAAAGGTAGTTGCCTGTCCTGTGTTGGTTCTTTGTAGGAAGCTTCAATTGCTTAAAAAACTCTTAAAAGCTGGAATCACTCCACCTTTGGGAATGTTACTCAGGATGTTTTGTTGTCGGAAGCTAAGTTGGATAGAATTCAGGCTCAGACTCAGAACTTGAGGATGAATGCTAACTTTTTTAGGCAAGAACTAGTAAGATACTCGTGCTCCCGCACGGGTAAATTAAAAATAATTTTAATATTTAAAAATAAAAAATTTGTCACTTAAATAAAAAATTATTGATTAAAATAAAATAGGTATTATATTAATAGTGACCCGTAAAATATTTTATTAAGGTATTAATGTGCTAATATAAATATCAATCAATGAGATCTAATTATAAATATTTGATATTATAATAAATAATTTGATATTATAAATTATTATGAGTACTAATTTAAATACACATATATTAATGTGATACTTATATTTCATATATAAATCAAACTATATTATGTGTCATAAATTGTCCTTAATTCGTTATAATTTCATACAGAATTATCTTCAACAAATATTTAAGTATAATGAATCCTAATACAAATATAAGTTTTCCTTAAATTGATTAAAAAATGATATAAAAGACGCATGTATCAAGTGGTAATTACTCGTTTACTATCAGAAAGTACATGACAGAAGGTATATGACAGGACATAACTAAAGGAAAAATATTGAAAGAAATGAATTAATTTGTATGCTTTCTTACTTTCATAAATATGAAATTTGTGTTTAAAATCTCTAAACTCAAATATTGCTATCATATAGTAGTACAATTCTTTTTGAGTTGCAACATTCATATATACGGTGCTAAGTGCGATTTTTTAGAATCGTGATTCACATATGTAAGATGATAATTTTTCCAAATTTTGGAGATTTGGTTTTTGTGCAACACGCCATGCAGACCTTGGTCATGGTGAAGGTTGGAATCAGTGGGTATATTGATAAAGGTAATTCAAACAAATGTCCTACAAGTCATTTATGATCATCTTCGAAGTTTGTCGGAGAATCCTTGCAACAGAATCAGCTTTCTGATAACTCTATTCAGAGCTTGCTGTCAAAGCAACGACGATAGACTAGTTGCGAATTTTAAACTTCTGAATCCTCAAAGCACGTAACTTCAAATCCATCTAAATCAGGAAAATGAAGATCCAAAATAATGACTTCAAAGGGAGGGTCATGATCGACAAACTAAAACTGTAGAGCGAGGGCCGTGATTTGAGAAAAGCGTGTAGCATTTGATACTGACCTTATGCTCCCTTTCATTGACTGTTAGAAACAAAAGTACAAAATCAATGCACAGAATATATATTTTTACAGAAAACAAAAGCAGCTACAAATATAGTATACCAATTAATCATTGATATTTCATGGATCTTAATCAAACAAGCCAACAAATCAATGAATAAAATGTATATAGATTATAGAAATTCATAACTAATGAGTCTATTTCACAAGTTATACATATTGCTACAAATTTTCATTAAAATAGAGAATGTTCATTAAGTTTGTCTATACTGCAACAAATATTCTCATTAGAGCTGCATGTTTGCAGAGTTTATATCACACATGTTCTCTATTATATTTCCTTACAACGACATGAACGTAAGGGGGATCAGCCAAAAGTAAATTATTAGATCTTTTGTTTTTATTAATTGCAAACAATCATGTCTAATGTTTAAAAATACACCAAATATCAAATATCAAACACACTATAATCTAACTCATGTTACACTATAATTGTTGCAACACCAACTAAAAGCATATTAGCCAAGCATTTGTAGAATCTAAGCAATTGAAAGATTTTGTACTATGACATACAAATAAAATAGTAGATGAATTGACTTAGATGAAAGAACTTTATTATACATCTCTACTGTACCAAGTCCACGCTTTATCTTATACCTGAAATAATTTCCCAAGTTTCCATCAAACCCTGCAGCAATGTAAAAATTCAATATTGAGTAACATAAAAGGACCGTGAATGAAAAATAGAATTGCAACTAAAAGCTATAGATGTGATAGGTAGGCTCAATTACCTCAATGATAGATGATCAAAGTATGTTTCTAGCGTTATCAAGTACCATTTTGGAAAGTGACCCGTTATCCAAGATACAAAACAATCTGTCACTAACATGTAGATGGCAGAAAAACATGCCACAATCAAAATACTAAACTGTAATAAAAATGCTTTAAATACTTGGAGTCGTAGCCTTCTAGGAAATTCTGCAGGATTACAATCGTAAAGCTTTAAAAAAAACCCGATTTGTTTGGCACTACAAGCAAGCATTCAATTAGAAAAAAGCCTTATTCAAAATAATCAACATAATTGTGCATAAGAATAACACAAAAACATTTGAAAAAAATTTATTCACCTAATTGACTCCTCGAAGTTTATTTTAGTAAGAATTTCTCCATGTTCGGAATCTGCAATATTTAGCTCCTTACGTAGTTTAGTCAAGAGCCCCTCTTTTCCCTACATCAACAAACAAATTATAATCATATATATAGTTTACATAAAAGGAGATAGCATATTAAATGAGAGAAACTCAAACACAGAGAACAGGTTCAGTGTATATAGCCCTTTGATAACTATGTTTTCATGAGTGATAACTTGATCTCTCATAGAAATTGTGCATAAAATGGTATGACAAGATCAAGTATAAAAAAACAGCATATACGGTCTTAACCTCAACAACATGTGAACTCAAGACTACGATTGCTTGATGAATTTGCATTTTAGATCAGTGCATCAAAGGAACTCATTGGTGAAAAATAAACCATCTTAAAATATCAGATCAAAATCTATCATTCCACAGGTTTCCAATACATATTGTGAAAGATTGTATTATGATTTCATACCTGAACTTTCATGGTCTCTTGAATTTCTGCAAATATTATGAAAGCATTAAACCGAAAAAGAATAATTTTTGCACGTTTCTTCAACAAATATGTTCAAATAGACAGATTTAACCAAGTTAGCCATTTAATAAGTCAAAGCAGAAGAAAAAAACCAGAACAAATAACAAAAATAAGAGCTACAATTCAGGAAAAACAAACTATAATATACAATAAGAAAACAAACCTTTTTTAAAAATAAAGGTTTCGGGCACGAGAAGCCTTGGAAGGGATAAAATTAGTCGGCGTTCAAAATGTATGAACCATAAATCTGTAGAAAAGAAAAACCAGTAGAAAAGAAAGTGTTGATGATGATGATGGGTAAACCCTAACTCTCAGTATGAAGGAAAAACAAATAGTGAAACTCATACCTATTAATGGAGGAAGGAAGAAATGATGTTAAAGAGTGAAGAAAGGAGGATGACGGTTGTGTTAGGGTTTGGGTTTGTGAAGAAAAAAGAGAGAAGAGAGAAAACAGGAATTAGATAGTGGCAGATTGTTGGGGAGTTGATGTTGTGAGATAGGGAAAAAATATTTTTTAATTTGGACAAATAACTTCTTGCCAAGTGCCGTGTAAATGTTCAACAAAGGGAAAAATGAAGGTCATTTTGTTAATTACCATTTCACCCAATATGTAGTGTAAGTTATTTTTAAGAGAATGGAAATTTAGACAGTTAGGTCAATTGGATAGTAATGAATCAATAGTAGATTGGAGGCCCAAGATACTCTCACTCTAGCTTTGAATATGGAGGAATCTTTCTGGAAGGAAAAGTTTAGGCTTAAGTAACATCTTGAGGGAGACTGGAATACTGCCTTTTTCCATCAAGTTTATAAAATTCGGAACTCTCTTAAGCCTATTTCTATTCTCAGGCACAGAGATGAGATTTTTTCGACACCGAAGCACATTGCTTCTCATGCTGTGAATTACTATCAGAACTTGTTTGTTGCTAACATTTCTATTTTGCATGATTTATCTTTGGTGGAAAAATCCATTCCTACTTTGGTGGATAATGACATGAATACCTTTCACTTATTTTTTAGAACAATTTTTTATAATGAGAAAAAGTCTTTGTAATACCCCGTAAATTATTTTACTCTGGATAATATTAGTTGTGATCAACTGAGTTCCAGTGTGCTCTGAGAAATTATCTGCAGAGATAATTAGGGTAACTGTTGAACTTAGGGTAAATCCAATTAATATTATCTGACTCTGAGATATTTAAGTATTTGAACTTTAGAGACTTTTTGGACAATTAGTAGTATTGCTAATTAATGATATTTTCCCTATATCATTTCTTTCCTTTCATTTTCCAAAGAAAAAGATAGAAAGGATTTTGGAGAGAAAGAAAAGAGAAGGAAAGGAAGAGAAAAAGAGGAAAAAGTCCAAGAGCAAGATCATCAAGAACATCATCAAATCTTCATCAAATCATCTTCTCATCTTTACCATCATCATCTATTCAAGGTGGGTTCTAGATAGAAACTTAAGTTCTAGAGTTAGAATTGATTTTAGCTTAAGTTAGGTTTATGAGAAATTGCTTAAATTGGTAATCGATGAAATTTAACGGTTGAAATGTGTTAAAAACTGAGTAGTATAAGCTATATGAGTGTAGAATCATCTGTGTTTGATTATTGGATGTTTGGATATGTTTTGGTGAAGTTTTGGACCCATGGGAACTCAGCTGTTACGCTGCAGAATTTCTGCATTTTCCCAGATTCGCACTGCAAATCCCCTAGCGAAGGGGAAATCGTGCACTCGCTGGATGTTCGTACGGCGAAGGGAAAGGCGAACATTCGCCAGAGGTTCGCACTGCGAACTTTACCTTATTTTGGTTCTGACTTGGTTCGCCAGATGTTCGCACTGCGAATGGTGCAGCGAACAAGTGTTAGCTAGGCATTCGATGGGAGCTTCGCACTGCGAATGAGGAAGCGAGCATTCGCTGGCTTCTTCGTAATGCGAACATGACAGATCATACAACTTGTTTCTTTCATAACTTTTGACTCGTTTATCCAATGTGAGTATTCTTGGAATCGTTGTGAAGCTATGAACATCCTCTAGCTAATGGTAGTGAGAAATATCTATTTATTTCCTGATTAAATAAATCGGAGGGAATCGTGAATTGGTGTAATGTGTGATATGTTGCATTATGTGTTTCCATTATGTGATTAACGAATACATGCTTATGCTCTTATTGTTAAACATGTTTGAATATGTATGCATGCTAAAATACGAAATAGGTCGGGTGAGGAATATTACCGTAAACAATGGTCGGTTAGTGTGGAAATGACATAGCGACAACGCTCGTGCATGAGAGGCCGAGGCGTGTGTCTAGTAATCATAACCAGTTTATCTTACGGTGTAGTTTCATGAGACTCGAGCACCTCCTCTGAAACGTATGCACAATTACTTGGCAGGTTTGATTCCCGCGTGTAGTACGAATGGAGCCTATATCGTAAAGAGACTTGTGATGGTTAACAGGCCATGAGAAGTGACGGTTCACGGTTAACAGGCCGATGATCCTGAATCCATTTCGTATGGCAAGTAACTACAAGGATCCATGACTCGGATCGTCTTCTAGACGTAGAAGCGGACGGGAAAAAGGGATGCCTTGGTACGGTTATTGATTAGCGAGAGTCTTGAGTTAACAGGCTCAGGACTTACTTTTGTATTGGTGTGAGTTAACAGGCTCACGAGTGTGGATCTATATCTGGTGAGTGTGTACTCAAAGTCACTTCTCTTCCCTTTTGACTTGAGTTAGGATGTTAGAACCTTGTAAAGCCGAGAGGACTATAAGATAGCAAACTCACTGAGATTTGATGTATCTTACCCCACGTTGTTGTTTACATCACAGGTACTATAGGTTCAGCGAAGGGTAAGGATAAAGTGGTTTGACTTTTCCTTACGGATCGTAGCTTTTGAGATGGCATGACTTCCGTTATGGCGTTTTATTTTGAGATCATTGTATTGATCTAGTTATTAGTGTATTTTGGGACATCTTATATATGTTATGCCGTAGACTTTAGAACTTTGTATTAAGGGCAGTTAATGTATATAATGTGTTAACTAGGAACTTATGGTATTTCAGTATCAAATACTTGGATTCATGTATAATATATATATGCTTTGATGTATGTTGTTATATATGGGTGTTACAGTTGCTATCAGAGCAGGTCGTATCCTCGACCTAGCCATGAAATAGTATAAGTATTTCTTTTCGTTTCATATGCATTGTGTCGCCATTGGTCTTACGTGTTATATTTATGGTATTGAGCCTGATAAACTTAATCCTATCTGTATGACATTTAGGAACATGGCCGACGGGCGCAGAAACAACCTTGGGAGACTGAGAACTACTCCGGCAGGGACAAATCCGCCAGGGGACGAAGGGAATGCCCCTTTGTATCAATTTATGCAACAGATGCAGCAACAGCAGAATCAGTTTGTGCAATAAATGGTACAACAAATGGCTGGTGGTGTGCATCCTCCAGTGGTTGTTCCTGAAGCTGCAGGGGGAACCTTTAGGGATTTCATTCGTATGAATCCTCCGGAGTTTCAGGGAGGGTTAGATCTAGTAAAGGCTCATGAATGGATATCCGGTATGGAGCGAATTTTCTTGATAGTTCAGTGTAGTGAAGAAAATAAGGTTGTTTTCGCTTCTCACTTGTTAAAGGGTCCTGCCATGAGATGGTGGGAAAGCGCTTTAGCCTTAATGACAATTCAAGAGGTACCGAAAGTATGGGATCAGTTTAAGATAACTTTTATGGAGAAGTATTTCCCAAGTTCCTTAAGGTCTCAGAAGGAATTCGAGTTTCAACAATTGAGACAAGGTAACTTAATTGTGGCTTCTTATGCGGAAAAGTTCAAGGTTATGGCTGCTTATTCTAGGCAGGCTATGTATGCTCTGGACGAGAGATGGAAGATCGATCAGTTTCTGTTTGGGTTGAGGGCTGAAATTTCACATAGTGTGTCTCAGAGAGAATTTACTAGTTATGCTGAATTATTACGACAATGTTATGTGGCGGAGCATAGCTTCAAGAAGGTGCAAGCAGAAGGAGAGTTAAGTAGGGTGAATCAAAGTGATCGTGGGAGATTGAATCAATAATTTAGACCGAGACAACAATCTTTCAAAGGGAAGCAAGTTCAGAGTTTCAGGACTAATGCACCTCTGGTATGCCGTAATTGTGGGAAGAATCATTTTGGTAGGTGCAGTTGGGAAGGAATAAGGTGTTATCAGTGTAATAACGTGGGCCATGTATCGAGGGATTGTCCTCAGAAGAGGAATCATACGCAAGAAAAGAATACCGGGCGAGTGTATACCTTGGATGCGAGGAAAACAAAGGGTGACAACTCTTTGATTGCTGGTACGTGTTTTGTGAATGGAAATCCTTGTTTTGTGCTATTCAATTGTGGAGCAACACATTCTTTTGTATCGATGCAATGTATGAAGCGACTGGGGTTGCAAGCTATTCCATTGTCTCCACCCATGGTGGTTACTACTGCCATGGATGAGATTGTTGAAACGCCTTTAATGTGTGAAAATTGTGTATTATCGGTGAATGAAAGAGTTGTCTAGATTGATCTTATTTGTTTGCCGCTTAAGAAAGTGGATGTTGTGCTGGGAATGGATTGGGTTTCTGCTAATTCGGTTTTTATCGGTTGTGAGGAGAAGTTAATTATTATTCCGTCCAATGAGGCTACTCCGAAGGATGTGTTAACTACTATTTTAGAAGGTACGATTGGAATGATTAATTTCTTGTTTGAGGAGAAAAAATCAGTTCTTTTGATTCTTACTAAGGAGGAGGGTAGTAACCGTCAAGTTTTGAGTATTCCGGTAGTTTGTGACTTTCCTGAAGTTTTCCCCGAGGATATCACTTCTCTTCCCCTGGAGCAGGAAGTGGAATTCTCTATTGACCTGATACCGGGAACGACTCCAATATCCGTTTCTTCGTATCTGTTGGCACCACTTGAATTAAGAGAATTAAAGGATCAATTGGAAGAGTTGTTGACTAAGCATTTTGTTCGACCCAGTGTTTCGCCCTGGGGAGCTCCTGTGTTGTTGGTAAAGAAAAAGGATGGTGGAATGCGGTTGTGTATTGATTACCGTCAGTTGAATAAGGTCACCATCAAGAACAAATACCCATTACCAAGGATAGACGATTTGTTAGATCAATTGAAAGGAGCCTGTGTATTCTCGAAGATTGATTTACGGTCGGGTTATCATCAGATTCGGGTGAAGAGTTCAGATGTACCAAAGATTGCGTTTAGAACCCGTTATGGTCATTATGAATTTTTGGTGATGCCTTTCGGTGTGACGAATGCTCCGGCAGTTTTCATGGATTATATGAATCGGATATTTCAACCTTATTTGGACCAATTTGTGGTGACTTTCATTGATGACATTCTTATCTATTCTCGTGACTCTCAAGAGCACGGAGAACACCTAAGAATCGTTTTATCCATCTTACAAGAGAGACAACTTTTTACTAAGTTAAGTAAGTGTGAGTTTTGGATGTCGGAGGTTAATTTTCTTGGACATGTCATATCTCAGGGAGGTGTCGCAGTTGATCCATCAAAATTTGAAGCAGTGATAAATTAGAAGAGACCGAAGAATGTGTCTGAAGTTAGAAGCTTCTTGGGACTAGCAGGTTATTATAGAAGGTTTATTAAGGGCTTTTCCCAACTGGCTTTACCGACGACGAGACTTACTCTGAAGGATTATTCGTATGAATGAGATTCGGCTTCTGAGCAAAGTTTTATGAGCTTGAAAGAGAGATTGACAACCGCTCCTGTTTTGGTTATTCCTGATCCTAGCAAGTCGTATGAGGTATATTGTGATGCATCGAAGACGGGATTAAGAGGTGTGTTAATGCAAGATGGACATGTAGTAGCTTATGCTTCACGACAGTTAAAAGTCCATGAAGAGAATTATCCAACGCATGATTTAGAATTGGTGGCCGTTGTATTTACCTTGAAAGTGTGGCGTCACTATTTGTATGGTGTATGTTTTGAGATGTTTAGTGACCACAAGAGCTTAAAGTACCTCTTTGATAAGAAGGAGTTGAACATGCGTCAAAGGAGGTGGATGAAATATTTGAAAGATTTCGACTTGGAGTTAAAATACCATCCGGGTAAAGCGAGTAAAGTGGCGGATGCATTGAGTAGGAAGGTGTTGCATAATGCCGAGTTGATGGTGCTAGAGTATACTTTATTGGAAAAATTTCGAAATCTAAATCTTCAATTTGTTTGGACCCCTAATGGTGTGATTATGGGAAATTTGAATATCACTTCTACTCTTCGGGAAGAAATCCAACAAGAGCAAGGGTTAGATGAGAAGTTACAAGAAGTGTTATTGCAACCGGGTTTTGTGCGAGCTACCGACAGAGTTATTGTATTTAACCGAAGGATTTGTGTTCCGGATAACACGGAGTTAAAAAGGAGGATTTTGGAAGAAGCGCATAAGGGTGCTTTTACTATACATCCGAGATCTTCGAAGATGTATCAAGATTTAAAGAGGGACTATTGGTGGTCCGGAATGAAAAGAGATATTGCAGTGTATGTGTCGGAATGTGCGGTGTGCCAACAAGTGAAGATCGAGCACCAAAGACCGGGTGACTTGTTGCAACCTTTAGAAATTCTGGTGTGGAAATGGGAGAGTATTTCGATGAACTTCGTAGTAGGATTACCCCGTGCGCAAGGTGGTTATGATTCGATTTGGGTAATTGTGGATCGGTTAACGAAATCCGCACATTTCTTAGCTGTGAAGACTACCTACGAAGCGAGTCATCTCGTGAGGTTGTTCATTTAGGAGATAATGAGATTGCATGGTATTCCTACTAGTATCATTTCGGATAGAGATCCAAAGTTTACTTCGAGATTTTGGAGAGCTTTTCAACAAGCCATGGGAACGAAGTTATGTTTAAGTACGTCGAATCATCCGCAAACGGACGGTCAGACAGAACGGACAATACAAACCATGGAAGACATGTTGAGAGCTTGTGTACTTGAAAGTTGAGGGAATTGGATAGAACTTTTACCGTAAATTGAGTTCTCTTATAATAATAGTTATCATGCAAGTATTGGTATGACACCATATGAGGCATTATATGGAAGGAAGTGTAGGACACCGTTGTGTTGGGCAGAATTTGGTGAAGATAGGATGTTGGGACCTGAGATTATTCACGAGACTACGGAGAAGATTAGGATGATCCGTGGAAAAGTTAAGCAAGCACAGGATCGTCAGAAGAGTTATGCGGATAACCGAAGAAGACCTTTAGAATTTAAAGAAGGCGATCATGTGTTTCTGAAGGTTACTCCGAGATTGTGGTTGAAAGGACCGTTTCGGTCGCGGAAGTTAAGTCCGAGATACGTGGGACCGTATCAGATTTTGGAAAGAATTGGTGAAGTAGCCTACAGATTAGCCTTACCGCCTTCTCTGTCAGAGATGCACGACGTTTTTCATGTGTCTCAGCTTCGGAAATTTGTCCCAGATCCTCTTCAGCCAATCTTACCAGATACAATTGAGATAGAAGCAGATTTAACATTTGAGCCTCAACTGAGTCGTATCACCGGAAGAGAAACTAAAGTGTTAAGGAATAAAGAGATTCCTCTTGTTAAGGTCCAGTGGGATGAGACACATCTGGGCGATGCAACTTGGGAATTGGAATTGGAGATGCGGGAGGTCTATCCTCATCTTTTCAGGTAGTTGTTTTAAATTCGTGGGCGAATTTCTATTTAAGGGGGGAAGGATGTAATACCCTGTAAATTATTTTACTCTGGATAATATTAGTTGTGATCAATTGAGTCCCAGTGTGCTCTGAGAAATTATCTGCAGAGATAATTAGGGTAACTGTTGAACTTAGGGTAAATCCAATTAATATTATCTGACTCTGAGATATTTAAGTATTTGAACTTTAGAGACTTTTTGGACAATTAGTAGTATTGCTAATTAATGATATTTTCCCTATATCATTTCTTTCCTTTCATTTTCCAAAGAAAAAGATAGAAAGGATTTTGGAGAGAAAGAAAAGAGAAGGAAAGGAAGAGAAAAAGAGGAAAAAGTCCAAGAGCAAGATCATCAAGAACATCATCAAATCTTCATCAAATCATCTTCCCATCTTCACCATCATCATCTATTCAAGGTGGGTTCTAGATAGAAACTTAAGTTATAGAGTTAGAATTAATTTTAGCTTAAGTTAGGTTTATGAGAAATTGCTTAAATTGGTAATCGATGAAATTTAACGGTTGAAATGTGTTAAAAACTGAGTAGTATAAGCTATATGAGTGTAGAATCATCTGTGTTTGATTATTGGATGTTTGGATATGTTTTGGTGAAGTTTTGGACCCATGGGAACTCAGCTGTTACGCTGCAGAATTTCTGCATTTTCCCAGATTCGCACTGCGAATCCCCTAGCGAAGGGGAAATCGTGCACTCGCTGGATGTTCGTACGGCGAAGGGAAAGGCGAACATTCGCCAGAGGTTCGCACTGCGAACTTTACCTTATTTTGGTTCTGACTTGGTTCGCCAGAGGTTCGCACTGCGAATGGTGCAGCGAACAAGTGTTGGCTAGGCATTCGCTGGGAGCTTCGTACTGCGAATGAGGAAGCGAGCATTCGCTGGCTTCTTCGCAATGCGAACATGACAGATCATATAACTTGTTTCTTTCATAACTTTTGACTCGTTTATCCGATGTGAGTATTCTTGGTATCATTGTGAAGCTATGAACATCCTCTAGCTAATGGTAGTGAGAAATATCTGTTTATTGCCTGATTAAATAAATCGGAGGGAATCATGAATTGGTGTAATGTGTGATATGTTGCATTATGTGTTTCCATTATGTGATTAACGAATACATGCATATGTTCTTATTGTTAAACATGTTTGAATATGTATGCATGCTAAAATACGAAATAGGTTGGGTGAGGAATATTACCGTAAACAATGGTCAGTTAGTGTGGAAATGACATAGCGACAACGCTCGTGCATGAGAGGCCGAGGCGTGTGTCTAGTAATCATAACCAGTTTATCTTACGGTGTAGTTTCACGAGACTCGAGCACCTCCTCTGAAATGTATGCACAATTACTTGGCAGGTTTGATTCCCGCGTGTAGTACGAATGAAGCCTATATGGTAAAGAGACTTGTGATGGTTAACAGGCCATGAGAAGTGACGGTTCACGATTAACAGGCCGATGATCCCGAATCCATTTCGTATGCCAAGTAACTACAAGGATCCATGACTCGGATCGTCTTCTAGACGTAGAAGCGGATGGGAAAAGGGGATGCCTTGGTACGGTTATTGATTAGTGAGAGTCTTGAGTTAACAGGCTCAAGACTTACTTTTGTATTGGTGTGAGTTAACAGGCTCACGAGTGTGGATCTATATCTGGTGAGTGTGTACTCAAAGTCACTTCCCTTCCCTTTTGACTTGAGTTAGGATGTTAGAACCTTGTAAAGCCGAGAGGACTATAAGATAGCGGACTCACTGAGATTTGATGTATCTCACCCCAAGTTGTTGTTTACATCACATGTACTACAGGTTCAGCAAAGGGAAAGAATAAAGTGGTTTGACTTTTCCTTACGAATCGTAGCTTTTGAGATGACATGGCTTCCGCTATGGCGTTTTATTTTGAGATCATTGTATTGATCTAGTTCTTAGTGAATTTTGGGACATCTTATATATGTTATGCCGTAGACTTTAGAACTTTGTATTAAGGGCAGTTAATGTATATAATGTGTTAACTAGGAACTTATGGTATTTCAATACCAAATACTTGGATTCATGTATAATATATATATGCTTTGATGTATGTTGTTATATATGGGTGTTACAGTCTTGAATTATACTTGAATATGGTTTGTTTTATGAAATTATTGAGTAAGATTTTTATTGTCTTTACTTGTTTCATTATTGAGTATTTAAAATGCATCATCAAATATCTTGTATTATATGGATAACATAGATAATGATTTCTTTTGACGTGACAAACTTAATTTATCAACCCAACTATATCATTGCATTGATGCTATAGGATTTTTAGGTGAGTGACAGGTTGAAACTAGGGGTGGCAAACTGGCTCGTGGGTCGTGGGCCGACCCGACGAGTGCATAGGGCGGGCTATGGCAGGTAAGCGGGGCGGGCTGCGGTGGGCAGGCGGGTCCAAAATGCTAACCCAGCCCGCCATTTTTTGGTGGGTGGGCGGACCACAGCCCGTTTTGCTACCCCTAACTCTGACAGCGCGTCTGACCCTGACTGATTTGGTGTATCTTTTTATCAAAGTTACTGGGATATTGTTAAGAAAGACGTCTCGGCTGCAGTAATCCAATTCTTTTCTTCAGGGTGGATTCTCCATGGATTTAATGCTAACTCTTTAGTGTTTATTCCCAAATATTCTAATGTTGATTCTTTAGATCAATTTTGCCTTATTGCTCTCTCCAAATTCAAATTCAAGATTATTTATAAATTTATTACGGTAAGCCTTATGCCTATTATGACTCATTTGGTCTCTCATGAATAACAGGGATTTATCCAAGGTAGAAATATTAAAGATTGCATTGCTTTGGGCTCGCAAGCTTTTAAATTACTTGATTCTAAATCTTGGTGCGGGAATGTGGCGCTCAAGGTGGATATCACAAAGTTTGTTGACACGCTTAATTGACAATTTCTTCTCAAAGTTATGCAGCAGTTTGGTGTTAGTGCTACTTTCTGTAATTGGATTATGAGCATTCTTAATTCTGCTTGGGTTTTTATCTCCATCAACGAGTTGCTTCATGGCTTTTTTAATTGTACTAGAGGGGTCCGTCAAGGGGATCTGTTATCTCCTATCCTTTTTTGCCTCGCTGAAGAAGTGCTTAGCAGAAATCTTGATCTATTGGTTGAATCTGCTTCCCTGGATGTGATGAAGGGGCCTATGAACATTTTGATTCCCTCTCATATTTTCTATGCGGGCGACATCCTCATCTCCTTCAAAGGCAGTGTTTTTAACATTAAAAATCTTACTACTGTTTTCAAGGAATATAGTGAAGTTTCTGGAGAGTTTGTTAATTGTGGAAAGTCCTTTATTTTTGGAGGCCCTATGTCTTTTTCTCATCTCAATATTTTGTCGTCTCTCGTTGACTTTTACATTGGCTCAGATTCTTTTATTTATCTTGGAGTGCCAATTTTTATAGGAAGACCTAAGGCTAAACATCTTCAACGATTATGGATAAAATTATTCTTAATTTGCTTTTTTGGAAAGACTCTCTTCTCTCTTTTGCGGGTCGGGTAGAGTTGGTCAAAACTTCAATTCAAGGTATGCATATCCATTCCATGTATATCTATGTGTGGCCGGTTTCTTTGGTTAGGCGTATTGAGAGAGTTGCTCGTAATTTCATTTGGAGTGGGGATGTTTCGAAAAGTAAAACAGTTATGGTGGTCTGAAAAAATATTTGTAGACCGGTCTCGAAAGGTGGTCTTGGGCTTAGGTCTTTGGTTGCTTTGAATGAGGCCTCCAATCTTAAGCTTGGTTGGGATTTTTTTAATTCCGAGGATCAATGGGCTTCTCTTCTCAGAAGTCGGGTTTTGAAGAATACTTATTTCATTAATCATCATATTTACTCCTTTAGTTGAACTAACATCAAATATGTGAGTCTGTTAATCTATGATAATTCGTTTTGGATTCTTGGAAACAATATATATATTAGATTTTGGTATGATAATTGGTGTGGCGATCCCTTTCACTTGGAGATGGGATCGGTGTCGGTGCCAAATGATTTGCTGAGCTTCTTCATTATTGATCGTAGATGGAACTTTTTGAATGCTAATATTATCATTCCAGCTTCAATTCAGGAAAGAATTCAAAATTGTTTTATTCCTTTTGATTTTCGTCTAGATAAAAGGATTTGGAAGCATTCTTCTTCGGGTGAGCTTAATCTTAAAGATGCTTATGATTTTAAGCGCTTGTCTGGTGTTCGTTCTAATTGGTGGAGGTGGGTTTGGGCTAAGTTTATCTCGCCTGATGGAGGTGGGTTTGGGCTAAGTTTATCTCGCCTTCTAAGTCTTTTACAGTTTGGAGACTGTTAATGTCTAAACTTTCCACGGATGATTAGCTGAAGCGTAGGAATGTTTCTTTTCCTCCTAGGTGCAGCCTCTGTTTTGTTAAAGAAGAATATGTTAATCACCTATTTTTTGAGTGCTCTTATGTTTCTCATATTTGACATTGGTTATCCAAAGCTCTCAATATTAGTTTGCTGATTAAGAAGTGGGATGATATTTGGGTTGGCTGGAAACAATTTTAAAACTCCTTCTTTTATCAATATCCATCATTTTGAGCTGTTGAAGAACTTCAAAGTCACTATCCAGCCTCCTTGTGCTCCCAAGATTTTGGAAGTTATTTGAAAGCTGCCTCTGTGGGATTGGATCAAGATCAATTGTGATGGTGCCTCTTTAGGAAATCCGGGGCTTTCGGCTTGTGGAGGTATTGCTAGAGATTTTGATGGCTAGTTTCTTGGTGCCTTTGCTAATTTTCTTAGGGTTTCTAATTCTCTCATTTCTGAACTCTCCAGTGATATGTTAGCAATTGAGTTTGCTCATGAGAAGGGTTGGAGGAAAATTTGGTTATAAACGGATTCTATGGCGGTGGTGCAAGCTTTTAAATCCCCTTTCAAAGTTCCTTGACAAATTCGTACCAGATGGGTTAATTGTGAGATCACTGCAAACATGTCCTTTGTGGTTTCTCATATCTTTCGAGAAGGGAATAGTTACGCAGATTCGCTTGCTAACATAGGGCTTACGGTTACTAATTACACTAACTACACCTCGATCCCATATTTTTTTAGGGTTGATTTTGTAAAAAATGAACTTGGTTAGCCATTCTTTAGGCTCGTTTCTTCTTGAGAGGGTTTTGGTTTGGTCCCCCCTCTCTTGTTTGTATCAGCTTCTTTTGTGTCATATAATCTTATTAAAAAAAATTGAAGTATAAACTAATAACTCTTACTTGTGATTTTCTTTTGACGCAAACTATTATCAATTCATTAATTATGAATTATTTAACTCCTCTAAAGAGTGTTATAGTATGTTTGAATTGGAGGTATGAGATGGAATGAAATGAAATAAAGTGGTAAATAATAATATTTTATTATTTGGATTTGCAAATAATGGATGAAATGGAATGGGGCATGACTATCTTTTTAATTTTTTGTTCAATCCAAATTGAAGTGTATGTAATGGAATGAGACATTCAAAAAAAATATTCAAACAATAGAGTTGAATTTATATTCAACTCTATTTCACTTCATTCTAGTATGTTATATTTTATTCTGCACCGCTTTATTATGTTCCACGAATTCAAACATAGTCTTAAGAACAAAGTTGAGTGTTTTTCGAGATGTTGGGTAAGAAATGCATAAGTGTAAAGTAAGCATAAAGATAAAAAAGGATAAAAATTTATAATTAACTTGAGTTTTTATAGGCAAACACTAGCTCAATCGTCGAGAATATCATGAGCTACACAATTAAGTCTTGCTCGAGTATTAAAGAAGGTAGCATGTGACACTTTTCATCCCCCTTTAAACACACCCCTTTGTCTTTATCTCGATCTCCCCTCTCAAACATGAGTAAAATAAAAATTGTCTAATTCTTACACTTCCATGATCTTTGTGAAATTATATGAATTTGAGATAAATTTGACTATTTTTCTTTAACATAACATTTATTCAACAAATGAAAATTTAACTAACTTTAAATTTGACTATTTTTCATTCTCAAAATACACAATTGTTCCAGCAAATTCATTTTGTGTGTATATGTGAACTCAATTTACAAAAATACTTAACACATAACAAAAACTAAATGATTACAAAAAATTGGAACTCAAAAAATGAATATGAAAAATAAAAGGTTGTCTTTGAAAATGAGAGAGGAAAACATAGAAATAACAAATTATATTAAAGAGAGAGATCGAGATAAGGACAAAGGAATTTGGAAAAGAAATAAAGATAGAAATATCTAATTATTGTTGGAATAATTAGGTTATTCAAGAAAATATGAGAGAGAGAGAGAGAGAGAGAGAGATATGTATTGTAAAAGGGAAAAATTTATTTAGAAAATCACTACTATTTACATCAAAACACACACACACACACACACATATATATATATATATATATGAGAATGAATCTGAATCATTAGATTTTAAAATAAATTGTGGAGATTATGTGTGGTTTTTATTTCTCTCTCTCCTCCATAATCTCCGCCATTTATTTTAAAATCTAATGATTCAGATTCATTCTCTTTTCTCACATAAAAATGTCATTCTCATATGATATGTTCATCTCTCTCTCTCTCTCTCTCTCTCTCTCTCTATATATATATATATATATATATATATATATATATATAGAGAGAGAGAGAGAGAGAGAGACAACCACCACACATCATTTTCTAAATGCAATATTCGATTGTCGAATACATGTTGACACATTTCAACAATTATATGTTGTATTCAACTCTGTCGAATATATACAACTAACTTTTACTCAAATATCTTCAACTATTTTGACTATGTTGAATACATCGTTGTCGAATACAAACATGCATATTAAACAATGAATTATTAACTTTTAACACACCACCTAATTCATGTTTTCAAGTCTTATTATCTCAATGCTTCTCTTCAACTCATCAAATATGACTTTCTTTAATGGCTTGGTGAGTATATTAGCTAGTTGTCATTCTGACTTCCAATGCTCAAGTTCAAGATTTCCTTTATTTACTTGATCCCTAGGGAAATGACACATCCACTATATGTTTACTTCTACCATAACGCAAGATGATTTTTCAGGTCGATAACTAACTTGTTATCTACAAACAACTTCATTTTCTTAGGTCCCGTGATCTCGAGCTCTTCGAGTAACATCTTTATCCATAATGTTTGGCATGTTGCATAAGAAGCATCTAAATACTCAACTTCACAAGATGATAATGCCATAATGTTTTACTTTCTTGAGTTTCTAGAGAGCAGAGCACTTCCAATCATGAGATAGCCTGCAATACTCTTCTTCTCATCTTGATCTCCATTGAAATCTGAATCAGTGTAGCCATGTATACCTATGTATTTTTGTTGGTGTTCTTCTGCCTTAGCATTAACACACCATGATCAATTATACCCTTTATGTATATTAGCACTCTCATGACTGCAGTTAAATGGCCTGGTGTTGCGTGGATACCTTATGGATCCAGTGATTTTCTTGTACAATGTTTCACTTACAAACTCATCATCTATATCCTTTCTCTATTTTGCTCCAGTCTCTAATGGTGTGACAACCGCATTACAATTGCTCATCTTAAACCTTTTCAAGATGTCTTGAGCATACTTCTTTTGGTGCAAAAACACTCATTCACTTGTTTCTTTAAACACCATACCTAAGAAATATGACAAGTTCCCTAGGTTGGACATTTTAAATTCATGCATCAATTTAGTTTTGACCCTTTTTATTTCTACCTAATCTACACCTGTGATCAGCAAATCATCCACATACGAGCATAAAATGACTCGAATGACCCTGCTTGCATTGTTGACATACACTTCATGCTCTGAGACACATTTTATGAAAACTACTTTGATCAGGAAGCCATCTATTCTCTTATTCCAAGCCCTTGGGGCTTGCTTCAAGCCATATAAATCTTTCCTTAATCTGTACACATTATGCTTTTTCCCGTTGATTTCAAATCCTGGTGGTTGACTGACATATACCTCTTATTCCAAAGGTCCATTTAGAAATGCAAACTTTACACCTAATTGATGTATCTTCCATCCTTTGTATGTTGCATTCGACACAATAATTTTAATGGTCTCCAATCTGGAAACAGGTGCATAGACTTCATTGAAGTCGATGTTAGGTTTTTGTAAAAAGCCTATTGCTACCTGTCTGACTTTGTATTTATAACTATCACCATTGGCTTAAGTTTCAACTTGTAGACCCACTTCACATCAATTGGCTCCTTAATTGATCTTTCTATGAGTTCCCAAGTCTTGTTCTTCTCAATTGTTGTGAGTTATTCTTTCATGGTTGCCAACCAATTTGAACCATTCATGGCTTGATCCAAATGAATTAGTTCTGATTCAGCCATCATCATCACTTCTTCTATAAGGTCACCATATGCATCAATTGCTTGACCTAGAAATTTCTCATATCTAGCTAGTCTTGTCGACTCAGTTCTTGTTCTAGTCGATCTTCTAACATTCTGCTCGAATGGTTATTCATTTTGGGTGGTTGTGGTTTCATTTTGATGGTCTACTTCAAGCACATTTGGGACTGTTTTTGATCATGTGGAACTGACCCTTGAGTCCAATTTCACCTTTTGCTTTCGTCCACCAAAGCATCCCTAATAATCATTAGTTTATCATGAGTTGGTGAATACAACTTGTATGCACCAGTTGAATGATAACCTATGAGCACCATGGTCTGACTTTGATCATTCAGCTTCTTCGTCGATTACTCAGGTACATGCTTGAAACACATTGATCCAAATACTCTAAGATGACTAACATTTGGCTTTAGTTCTGTCCAAGCCTTATAAGGTGTTATGTCGACTATCTTCTTGGTTAGACATCTATTAAGTATGGATATTGTTGTTGAAACTACTTATCCCCAAAACCTCTTTAGCATTTCTTTAGCTTTCAACATACTCCTGGCCATGTTCACTATACTTTTATTTCTCCTCTCAACTATACCATTATGCTATGGTGTATAGAGTGCAACGACCTCATGCTTTATACCTTCCTCATTTCAAAATCTTGCAAATTCCATAGAGGTGCATTCACCTCCACCATCAGTTCTCAGTCTCTTTAACTTGCATTCAATTTGTTTTTTAACATGCAACTTAAACTTCTTAAACTGTGTGAATACTTCACTCTTCCTTTTGATAACATAAACCCATATATATATATATATATATATATATATATATATATATATATCCGATGAACTCTTCTAGGAAAGTTAGAAAATAAAAATTACCTCTATTTGATCTTACTTCAAAAGGTTCACACACAACAGAGTGAACAAGCTCTAGATTTTTTTAGACTTCATGGACAAGTCATGTTTGAATGCTTTCCTAGCCTACTTTGCTTTGCAACACTCCTCGCACATCTGACTTGGTTCCTTCACTTGAGGTACACCATACATCATCTTCTTTAAGTTGAGCATACATAGACTTCTAAAGTTTAGGTGTCCATACATGTGATGCCATAGCCAATTCTTGTCTTCTACAACACTCAAAGTAAGACATTTATGACTATACATGTCGATCTCAGTCTTGAAGGTTTTGTTATCTGCCAATGGTGCTTTTAGCATCATCCTCCCTTCACCATCATACACCTTCATCTGATTGTTTACCATATTCAGGTTGTGCCTTTTAGCAAGTAACTGACTTGTGTTTATCAAATTACTTGTCATAGAAGGTACATACAACACACCACTGATGGTAGCTTTCCGAGCATCTTTCTTTACTACAACTATGTTAGCCATCCCTTCTGATGTAACATGCCTTTCTTCTAAAAACCTGATAAATTTCTTTACCTATTCATCTAAATTGGTGAAGTATTTTTTATTCCCAATCATACAGTTGTTGCATCCTGAATCCAGGTACCACATGTTGGTTTTTCATTATTCGAATGAGCATTGGCCATGAGTAACATATCATCATATTCGCTTTCTCTAGCATGTGCATATTGCACTTCTTCATTATCTTTTGCTCTTGATTTCTTATTTCTTTGGCAATCTCGTGCATAGTGACCAAATCCTTGACAGTTGTAGCACTACACGTCCTTCATGTCAACTTTCTTCCTTAAATACTCGTTGATTGTGCCTTTCTTGATTAAATCAATGTGATTCTTTGAATTCTTATTAAATTATAATCATTAGCAATATTATTTCTTTTCTTTGTCATTTCTTTTATAGACTTCTTGGCGAATCTTGCTTGTAGTGTCAGTTCCTCCACTTTCTCCCTTTTTGAGTTCCTTTGCTTCAATCTCGTCTCATAAGCCTCCAATGAAGCTCGAAGTTCTTCCACCTTCATCCTAGTTAGGTTCATAGAGTCTTAAATAGACATGACAATGTAATTAAAACTTGCAGTCAGAGATCTTAACACTTTCTCAATCTTCTGCAAACCAGTGATTGATTCACCACACACCTTCATTTGGTTTGTTATTAGTACCACACGCAAAAAGAATTCTGAAACTGGCTCATCTTCCTTCATTTGAGTCATCTCAAATTTCTTTCTCAGTGTCTGCAACTTCACCCTCTTCAAATTTTCACCTCCACTGTACAAGTTCTTTAACTTGTCTCACGCTTTCTTGGACGTTTCTTCTTCAATAATCTTTTCGAACAAATTAGAATCCACACATTGATGAATCATGAAAAGAGATTTTCCTTATTTCTTCTTTTGTTTACTGTGCGCAACATTTTGAACATCATTTTCATTCACTTCCAATGTAGGTAATCCATTACATATGATTTCAGCCACATCTTAAAACATAAAGATGACCTTTATTTGTGCAACCCACCTCTTATAGCTCTCACCTTTGAAAACTTATATACTTTGCAAGAAATTGCATTAATGTTGCGTTACTAATTGTCATTGTTAACTGAATCACAAACGGGATCGTTCATACCAATTTGTTGGAGCAATTAGGTTATTCAAGAAGATGAGAGAGAGAGAGAGAGAATACTGTATTGTAAAAGAGGAAATTTTATTGAAAAATCACTACTATTTACATCAATAACACACACACACACATACACACACACACGCGCACACACACACACACACGCGCACACACACATGCATACACACACACACACACACACACACACACACACACATACACACACGCGCACACACACGCATACACGCATACCCCTCACACATATATGTAACATGTTTAATGTTCGTTGAACTAATAAATTTTAGACAAGATTTATATGATAGTTCTTAACAATGACTCTCTTTTCCTTTAAGCGATTACGCTGATGAAGGAACTTAATCCCTTAATTGTGGGTTTCTTAACTACTCCATATAATGTTAAGTACATACACGAGAAGTTGAATTACTAGCCTAATAAATGCATAAGAAGTAAAGCAAAATAAAAAATGATAAACTTCATAAAATAATTTGATTGATTGAATGTGTAAAGTAATGTTAAAAGTATGGTATTAAGAGAGAAAACTATCCTATAGTTCATAACATTGTGTTCTAAAAAAATGATGTCTCGCTTGGCTATTTACATGAGTAGTGTGCGGGTGTCCTTCCATTTTAAGACATGTACCGTCCCACATTCGAATTAGTGTCTTATGCTTTTCAGCATATTCCTTTGGCTTGGTCTATATGTGAAAACCTTTTTTGTATCATGGATCCATAATTTTCTCCCATCGGATTAATGGCGTTATAAACATGGAAGTTGGCAATAAAGCCAAATTATCTACTACAATTGTAATTTTGATAAAGTATATAGTCGTTGTGACCACAATATACATTAGTTGTTGACATAGATTATGTTGACTCATATTGAGTTGTGTTTGTACTTATATGGCAATACCTTGCCTCAGGTGAGGGACCTCTGACTAATCCTAAAAGTGCACGATTGTCGATTACATGTGTGACTTTAACTATTTATTAGATTTTAAAATTTGAACAAATAAATTAAAAAAAAATGAAAATTTGAATATAACCCAAATTGTATTCAATACCAAAAAAGAACAAAAAAAAATCCCTCATACGTGAAGTGTTTAATTCATACATATTATAAAATTAAATATGTATTTTTAAGTTTGCACTTGCAGATTATATAATCTAAAGTATACCAGAACAAGAAAAAAAACTTAGTTTGTTCAAAATCTTATGAGATGGTATGTTTGTTTCAGATGGACCTCAAACAGACAAATGTTAAATGATGAAGATGTGAGAACCATGTTCACTATATTTGGTATTTACCATTTCAAAAGATCAATTAAATTATCATTTTAAATTATGTGTTTGAACATGTCTTACCTTACCTTGACTGTGGAACCTTCGGTTATCCTTGTAACTACCAGTTTGTAGATTTCAAGCGACACTTTAATTATTTTTAAATTCTTAAAATATGAAAAAATATAAATTATAAAAAATGTAAATTTGAATTCTATAATTCAAATTATATTCAGTACCATAGAAAAAAATCTCATACTTGATGTGTTTAATGCATCCAGATTATAAAATCAAAATGTGTAGTTTAAAATTTTACACTTGTAGATTATATAATCCGAAGTATACTAGAACAAGAAAAAACATAGTTTGTTTAAAATCTTATGAAATGATATGTTTGTTTCATACGAGTCTTCCACATGCAACTTTTAAAGGATGATGAAATGAGAATCATGTTCTTTATATTTAGTGAGTATCATTTTAAGAGATTTATCGAGTTAGATGCTACATTAGTGAAACTTGTTCATGCTACATGTTCAAACTTAATTTATCTCAGTACATTTGATGAAGTCGTGAAATGCATGGTTGAATATGATAAAAAAATAGTATGATTAATATATATCTTATTTGTGTTTAATTAATATCTTTAATTACCAATCATTAGTTAGTTTAGTGGTGGTTGGTGTAACACCCCGTTTTTTTAAAATTATTTATTTAGTTGAATTTATGCTTTATTTATTTATTTAAATGAATTTTATATGCATTGGATTGATGATTTGGTGTTTTGGCATGTTTATGCTAGGTTGAGATTGGTAGAAAAGTGTTTAGTTATTTAATTAAATAATTAAATAATTAAATAATATTAAAATTAAATAGAAAATAGAAACTATGAAGGAAATAAGGTGATTGGTGAGAATTATAATAAGTTGGGGTCAAGGTACAATTATTAGAAGATTAAATTATTTAATAAAAAGGGATTAAAAAACCTAAGAATGGTGAGTACGTATTATTTAGGGACAAGAGGAAAGAGGCAAAGTGAGAGCAAAGTGAGAATAAGGGTTTGGAAGGAAATCACCATAGCCAAAGCTTAGAGTTGCTGCTGAAAATGCAAGGTAAGGGGAGAAATTACTCTAAATATGGTGTTAATTGCATGATGGGTAAAGAGAATTCCTTAATCTCCATTAGATTTTTCCCTATCTTCTTCCATTGTTGAATATTTGATGATATGGATGAAACTATTATGATAACATGATGTGATTGTTGTAATTATCCTTAATTTCATATGTCGATTTACCATGAAAACTAGATGTTTGTATTCATAAAAGTGGTATGAGTTGTGTTCATATGATTGGTATGAATATAATGAATAAAGTGTTAAAAGTTGTGATTAATTGATCAAATTGCGTGTTAATCGATAGGTACATGATGTTGTAATGATAACATATTATTTCTCTGACGTTTATGATCAATTGAAAGGCATTAGGTGGAAAATCAGAGTTATGAACTGAACTCTATAGCAGAACACGAATTCTCCTTCTGTGACACATGTGACAGGCGTCACCTGCATGGCGACATGGTCGTCATGCGCCTTAGGATGCTGACAGACGTCAGCGGTGTGACGGGGAGACCTTCATGGTCTCCAGGTAAGCGTCGAGCCTAGTCGATCGTCACAGGGGTGACAGTTGGGGGAAAAGGGTGATGACGGACGTCACCCAGGTGATGGGTTGCCCGTCATAGTGTCAGTGGGCGCATTTTGGCCTAATGAGTTGGACTTTTGGTGCTGTTTTGTTGTGCGGTTGATGTTTGACTGTTGTTTGGTGTGTTTTGATAAATTTTGGTTTATTAATTGAATTTTTTGATTAATTTAATGATGTTTAATCATGTTGATTAAAAGATAATTATGTGATGAACAGATAATTGAGATTGTGGTGAGTAATCCAGTTGGGGGACTACTTTGATGTAGTTATTTACAGTTAGACGTGGAAGTATAAACCTGTCGTTGAGTTGTTGTGGTTGTGCATTATATTATACATGCATCATATATTGTCGTTGTTGTGAAAGAGGCGAGTCACAAGTTCAAATGTTGGAACTAATGATTTGTCCGGAGCTCAGATGAGGGGGCTCGGGGTTCAGATGTTGGGACACAGTTCGTATGAAGAACCTTTGTTGAGAGTTGGTACCAGATACATGAGTTGAGTTGTTGTTGCATTGTATTACATAAAGGTTGTGCATATGAGTTGTTTTGGATGTTGTTAAGTGATTGTTGTATTCATTTATGTAATTGAAATACATGAAAGTTGATGATTTGCATTTATACTACCATTGCATTCTTTTGCACCACTATATATTTTAAGTGTATTCTCATCCATTTATTTTGTTGTGGTGTTCCGTACTTCTTTTTGGGGTACAAACAAGTAGGTAGATGAGTAGCTTCTTTAGAGCTAAAGAATGACGTTAAGGTTATTATTCCTTTCCAGTTTTATACATTTTAGATTATCGTTGCTATGATTTGTAACACTGGGTGGACAAACATTATGTTTTGTTTTATTCTGAGTTACTATTGCGAGATTAAATGTTATAACTCCCGGTTTTGAGTTGCTTTGAAGTCGAAAGCATATTGTCCGGATTGAGTTTAATTTTAAATAAAAGGTATACTTGAATTTATTTGATTGAGTAATTGTTTTTAATGATTAATTTTGCTGCAATGAGCCTAAGTAAAGGCGGTCATGTGATGACAGGTGTTTTGAATTAAATGTTTTATTTTAATATGGTTAAATGTGGAGATTGTGTGACATCCTATGTGAACAAATTGTTTATAATTGATATATTCCGTATAATTTCAAATGAGAGTTTTTGGGTGTTACTATTTGCACAAGACTTGGTAGGGAGGGTTACAGTTCAATGTTCCGTAACTGCGATCGAAAGAGACTGAAACTAGTTGATGGCCAAACTGACTTTTAAACCGAATTAGTTAATTTAGTGGGTCAGATATTGTGGTAAAAAACAAATAAATAAATAAATAAATAATATGTTTAATTTATCCCATTGTTGTTGTTGATGTGTATTATATTGTTGTTTAATAATCTGTTAATGATGATTTCATGTTTTCTAGATTTATATATACTCAAATTTTATAATCTAAAAACTAAAACTAGTCCTAAATTCTAGAATCTTAACATCAATTTTGTTTTTCAAATAAATAAAAGGCGTGTGAGAAATGTAGGGAAAGAAATTTCACACCTTTTTGTCTATGTGGGCTTAAATTGGCCCAACTCCAAATATCACTCATTTGTTCACTTTGTTAAAGATTAATTACATTTGAGAATAATAAGGGGGCGTAATGAGAAGTTAACAAACTCAACTATGCATGTTTTACAAATAGATTTCAAAAATCAAATTACCAAGTTAACAACAATGCATCAAAGTGAATTTACTTATTGTAGGAAGAAAGGGGTATTATTCACATATCTAAACCGAACACAAGTTCATGAAAGCAACTAAATATATGATTAATTAAACCATACATATCAACCTCAATCTATGTTTTGTGGGGAGTGATGAGAGATCCTACCCAAATTATTGTCATAAACATTACAAGATCTCTTACATGAGAAAAAAGAAAAGTTTTTCACCAACCTAAATTCACAAAAACTACCACCACCTTTACTCAACTTTTTGTCCCTCTTACCACTTTTCTTACTCTTGGTACACTCTTTATAAGCTGCCAAAAAAGGATCATCATCAAGTCCCTTTTTAGAACAAGTTCTATAATAAGGAGGTTGAAAAGCACAAGGAGGAAGTGGAATTTGAATATCATGAACAAGATTCCTAGGAGTAGTTGATCCATCTAATGATATTGGAGGAGGTGGTAACTTTAACTTAGCCAAAGATTCTTTCTCTCTTTGAGTACTAAAACTTTCCTTGGAGATGCCTGGTTTCTTTTCCCATGAGAATGATATCTTTCTTGCTAGTGCTTGACTCATGATCCTCTTAGAGTTTTACTATATGATTCTATGTAGTACTACCTAGCTTAGCCTTTATATATATTTGTTCCACTTATTATATAATATCCTAGTGTTGGACAAGCACATAAAACATGAGTATAGAGTATAGACAATTTGTTGGAAGAAAACAAAGGAGTTAGAAAATTGAGGCTATGTTATAATGGTTGACTTGGTCACTTTGCCATTAGGATGAATAGAAAGAAACCAATGATGTTGAGTTGGAATATAAAACAAAACAAGACCTTATAATGGATGACTTGGTCTTAAGTCCTCAACCACATAAACTATATCTTAATTAAAATAAGAACCTTACCTACCTTTTTTTTTATAAATAAATTAATCAAAAACCACTATAATCTTAATAAAAAATAATTATATCATTAAGCTTAAATAAAAAAAGTTTAGATCCAGTTAAAACAAATCATTCATAGTCAGAACAATTTTATATTATTAGGGTTAAGAACAATCTTAGGGTTAAGGTTGTTTTTTCTTTTACGACTGTCTTTTTGTGAGAATTAGATTAAATAGTTAAAATAAAAAATATAATTATTAATATATATTAATATATTTTATGTCATTTTCATAGAGAAGTTTTTTCAATATTTTACGTCTATTAATTTTGTATTGTATAGACTATAGAAATGCTCCATTAGTCATGTATGAATTTTATTAGCCAAATGAAAGTTTAAATAATTAAGTTTTGTCAAAGCAGGCCGTATTTTTATGAATAAAAAAATTGGGACATTCTGTTTGAATTAATGTATATATTATCTAATCAATATAGACAAAATTAAGGGATATTGTTCATATAAGGCTGCACAAATATTAACTATAGTCACTAATTATGTTTTTTCTTCCTTGTTTTTTCTTGACCAATCATTATATAATTTTTATAAAATATCTTTAATATAATATGACTCAAAACTGACATTTGATACAATACATACATATAGATGCACCCAAATTAAACAAAATACAAAATGAAAATATAATTATAGATCAATATTAAGATATTATTTTTTAACTTCATTTACATCTTCACTTGTCGGTTGCATAAATTTTGGAAATTTTCTGGGCTAATAGACTTAAATAGGTTATTAGTTCGAGAATTTAAGAGAAGAGAAATTTTTGACGCATCTTAACTGTTTTTAGTGTACTATGTAAATTTAAAAAAATATTTTTTTAATTTTTGAAGATGTATCTTCGGACGTATTTCAATCCATACATTTTATTGGTTTTTAGTTGAATTTAAATTGTATGAATAAATTTATTTCTAAAAATTTTAAAAAATGTATTTTTGAAAGCTGAAAATTTCTCATAGATTATCATAACACTTATATACACCGGAGCAGTTTGACAATTTTTGATGTGTTGTAATAGTGAGTTTGTTCTTACTACTATAAATAATATATTCATAAAACTTTTATCTCAATTAATTAAAAATTGAGGTTAAATAATTTGGAACAACCACTTTATTTATTTATTTTTAAAATTAAAATTTATCTCCCTGTTTTGTAGAAAATCAATAAAAAATATAATTTAAGGTTTACGTTTCGATTCTCAACTCCTACAATTTTATACTTTATTTAGAATCAAATGATGTTCGTATTATACAAATCATTTTATCCTTCTGTTTTCTAGAAAACTGACATAAAATGTTGATTAACATTTTATTTAATTAAATTGAACTTAGCTTTTACCTCAGTTATGTTCCCTCGGTTTTTTTCTTCTAAAAATCGAGATATACACTTTAAATAATATTTTATTCAGCCATTAAAATGTTAAGTCTCATTCACTTTTTATTATGTTTCATAATTTTTTTGCGCCCTAGCGAACAAAAGAAACATCATTTTTCATCTTCTCCACCTAACAGGATGAAACATCATTTTTCATCTTCTTCACCTAACGAACTAAAATACCATTCTTCATTTTCTCCAAAGAGAAAGAAAGCTCGAACCTCAAACCAATATTTTTCGTTGACTCTCCCATCATGTTTTCGGTATGTAAAATTTTCTCCATGATTGTACCTGTAATGTTGTTGTTGTTGTAATTGTTATGGTTTTTGAGACTTATGGTATAACGTAGTGTTGTTTTTCAGGTATTTGTAGTAGTAACTATTTATTTTTATTGTGTTTTATTGAGTTGAAATGTTCATTTTTGTTGGTTGTGTGCAATTTCTATTTTATTTTCAGAATCTGTATGTGATTATGGATCGTAGTTGGATGAAAGCCAATAGATTAAGTAAAGAGTATGAAAATATAGTGAGTCAATTGATTGAATTCGTGAAAAATACCTTCCTAACAATAATGATTTTTTTTGTCATTGTAAAAAATGTCGAAATATGCAAAAACATCAAAAGGATGATATATTCAATCGTTTAGGTTGTGATGAAATTATTCAAAATTATATGAAATGAGTATGACATTATGAAGTGACTAAAAAAGACCTGTGTCACATAAAGTTGAAGTTGTTGAATTTATGAATGATACTCTAGAAGATATGATTTGTGATATTGGAGTAGATGCTTTTAAGAAAGCTCGTGTGGAAGATACTTTGCAAAAACACATGGAAGATTCGTTATATGCGAGATGCAAAATTTTTACAAGATTGTCAGTTGTGTTAAGACTATTTAATCTTAAGGCATGAGGTGAGTGGACAAATAGAAGTTTCATTGAATTGCTTGAATTGTTGCAAGAAATGCTTCCAAAAGGTAACACATTGTCGAACGGTAGTTATGAAGCCAAAAAGATGTTGCATCTAATGGATTTATATCATGTCAAGATACATGCACATCGTAATGATTGCATATTATACAAGAAAGAGTTTGAAAAATTGAAGGAGTGCCCCAAGTGTGGGGAGTCATGCTACAAGCAGAAGGACTATGGTGCTGAAGACAATGATGGTGTAACTAGAAAAGATGTTCTTACCTAGGTGATGTGGTACCTACCTGATCGTACCTGGATCAGACAGTTGATAGTGGCCAACGGCGTCTGGAACGGCAGCTCCTGTGGTGATGAGAGACGGCCGGGGGGGCGGGGGGTGTACCTGCAAGGTACTCCGACGCTCAAGTGAGAGAGTGTACAGAATATCAGCAAATACAGAAAGTGTGAATGGTAGGAAGAAAGTGTCTAACCTGACCCTCTCAAATGAGAGGGTATTTATAGAGAGCTCCCAGCGCGGGGCCAACGGTTACCTGCAATGGGCTGGATCAACTAGGCCCACTCCAAGTAACTGCTAGGGCTTACGTGTAGTAGTGAAGACCAACACGTGGTCTTCGCCCTAGAGTAACTGCTCCTGGATTTTCGGAAGTAGGGCAGGTCGAATCTTCCGGGAGTGGGAGGTTACTTGGAACGTGTCCACGTGGTATGGACCGTTGTGTACTCCTCGCGGGGAGGAGCCTTCTGTGTCGAGGAGATATGAATCATGTATACTCCTCGCGGGGAGGAGCCTTATGCGTCGAGGAGAGACGATGCCCGTGGAACGGACATGGCCTCGCGGGGAGGAGCCATGTTCGTCGAGGAGTGATGTGTAGCATTCCCGCGGGGAGAAGCTAGTCTGTCGGGGAGATACATCTCAGCAGGGTGTGATGTCCTCCTCCCATATTATTCCAAGTGCTCGACACTGCCTGAGTGCCCGGCGAAACTGTGGTTAGCACGTGGCAGTCGCGTGTCTTGTAGAAGGACCTTACTGGGCCTCCCCAGGCTGTATGGGTTGGGCCTGCTCGACTGTTGGGCAGCCTCGGCCCAGTCCAGAACACTACCGATAATTCAAAGTCTCAAGAGACTGTTTGCTAATGTAAACGACGCAAAAAGTACTAGATGGCATATAAATGAAAGAGTATGTGATTGAAAAATTTGCCATGTACCCGATCCATTGCAATGAAATAAAATTGATTCGTTGTTTCTAGATTTTAACCTTGAGCCAAGGAATCTTAGGTTTGGACTTGCCACTGACGAAATGAACTTGTTTGATAATATGAGTAATAACGATACTTCATGGTCTGTTCTTTTCATTATTTACAACCATTCTTCGTGGTTGTGAATGAAGTACAAATATATTATGTTATTAATGATGATTTCAAGTCCAAAACAACCAGGGAACAAAATAAATGTTTATTTAATGCCATTTATTGAAGATTTAAGAGTTTTATGGGAGGAAGGCATTGATGTTGATGATAAGTATATACATGATAACTTTAAGATGTGTATCATGTTGTTTTGCAAAATCAACGACTCTCATATATACGATAATTTATCAGGGTACGACGTTAATGGATATAAAACGAGTCCTATATGTGAAGATGATACATACTCCCGCCAATTACAAAATGTAAAAAGACTGTTTACCTTGGGCATACAAAATTTCTAAGATTTAATCATCCTTATTATAGATTGCGTAAGGCTTTTAGTAGAAAACAGGAGTTCGATATCGCTCCAAAGCTCTTAATCGGGAATGAAGTTTATAAAAGACAACAACACATTAATGTTATCTTTGGAAATGATCAGAGATGATCAGACTGGATCGTTGTGGCCTTCGCGTAGGGCAGATGATGCTTGTAGGAGAGGAGGGGGTGTACCTGCAAGGCACTCCGACGCTCAAGTAAAAAAAGGTCAGAGAAAAGGGGCAAGTACAAAATGTGTTCTTGGGATGGATATTGGATACTTGACCCTCTCGAATGAAAGGGTTTTTATAGTGCCCCCAGCGTCTGGCCAACAGTCCCTATTTTCGGGGCGAAATAACCTTTTCTAAAAGAATAGGTAACTGCCCCAAAACTAGCCGTTATGTCGGACAGGCTGCCCAAAACTAGCTGTTATGTCGGGCAAAGGCGTAGTTCCGGACACATGCCCATGGCTGTCCGGGGATTGACGAAACCGTGCGTGACGGGCAGGTGTTCCGGGGAGGAGCGAATGTCTCTGAGGCTCATTCGTCCAAGATTGCCCGGTTAGAGAGCAGAAAGGTAAATTATGCCCTTTGTGGATTGGGCTTAGGCAATTGGGTCGTTCTGGGAGCAGAAGTGGATTGGGCCATGCCTAGCCATTGGTCCAGTCCAGAATAGGAGCCCCCCAAGTCGTTGCTCCCGAGCATGGGAGTGATGACTTAAGGATAGCCCGTTGATCCGGGGAATGGTAGCAGAGTCCTCGTTTGGTGAAAAAGAGAGTTGTCCTGTGGTGCCCGTGGGCCCTGATGTCCGTAAGGCCCGTAACTGCGTCTTGTTTGCCCGTCGTACGGGGAGACCAACGGTTAGGAGGAAATGAAACGTTGGGGCGCCACGTGTGCCTCGACCCCTGTGCCGCAGTAACTAGGCAATGATGGCTAGTCTGTAGCCATTATGACCTAGTTGGGCGTGCCTCTGCACGTGCTCCTCAGTAGTATAAAAGGAGAGAGAGTCCAGCCATTTCATACTTTCGTTTCTCTCTCTTCTTCTCCGTCTTCTTCAGAAAGCTTAGTTCGCCGCCGTTATCGTCCGCCGCTGTAGCCACCTTCCAAGCTTCGAGCACTTTCTTTCATCTTCTCCGACCACGTAAGTCATCCAACTCCTTGTCTTTTTCCAGCTTTTTCATTTCTGTTTTAGAATGCATGCGGTTAGGTTAGATTTAGGAGACATAGTGGTGTTTTCCGGTGGCTGTTGGTGGTGGACGGTGGCTGGGCCATCTTCTACTGCCGGCATGGCCGCCGGAGCCCTTTAGAGGACTACGAGTAGGGCGGTCACCGGCGTCATTGCGACGATGACGCACAAGTAACCGTCGTGGCTACTTAGTTCTGGTACTCTGATGAAGTTTCCGGTGAACGTTTGAAGTTTTCGGTGAAGCTTCAAACGGAAACTGGGAAGTGACTCGAGGAAGCTCCTCGTTGTGTGAGGGATCTTCCCCGAGCGCCTCCTCATGGGAGAATCTTGTATTTTTAATTTAGGGCTTAGGCCGGGGACGACGTCCTCGGCCCTTTGCGCGCCCTTTCACTTGACCAGCGGTGGAAGGGTGGATTTGATTTTGCGTCGAATTCACTTTTGTCCTCTGCTTTTCAGTTGATGGCGACAGGGCCCGACGGGGAAATTTTAATAGATTCATCTGAGGAGAGCTCTTCGGAGAGCAGTAGCACGGAAGCTTCAACCGTCCCCAGCGAAGTCGGGGAGGAGCTCAAAGAGAATCCTGCTGAGGAGTGGTTGGTGGCTGAGCCTGTCGAGCACGAATCCATCTTTGCGACTTTTACCGGGGACGTTTTCACGGATGTTGGACCGGAGGGGGAATGGAAAGTACATTTCCCCTCCCAAGATGATCGGATATGTTCGGACTTCGGGGAGATATTTGCCATGTACGAATATGCCTTTAAGGAGCTGGGGTTGAGGCTGCCCTTTACTGATTTCCAGCAGTCTGTCTTCGTACACCTGGACCTGGCTCCGTCGCAGCTGCATCCCAACTCGTTGGCGTTTATCCGTGCCTTTGAGTTGACCTGTGAGTTCCTGCAGGTGGGAGCCACGCTGCCTTTGTTTTTCACCATATTTCATCTTCAGCGGCAGGTCACGGGGAAGAGATATGACTGGGTGTCATTGAAGCAGCCTCGAAAGTTGTTCAAGCCTTTCTCGGAGTCAATCCAGACGTTTAAGGAGAGGTTCTACATTATAGAGCCTGTGTCGGAGAAGGCTCAGGACAACACGTATGTCTGGGCAGTGTCGATTGACGAGAATGGCAATGACATGCGCGACGAGAAAGGGAAGCTGATCGGGGACAGAGAGTTTAATTTTCCCTTTTAGTGGAGTGGGAATCATTGCTCTAAGGAGCCCAACGGTTATGTTGCTCAACCGAACATGCTGGACGGGCAGGATCTGGCCGGCTACAAAAATCTGGTGAAATATATGAATTCTTTTAGACTTGCTGAATGTTGGACGAAGAGGGGAAGTCCTATTTTCGAGGAGGACGGTAGCCAGCGGGTGGAGTACCGGTATATTAATACAAAGGCGCTTTTGGAGTGCAAGACTCCCACAGACGCTTATAAGCTACTAGGTAGTTTTAGTTATTTTAACTTGCCCGAACTATATTCTCTTCGTCGTCTAATATATTTGTTGTGTTTTCGCAGGTGAGATGCCCTCCGCCCAGAAAGAATGGTGAAAAATGCTGTCGCGAGGAACAAGCCCAGCGCGGCCGCCCCGAAGACTCGATTTGCCCAGCGTGCTCCTCCTCCTCCTCAGCCAGTTGCGGGGAGCTCCTCGCATACTCCTGCTCAAGGATCCCCCTTGCCCTTGGCCTCCAGGATTAAGCGGTCGAGGGCCAATGAAACCGTGGACCTTAGCCAGGCATCAGAGAAAGGGAAGTCTGAGCTTCCTCCTTGTATTGTTGGTAGGAGATTCTTCAAGGGGACGTCCCTGGTTGTGCCGCGGGCAGAGTCTCTCTAATTTGAGGGCATAGATCATCCGAGCAAGAGGGCGCTGGTGGCGCAGGACGCATCCGCATTGGTCAGAGTTCTGGAAATGGCGGCGATCTATGCTGAGGGGGATTCTGCAACTGAGTCCGAGCTCAGAGCTTCCCGGACTACCATAGCCTCTCTGGAAGAAACGGCGAGGAAGGCCAAGGAAGAAGCCAAGGAAGCTGGTGACGCCAGGAAGAAGGCAGATGAGGAGGCTACCAGGTTGAAGAGGGAGAATGTCACGCTGGCGGCAGAGAAGAAGGCAGCCGAGGAGTTGATCGGTCAGCTGAGGAATGCAACCGCTTTGGCCGAGGATGACCCTGAAGACGTGAAGGCGCTGAAGACCAGGGCAGAGATAGTTGCTCGTATGCTTCAGGCGGAAGAGGACGTGTTTTCCATTGGGGAGGAATCGTTTGACAATGCTGTTGCCCAGCTCAGGCTGGTGAACCCCGACTTCCAAATCTCCACCGAGGGCACTAACTTTCTTTGCCGCGTGGAGAACGACAAGATATCTCTCCCTGACTTTCTCAACCTTGGTGCTGAGCATGCCCTTCCTGAGGAGACCTAGTTACCGCAGCCTGTCCCCGAGCAGTTAGAGTTCGTCCAGGATCAGCCAGAGAGGATGGAGGAATAATTTCAGTTAATATTGTTGTAATGTATCCGCCCTGCGTGCCGTGTTTTTTTGATGTACTTTATTTTCTTCGGGGGCACGACCCCCTTATTTTGTAACATGCACAACTTGTGGCCCTTGTGGTCACTTTAATTTATTTATGTATGTGTCCAGTCAATATGGCCGGTTTTATATGTATGGCTTTCATTGTTTATTTTCCTAAGTGTTTTACTATTGCTTGATAAGCTTTTGTGCCCGCAACAGGGATCACTAATATGTTTTATGATTTAGAGAATTGCTCGACGTAGATGTGTTCGACAGTGAGGGGGACTGGTCGAACGGTCGGGGAAGTGGTTTCACCCGTGATGAGACTAGGATCCCGGTTGAGGTACTAATCTCATAGGCTTGAACGGTTCCCATCGCGAGCTGGGTGTCCTGCCTAATTGGTGTGGCAACGGCGGAGCTCGATTGAGGTATCCCCGTTGTGCGTAGAGTCTGCTCATCCTATAAGCAGAAACTGGCCGACGTTGTAAAATGGATCGTGCTTTCACCGAGGCATGATACTGTGACCGAGCCATCTCCCCGTTTAGGGGAGATCTCGTCGTCAGTTAGTCCGACCTCATAGTTGGTTCTAACTGTAGTATTGTTTGAGCTTTTCAGCATTCCATGGTCGAGCAAATGGTTCTCCGTCCAGAGTTTCTAAATAGTAGGCTCTGGTGCCCATTTTGGATTTGACCCTGTAGGGTCCTTCCTAGTTCGTGGCCAGCTTTCCCTCGCACAAATCCTTCTGGTTTCTGCGCGGGACTAAGCTGCCAACGGGGAAGTCGCGCTTTATGACTCTAGCGTTGTGGCGCAAGGTTATTTGTTGTTTCAGCAAAGCTTCACGGAGAGCTGCCCCGACCGTATCTCTTCGACTAGATCGAGCTCTTCTCTCAGGGCTTCGTCGTTCATCTCCTCGTCGAGGGGAGCCTCCGTTCGTCTGGAAGGTTCCCTGATCTCCACCGGTATCACCGCCTCTGTTCCGTAAGCTAGTCGGAAAGGGGTTCCCCCGGTGGTGGAGTGTGGTGTTGTTTTGTAGGCCCAAAGCACACTATGTAGCTCCTCGACCCATCTCTTTTTGGCTTTGCCCAGTCTTCGCTTTAGGCCATGAAGGATTACCCTGTTCGCGACCTCCGCTTTCCCGTTAGTCTCGGGATGCTCGACGGAGGTGAAGTGCTGCTTCGTGCCTAATTTGGCAACGAAGTCTTGGAACTTCCTGTCCATGAACTGGGTTCCATTGTTGGTCACCAGGACCTGGGGCACCCCGAATCGTGCGAGGACGTTCCTTTTGTAGAATCAGAGTATGTTGAAGGCTGTTATCTTGGCGAGGGCTTCGACTTTGATCCACTTAGTAAAGTAGTCGACGACCACGATCAGAAATTTGTTTTGATAAAAACCCATTGTAAAGGGGCCGAGTATGTCCATCCCCCACCAGGCAAAGGGCCAAGGCGAGGATAGAGTCTTCAACTCATTGGGGGGGTGCCAAGTGCATGTCTCCGTGGCGCTGGCATCGGTCACACTTTTGGACGTGATCTTTGGCGTCGTGCTGCATGGTCGGCCAATAGTATCCTGCCCGCAAGGCTTTTCGTGCCAATGATCTCCCTCCCAAATGTTGTGCGTTGATGCCCTCGTGGATCTCTTGGAGGATTTCGGGGACTTTGCTATCCTCGACACATTTTAGGAGGGGAATCGAAAATCCTCGTCGGTTGAGTTTGTCCTCAATCAGCACGTATAAGCAAGCTCATCGTTTAGTCACGTTGGCCTCTTTGTTGTCCTCGGGTAGCTCCCCTTTGGTGAGGTAATCATACAGGGGGGGTCATCCAACAGTGACTGTCCCTAACGGCGTTGACGTCGGGCAGCTGCGACGGTTTCTCAATGCTGGGTCAGGCGAGTATTTCTTATACGATGGATTTATTGCCGCCTTTCTTCCTGGTGCTAGCCAGTTTGGACAAGACGTCTGCCCGTGTGTTTCGTTCGCGGGGGATGTGTTGGACTTCCCACGCGTCAAACTTGGTGATTTTCTCCATCACCAGTGTCAAATATTCGACTAGCTAGTCATTCTTCACTTGGAACTCCCCGAACTTGGGATGCTACGAGCTGGGAATCTGTGTAAATCTTTACCTCCTTGGCGCCCACGTCCTTTGCCAGCAGTAGTCCTGCGAGGAAGGCCTCGTATTCGGCCTGGTTGTTGGACGTAGGGAAGGACAGGACTAGAGATACCTCGATTAGTATTCCTTCCTCGAAACGAGGATGATACCTGCGCCGCTACCCAAGGGGCTGGATGCCCCGTCCACGTAAATGGTCCATCTCTGCGTTCCGCTTGGCGGGGACGATGGAGGCTTCATCTCCGCCACGAAGTAGGCCAGGACTTGTGCCTTGAGGGCCTTCGTACCCTCGTAGTGAATATCAAATTCTGATAACTCCAGGGACCATTTGAACATCCTGCCGACCATGTCTGGTCGGCGAAGCAACTGCCTGATGGGTTGGTTCGTACGTACTGCTATGGTGTGGGCCAGGAAGTAGTGTCTGAGTCTTCTCACGGTGGTAACGAGGGCAAGGGCAACTCTCTATCTGCGCGTACCTGATTTTTGGCCCTTGTAGGGCCTTGCTGGTGAAATAGATGGGCTTTTGCCCTTCTGTTGTTTCGTGGATGAGCGCAGCGCTGATGGCTTCACTGGCAACAGAGAGGTATAGGTACAAGGTCTCCTAGTATTCTGGTCGAGAAAGCACAGACAGTTCGGACAGGGCTCGCTTAAGGTGGGTCAGAGCTTGCTCGCACTCCTCCGTCCATTCGAAATTGGCCTCCTTTCTGAGGAGTTTAAAGAAGGGAAGAGCGTGTTGAACAGACTTGGCCACGAAGGGGGAAAGTGAAGCGAGCATCCCGTTGAGGGATTGTATGGACTTTTTTGATCTAGGCGTGGGGAACTCTGCGAATGCTCAACACTTGTCTGGATTTGCCTCTAGTCCCCTTTCGCTAAGGTAGAATCCGAGGAACTTCCCCGCACGCACGCCGAAGGTGCATTTTTCTGGATTAAAGGGCATTCTGCACTTTCTGGCCTGGTCGAAGACCTTTTGTAAGTGGGTCGTATGGTCGGATTCCTCTTGGGATTTCATGATCATGTCATCCATGTAAACTTCGAGCATGCCTCCGATCTCTGATCAGAATACCTTGTTCATCATGCGTTGGTATGTGGCCCCAGCATTTTTCAGACCAAAGGGCATTACATTGTAGTAATAGTTCCCTGAGGAGGTCATGAACGTGGTGTACCTTTTGTCCTTTTCGGCCATAGGGATTTAATTGTACCCCGAATAGACGACCATGAAGGACAAAAGTTTAAAACCTGCAGAGTTATCTATGAGTTTGTCAATGCTGGTAAGGGATAAGCGTCTTTCGGGCAAGCCCGGTTGAGATCAGTATAGTCAATGCACATGCGCCATTTTCCACTATGCTTTTTAATAAGTACAATATTGGACAGTCAGGTTGTATACCTGACCTCCGAAATGAATTTTTCCTTTAAGAGGTCTTGTACAAGTTTTTCGACAGCCTGTGCCTTTTCGTCGAATTGTTTCCGCCTGCGCTGCGCGATAGCACGGGTAGTTGGGTCAATGGTTAAATGGTGGCATGCGGTCTCAGGGTCCAAGTCGGGCATGTCTGCGATGCTCCAAGCAAATAGATCAGTGTTGTTGTCCAGGCACGTCTTTAGCTGTTGCTTGACCTCATCGGGCAGTCCCGCACCAATCTTCACCCCTCTGTTGGGGTTATTACTGAAGGCGATGACTTCAAACTCCCCGTCTGGAACTGGTCGCATGAGGGCTGACGTGGAGGAGCTGGTCGTCGCTGCCGACGCCACTTCACAGCTATCTTCCTCGCCTTCATCTGAAATTCGGTTGTCAAGGTCGATAGTGTGTACAGGGAGTGTCGACTTCTTGTCTAGTTGGCCGTCTTCGGATGGATGATCTTCCTCCTGTGCCCGCTTGGCTGCTTTGGGTGTTGCGCCGATCTGGTTTTGTCCCCGGGTCACTGCTTCGAAACATCTGCGGGCAGCCTCTATGTCCCCGTGCAATGTCGCGACGTGACCCTTCTCCGTGTAATACTTTAACTAGAGGTGGACAGTTGAAGGGACATCAACTAACTCTACGAGGGTCGGTCTCCCCAAGATGCATTGGTACAGTGACGTGCAATCGATCACCAGGAATTGGGTCTTGATTGACCTAGACGCCTCTTCTTCCCCGAATGTGACTAAGAGCTCCACATACCCCCAAGGTCTGGTCGTGGCTCCGTTGAACCCCTGCAAATCGGATCCCACGTATGGCGAGAGGTTCTTCTGGTCCAACTTGAGGGCCCGAAACAGGCTGGTGTACATTATGTCCACCGAACTACCCTGGTCGACCATAATTCTTCTGACGTCGGTGCTTGCCAATCTTGCCCTGACGAGCAAGGGGATGTGTGAGTTGGGAGAGCCTCCGGGCAGCCCTTCGCGGTAAAAGGTGATCGGCTGGGATCACCCCTTGACCTTTTCCAGTGTAGATAACCGGTCAGGGCTGCAATCAATAATCTGCTCGAACTTTCGCTTGACAGATCCCACTGTCAGCTCATTGTACCCCCCGCATGAGATAACCATGGCTGCAGGGAATGCTTCCCAAGTGCTGAGCGCGAACATTTGGGACGGCTCCTTGAAATCATCTGGGACGGAAAAGTCCTCTGGTCGCGTGATGGACATAGCGACCTGCGCGGGAGGAATGAACGAGGATGATTCTGCTTCCTTGTTTGAATCTGACGCCTCTCGTTTTGAAGATTCACCTTTCTTGACATATTGCTTCAGATGACCCTCCTTGATGAGGATCTCAATAACATCTTTAAGATGCATGCAGTCCTCGGTCATGTGGCCGTGGAAGCGGCAATATTTGCTTTTATCCATGCTGCCTTTGGACGTCGTCGGTTTGGGGAACCTGACGCCTCCCTGCTTGAACTCCGTATTGATTCATTCGGAGAGAATGCGCTCGTGAGGAGCGGTGAGTGGGGTATACTCTGTGAATCGGCCAGCAGGCCCTTTACCTTCTCGAGGGCGATCATCTCGTCGCCTCTCTTTTCCATGCCGGGACGTCTCCGGCTCATACTTTTTTGGTGCCCGGGTATTTTCACGATCTCTCGCATCCCGGGCATGGTATACGACCTCCTTCTCTTCGTACTATATGTACGCTTCAGCTTTCCAGAGAAGTTCCGTTAATGTTCGAGGAGTCTCGATTCCGACGGCCTTGCAAAACTCGCTCTTTGGTCTCAAGCTCTTCTCGAGAAGATATTTTCTCATATGGTCTGTAGTACGGACCTCCACGACTTCTTTGTTAAACCGTTTAATATATGCCCACAAGGACTCATCCTTGCCTTGTATGATAGCTTCCAAGGTGGCCTCTGACTTGGGATGTCGTCGGGAAGCCGTAAAATGCCGGGCAAACCGGCTCTTCAGATCTCTCCACGACGTGACTGACCCTCGGGGAAGACGCTTGAACTAAGCCATAGCCCCCTTCCTGAAGGTGATTGAGAACAACCTGCATTTTATGGCCCCACTTACGTTGTGGTAGTGGAGCATTGCCTATATGTTCTCGATGTGCTTGCCGGGATCGGAGGTCCCGTCATTGGTCGCTAAAGCTGGGGGCTTTTCCAACCCGTGAGGAATTCTGGTGTCCATGATCTCCTGCAAGAGGGGGCCATGGACATCGTCGTCGCTGCTTGTGCTCGGGGAACGGGAGAAGGAATGGCTCCGACCACGACTCCTGCTTCGCCGTGGAGAATGCCTGCGCGAACGGCGATGCTCGTACTTTTCTGAGGGCCTGGATTTCTTTGGCGCGGGGGAACGTCTTGGCTTCCGCGGAGGAGACCGGCGTCGTCTTCGTGCAAGATCGGACACGGGCTCTTCTGATCTTGATCGTCTTCTCTCCGGGGAGAGGCTTCTGGATCTGTCACGCCTCTGTTTCTGAGGGGGAGGCCGGGGACGTGGAGACGGGCTGCGAGGCTTCTCCGAGGACAGGCGCTCCTGGAGGACGTGCTCGAGAGCGTTGATCTTTTCACCTTGCTGGAAGATCAAGAGGTTTGATCTGTTGAGGGAAGTTATGAGAGAAGTTGTGCTGGGGTCAGCGTTTTGCGGAACCAGAATAGGCTCGAAAACACGGTCAGCAGCCTGTGCTTGAGGCTTCACGTCATCGGGAGAAAGGGAGGCGGTATTCCCGTCACGATGATCTTTCTCTGGGAAAGCAGCTCCGGAGAGGATGTGGTCGGCGTTATCGGGGATAACGACGAGTGTAGATTCTTGACGGACAACAACATTCTTGGTGGAGGCCATGATGATCGAAAAGGGTTTGAAGAGAGCTTTAGTCTTCGAAATGAAAAAGAGGGGGTCTTGAATCAAAAGACGGGGAAGCTAGTTTCCCACAGACAGCGCCACTGATCCGAGGTGATCAGACTGGATCGTCGTGGCCTTCGTGTAGGGTAGATGATGCTTGTAGGAGATGAGGGGGTGTATCTGCAAGGAACTCCGACGCTCAAGTATGAAAGGGTCAGAGAAAAGGGGCAAGTACAAAATGTGTTCTTAGGATGAATATTGGATACCTGACCCTCTCAAATGAGAGGGTTTTTATAGTGCCCCCAACGCGTGGCCAACGGTCCCTATTTTCGGGGCAAAATAACTGTTTCCCAAAGAATAGGTAACTGTCCCAAAACTAGCTGTTATGTCGGGCAGGCTGCCCAATACTAGTCGTTATGTTGGGCAAAAGCGTAGTTCCGAACACATGCCCATGGTTGTCCGGGGATTGACGAAACCGTGCGTGACGGGCAGGTGTTTCGAGGAGGAGCAAATGTCTTTGAGGCTCATTCGTCCAAGATTGCCTGGTTGGAGGGCAGAAAGGTAAATTATGCCCTTTGTGGATTGGGCTTAGGCAATAGGGCCGTTCTGGGAGCATAAATGGATTGGGCCATGCCTAGCCACTGGTCCAGTCCAGAACAGTTTTTCTTTTTAAAATTGGCTAAGGGCTGCAACTTTTCATTTTTCAACTTAAAAGAGTTATCAAAGGATCACGCCCTTACAATGTAAGTTTTATGGTCAAGTAGTTTTCATTCAAATAAACAATTAATGCCATGATCATATCCATGATATCATACATATCAAGTAACAGCAAGATTGATGCAAAATCAACATAGTTAGAATGCATGTCTACTCTCATTTATTTATGTAAAACATGAGGTATACATTCATCTAACTTAATTTAGGCTTTTTAGGATTCATAGCTTACATTAACATGTTTTCATCAAACAAGTGATAAAATCAAACTTTAAAGCAAGCAATTAGTTCTTGGACATATTATAATTTAAAGATAGCCACAATATTAATCGTGAATGAAGCATTTAAAATAATAAACCTTTTATCATCCCATTTTTATTGGCTTTGTCCTTAAACTATGCTTTATGATTCATCTGCATTTGGCTTTTCAAACTATTTGAACCATCTGTGTACAAATAACATCAAGCAATATTCACAAAATTTTCATTTTTTTTTTCAAATTTTCAAACATGTACTCATGCATAATCATTAGTAAAAAAAATTAAAATATAATAGGTCTTTTCAACGTAGGCTTTGTTCTAATCTCGTTTGCATTATACACTTTGCAAAAATTCTTGGATCTAAATTTTAGCATGTAATAGATGAAAGCTTGGATCTAGAAATGACAAGTATCTCTCGACATTGAATCAAAACTTTGAAAACATGTTTTAGATATCCAATAAAAAACAAACATTAAACATGAATAATTCATCAATATTAATGCATAAGAAGAATTACATAGAACTCCATGTTCACAATCAATCCATAAGAATTTGGACAGCATTTAACCCCAAAAAAACAAGAAATTACTTATAATTACTCATAATAACTTTATAATGATTATTTATAAGAAAGACGTTGAAGAACATCTGTGTCGATTCCTCGGGTAGTGGTTCCACCCTCAATATTCTTCTTCTTTCCTTTCCTGTTGTGATTTTAGTATCAAGTATGTTTCTAGCTTAAATCTATCAGAATTACCAAGAATCCATCAAAAGTTATCAATTGAACTGACTTGAACTTCTATTTATAGAGTTTCGATGTGACATTCGTGCTAAGTGAGGCTTGTAGCTTGCGTAGTGCACTTGTGTTTCTTCTCCCCAAAGTCAAGCCAACTAATATTCAAGTGGAATTTTCCACCATACCTCGCTTGGCGTGCTGCCCAGTATTTCTTAGCCACGAAGTAGTGAACCACCATAACTCAGTTAGCAAGTTTGATATTTCACTTAGCAAGTTTTGTGCTTAACTTTTATGTAACTTGGATCTAAAGACATATTTTTCCGCCATTGCTCGCTTTTCTCAAACTGTTCTTTGCTTAGGAAGCATATCTTCTTGGAAGGTGTTTTGGAGAGATCTTTGATCAGTGTTTTGTTGTTTTCTTAGTTCTTTTTACCTTTATTTAGTAAATACACAATTATAGAGTAATTAGGGGGGGAGTTCCATTGATTACTTGTGAATCAAGTTAATAGAGTTTACACAAATATTTTATCTTGTTTTAATGATAAGTTAATAAATGCTTACGTATTTTACGTCATTTTTACACTTATCATATACTATACAAACTTTTTGGTTAAAAGTTATATTTAAATATATGTCATGTGAAATGTTAGTAAAGTATCCGTGTTGGCTTAGTGGTAAACTACTATTTTTCAGCCTCCATGGTCATGAGATGAAATCAAGTCTCATTTAGGAAAAAATGTTTATTTTAAGGGTTTATTTTATAATTATTTATTTCAAAATTTGACCCCCTCAAGAGTTTTAACATAGCTCTTCCACTGATTTTGACGATGGTCCTAATTTTAAGTGACCAATTTGTTATTTTAGACGTCGCCTTAATAATGGGGCAGGAAAGTTTTGATAATATTCATGTGTTTCAAGCTATTTTGATTTTTTTTGGTATTGATATCAAGCCTAAAAGTGGATTTTTATAATAGTTTATTCATTGTGATCAATGTGGCTAGTTATTGGTTGGAGGGATCCTCCCGGTGTTTCAATGTAAGTTTAGGAAATATTTGCTTAAATATTCTAGACTTTCTATTAACAACAATCCTCAAGTTATTCATTTTGGGGGTCATTGGTTGAAAGAATAAAAAAGAAGTTATTTGATTGAAAATATTGTAACTTTTCTATGAACGAGAGACTTCTCCTTATAAAAATCTTCCTTGTCCCATCAACTTGATTAGTTCCTTTTTTTCAGGATACTTCATCTATTGTTTCTTTGATCAAATATTTTTTAGGAGGTTAATGGTGAGGTTTTCAAGGTTCATTAGTTGCATTAACATAAGATATGTCCAGACTTCGATAACAATGGTTTAGGTGTTTGTCGGGTGAAAGAGTTTAAAATTTCTCTTTTGATTAAATAGTGTTCGAGTTTAAGGTCTAATAATAAAAAGAGAATTTCTTAATACACCACATAAGTTTCTTAGACACCGTGCGAAATTCCATTTATGCCCCCTAATTCCGGATGTGCAAATCAGGACGCACCATGGCGTTAAAAAAAATATTTGTCCCGGATGTGCATATGCGGAAGGTCTCCATATATGCAGATCCAGAAGAATTGTTGATATATTTGAACCTGCATGATCACTCCCCCTTCCCATTATCAACCTTTCTTCTTCCACACTCACCCTCACCAACCTAAAAAACCCTACTTCATCAATACCATTTCTCACTCAAAAACTCCTACTTTTTGGTGCAACAAATCGAAGGGAGCAAGAGAAGATTGAATTTCAGGTAAATATTCAACTTCATCCACTACATTGATCACATTATCAATCTACTTTTTGGAAAAACAAGTTACGCAGCTTCCGGATGTGTAAATCCGGTACGTATTGAGCATGAACTTGTCCGGAGTTCTATTGATTACTTGTGAATCAAGTTAATAGAGTTTACACAAATATTTTATCTTGTTTTAATGATAAGTTAATAAATGCTTACGTATTTTACGTAATTTTTACACTTATCATATACTATACAAACTTTTTGGTTAAAAGTTATATTTAAATATATGTCATGTGAAATGTTAGTAAAGTATCCGTGTTGGCTTAGTGGTAAACTACTATTTTTCAGCCTCCATGGTCATGAGATGAAATCAAGTCTCATTTAGGAAAAAATGTTTATTTTAAGGGTTTATTTTATAATTATTTATTTCAAAATTTGACCCCCTCAAGAGTTTTAACATAGCTCTTCCACTGATTTTGACGATGGTCCTAATTTTAAGTGACCGATTTGTTATTTTAGACGTCGCCTTAATAATGGGGCAGGAAAGTTTTGATAATATTCATGCGTTTCAAGCTATTTTGATTTTTTTTGGTATTGATATCAAGCCTAAAAGTGGATTTTTATAATAGTTTATTCATTGTGATCAATGTGGCTAGTTATTCGTTGGAGGGATCCTCCCGGTGTTTCAATGTAAGTTTAGGAAATATTTGCTTAAATATTCTAGACTTTCTATTAATAACAATCCTCAAGTTATTCATTTTGGGGGTCATTGGTTGAAAGAATAAAAAAGAAGCTCTTTGATTGAAAATATTGTAACTTTTCTATGAACGAGAGACTTCTCCTTATAAAAATCTTCCTTGTCCCATCAACTTGATTAGTTCCTTTTTTTAAGGATACTTCATCTATTGTTTCTTTGATCAAATATTTTTTAGGAGGTTGATGGTGAGGTTTTCAAGGTTCATTAGTTGCATTAACATAAGATATGTCCAGACTTTGATAACAATGGTTTAGGTGTTTGTCGGGTGAAAGAGTTTAAAATTTCTCTTTTGATTAAATAGTGTTCGAGTTTAAGGTCTAATAAAAAAAAAGAGAATTTCTTAATACACCACATAAGTTTCTTAGACACCGTGCGAAATTCCATTTATGCCCCCTAATTCCGGATGTGCAAATCAGGACGCACCATGACGTTAAAAAAAATATTTGTCCCGGATGTGCATATGCGGAAGGTCTCCGTATATACAGATCTGGAAGAATTGTTGATATATTTGAACTTGCATGATCACTCCCCTTCCCATTCTCAACCTTTCTTCTTCCACACTCACCCTCACCAACCTAAAAAACCCTACTTTATCAATATCATTTCTCACTCAAAAACTCCTACTTTTTGGTGCAACAAATCAAAGGGAGCAAGAGAAGATTGAATTTCAGGTAAATATTCAACTTCATCCACTACATTGCTCACATTATCAATCTACTTTTTGGAAAAACAAGTTAAGCGGCTTTCGGATGTGTAAATCCGGTACGTATTGAGCATGAACTTGTCCGGATGTGCACATCCGGAAAAATGCCTGGAACTTATTAATTTTAATTTTCAGCAATTTTTAATAGGATTTAGTTATATATATTTATTGTTCTATTATTGTTTATAAATAGATATGGTGCACCCTGATAACATCTCAAAAGAAGATTTCTCCGAAAGTTGAAGGGATTATCGTAAAGTCGGTTGATGTCGGCGGTGACTTTAATAAGAAGCAAGAGTTTGATGATCGTGATAGCATGCTCGCATATATTCGTAGGACGGCTATTGACCTCGGTTTTGGTGTGAATATCGGAATATCGGATAATGGTTCGGAAAGAAGAAACACTTTTGTAATTTTGGGGTGCGAAAGAAGCGGTAAATATCAGGTTCCTCTACGGAAGTTAAAAAAAGACGACACCGGTAGTAGAAAATATGAGTGCCCTTTTAAGATTGGTGGTTACATTTTAGCTTCCAAAAAATGGAGATTTAGTGTTCGTTGTGGTATACATAATCACGAATTGTGCTCAAATTTTCAAGGCCATCCTAGTGTATGTCGGCTCAAGTCGGAAGAGAAGACATGTATTGCCGACATGACCTTGAATCTTGTCCAACCGAAAAATATACTTGCCACGTTGAAACGGGAGGAACCCGACAATGTAGCAAATATAAAGCAAGTGTATAACATTCAGTATCAGACGAATAAAGCAATTAGAGGAGATAGAAGTGAGATGCAACAACTGTTGAAATTGTTGGATGATAACAATTACGTGTCTCGGTACAGATATCGCGATGATGGAGTTACGGTCCGAGATATTTTTTCGACTCATCCGGATTTCGTAAAGTTGTTCAACACGTTCTCGACAGTGCTCATTCTCGATTGTACCTACAAGACGAACAAGAGGGCAATTAGGGGAGACAATGCTCATACGGATAAGACATATGTCGTTGGTTTTGCATTTTCAGAGTGCGAAAAAGAGGACAATTTTACATGGGCATTGGAGACGTGCCGATCACTTTTGAAGAAACATGTTCAAATGCCTAAAGCGATTGTTACGGACCGCGATACCGCTTTGATGAATGCGGTTGTAAAGGTCTTTCCTTCTTCTAATGCATTACTTTGTCGATTTCACATAACAAAGAATGTGAGAAGTCGGGTTAAACCTACGGTGGGTATGAAACAAGTGGAGTCGGAAGATGGAAAATTGGTTAAGGCCAGTGTCATTGTAGAAAAAATAATGGATGCATGGAATCGTATTATAAATTCTTCCATAAAAGAATTATATGCCGATTCGGTCATGAAATTCCGGAAAGTGTGCGAAAAGTACCCCGCGTTGTTGAAATACATTGAAAGCACTATTCTTGATCAAGTGAAGGAGAAGATAATATGTGTGTGGACGGATAATGTGTGTGGACGGTATCATCGATGTTGTAGGGGATGGTAATTGCGGTTACCGAGTCGTTTCGACTCTACTCGGTAGAGGAGAGGAAGGTCGTGAACTTGTTTGTCATCAACTTATCCTAGAGTTGGAGACGCATAAAGAAGCATACTTGCGTTTGTATGAAAATCAAGAAAAATATGAGAAGGTTTACGAGTCACTTGTTCCGTGGTTGAGTGGTCCTGCCCTGGTATCGAAATGGATGAGCTTCCCCGAGATGGGTCATCTTATCGTACGATATGGTGTGTATTGACTTGACGCGATACGGTTTTTTAGAAACCTTTTTTCCACTCCGCACCGCACCACCGTCCAATCCAAATGATCGCATGATGTGTATCGGATGGCTTGCGAAATCAAGACATTTTATACAAGTTATCTTGAAACCCGGATGCCCCATACCACCTAAATCACCGCAATGGGCGACGCATGCAACCGCAATTGCCGAGTCGTGGCTGGTTAGTTTTGTTAAAAGGATGGTTGAATTCGATAGATTGAACAAAATTGAAAAGGCATCAAATGCGGAAAAGTCTAAAGGTCAAGCTCCGATAGATTTAGACGGAGACTTTTGTTTTAACTCTTTTGTATAATCGTACGACAAAATGTACATATTTGAAGTGAAATATATTGAATTTTTATTCATATGCCTTTTTAATGCACTTATGAATTTTATTCCAATGAAAGCATTGCAATTGGTAGCATAACATAGTTAATTCTGATTGAAAAATGTATCAGTAAAATATTCTGATTTGCAGATACGGGAAAGTTCCGGATATACAAATACGGAACCAATATTTATAGGGTTTTTCCGTATCTGTATATCTGGAAAGAAGTTAGGCAGAAATTACTTTACCTTAATTTTTCTATAAATTAGGGGTTTCATTTGATATCTTTCACACAAACTCAAAATGTCTCAATTGTATGAAATCAAGTTCCGTTGGTATGTCGCAAGTGTCTCCTACACTGACGGCAAAACACGCGGTCGCACGTTTAAGCTAATGAGGGACACCTCCATCGGCGAGATCATTTACGACATCGAACATCTCCTACCTTACCGAGACAAACGGAAGGTTGCGAAGCTTAAGTATCGTTCACCTTCGGTTGACAACAAAGGAAACGTCGCTTACAACATTGTTGAACTCAAGAATCAAGAGGATGTTAGAGCGATGTGGCAAACTTTTTTCGGTTACGAAGAAAGATTCCCGCTCGAGTTCGAGGCGACCGTCAAAATCCGAAGAACGGTCGATGACATCTTAGAGATGTGCAAGCGTCCACCGGGCTATTGATCTTGTAATATTTAAATTTCTGTCGATGTAATACCGAATTTCTGAATGTAATCCCGATTTTATGTTATAAATGTGAGAAACATTGTTGGATTTTTGGTATTCTGCATCTGGTTTTATTCCGTATTTGCAAATGCTTTACCGGATGTGCACATCCGGAAAAAACTGAAAAATTTAAAAAAAAGGTGCGTTCGGATTTGCACATCTGAAATAAAGCGATATTTTTGTAAGCACACAAGATGCTTAAAAACTTATGTGGTGTGTTAAGAAATCTAAAAAAAATTGGTTCAAAGTTCTTGCTAAAAAGTATGAGGTGTTGGATTCTAAGACTTCACCTCAAGAAGACAAGTTTAAATGTTAGTAAACGATTTAATATTTATTTGTCATGAGTGATAGGTTGAAATTTTGAATTGGTCAGACATTTTGAGAATTCACGTTTATATTTTACATGTTCATTAATATTATGGATTAAAGGTTTTGAAAGTGAAACATAAAACTATTTTCAAATCATTTGATTGATTTGAAAAGTTCATAATATTTTTTTGTTTAATTAGAAGGAAATTAATTTAGAGCTCACTAATATGACCACAAGTGCACAATAATATCATGTAGTACAATGAATTTCTTTTTACGAGGACTTTGTTTAGTACCTATTCTAATTTTTATGGTGGCCAGAAGAACAAATATATAAATTATTTAGTTTTTGCTAATAATATTAGTGATAATTAAGCCTTGGAATATTGACTTTTTTATTTTCTATTGTGTTCTGGACTGGGTAGACGCTTGGCCTACAGTAGGGCAAGGCCCAATTCAGTCCTGCTCTTGGCCAGGCCCAATAGGCAGAAACTAGCCGTTGGGTAGAAACTAGCCGTTGGACATGTCCTCTTCACTCGCTTGGTAGTTCACGCGACCATTTGCTTCCCCGAATCTCACGGAAACAGTTGGACCAGGTCAAAGGGTCACGCGTCTGACCTTCCACCTGGCAGTCTCCCATTGGTCGACCAGATATTTCGGCCACATGGGAGACCTTGGCCCCGCGCTGGGGGTTACTTTTATAAATACCCTCTCATGTGAGAGGGGCAGGTTGATCACTATTCAATACTTGAAATCTTACCTTTGTACTTGTTTTCTCTCTCTTGTCCAATTACTTACTTTGGCATCGGAGTACCTTGCAGGTACAAATCCCTTTTCTCTCCTAAAAGCATCATCACCTGCCCTACACGAAGGCCACGACAATCCAGTCTGATCACCTCTGATCAGTGGTGACGTCTGTGGGAACCAGCTTCCGCATCTTTTTGATTCAAGATTCCCTCTTTTTCACCTAAAAGACCAAAGCTCTCTCTCCAAACTCCATTTGATCATCATGGTCTCCAACAGGAACGATGATGCCCGTCAAGAACCTGCCGTCGCCGTTATCACTGATAACGTCAATCACTTCGTCTCCGGAGCTGCCTTTCCGGAGACAGATCATCGGGATGGAAATACCGCCTCTCCTACCTCCGATGACGTGAAGCCGTGCGAACAAGTTGCTAGTCCCGTTTTTGAGCCTATACATGTCCCTTAAAACGCGGACCCAAGCACTGCCGCCCTAATTGCCTCCCTTAACAGATCCAACTTTCTGATCTTCCAATAGGGCGAAAAGATCAGCATGCTTGAACACGCCCTCTAGGAGCAGCGTCCCTCGCAGAAGCCCAATAGTCCTTCTCCGCGGCCACAGTCTCCTCCCCCTCAGAAGCGCAGGTGAGATAGGTCCAACAGTCTTTCTCCCGACCAGAGACGCTCAAGATCGGAGAAACCTGACTCAGAACTCCCCAAACGACGACCCCGATCTCCCCTGCGGAGATCCAGACGCTCTCCCACTCCGAAGCGGAACAGACCTTCGAGGAACCATCACGAGCATCGCAGGTCACGCAAAAATTCTCTCCGCCGCAGCAGAAACCGCGGGCGTAGCGACTCCCCCTGTCGGTCGTCCAGCACAAGCGATGACGACGATGTCCATGGACCCTTATCTCAGGAGATCATGGACAAGCGCATTCCTCGTTGATTGGAGAAGCCACCTCCCCTGGCCACTTACGACGGGACCACCGACCCAGGCGAGCATATAGAAAACATCGAAGCCATGTTCCACTATCATAACGTAAGCGGGTCTATCAAATGCAGGTTGTTCCCCATCACTCTTAGGAAGGGGGCCATGGCCTGGTTCAAACGGCTTCCCCGGGGTTCGGTCACATCCTGAAAGGATCTAAAGAGCTAGTTTTCCCGCCATTTTACTGCCTCCCGGCGGCACCCCAAGTCGGAGGCCACATTGGAAGCCATTATGCAGGGCAAGGATGAGCCCTTGCGTGCATATATCGAGCGTTTCAAAAAGGAGGCTGTTGAGGTCCGCACGACGGACTATATGAAGAAGTACCTCCTCAAAAAAGGTTTGAAACTGAAGAGCGAATTCCGCAAGGCGGTGGGTGTAGCGCGGTTTTTGTGGTTTCGAATCACTATCGCTTGGGTACTACAGTTCGATTCATTTTTTATCCTATTGAGCTGATTAAGGAAGGGAAATAGATGTCTCCAATTAACCCTGCTTGCATACTGAGTTTAAACAGATGACTGTTGGTTTACATATGCTATTAAGATGTGGGTCTCTCTTCGGTTATTTTGTTAAGAATAGATTGTCTGGACCATTTGTGAGGTTTTTGGTAAGATGTGTTTAAATTTACTTCTTTTTGGTTGATTTGGTGGAGGTACTGGATTTTGGGTTTTTGATTAGTATGCTCGCTAAGATTTTTCAATCTTATGCCTACGTATTCCCGTTTGACGAAACAGGGAAATTAGAGCGATCGTAGTTCCTCCTATTTTATGGGAGGAAAAAGTTGTTTTGGTGTCTTATTCAAAGCCCAAGACGTGAATCTAAAGGGAGTATATGTATCTTGTTCAAAGCCCAAGATGTGAAGCTGAAGGGTTTTGGCTTGAGAGAGAATTTGTCGTCTCTAAAGAGGAGTTGTTGATGTTTGTATGCTGTGAGCAAGGCGCAGGTTTGATGCTAAAAGGTTGATTGACTCAACCGGGGTTTTCCTTATACAAAGCCTAAGAGGAGGCTAGTGACCCAACAAGAGGGTGTTTTTTATATGTCTCGTACGAAGCCCGAGATAGAGGCTAAAAAGTTTGTGACCCAACAAGAGGGTTTTTTATACTCAACAAGAGAGTGTTTTAGTGTCTCATACGAAGCCCGAGATAGAGGCTGAAAGGTTTGTGACCCAACAAGAGGGTATTTTATACTTAACAAGAGAGTGTTTTAGTGTCTCGTACGAAGCCCGAGATAGAGGCTGAAAGTGTTTGACTCAACAAGAGAGTGTTTTGCTATCTCGTACGAAGCCCGAGATAGAGGCTGAAAGTGTTTGACTCAACAAGAGAGTCTTTTATACTCAACAAGAGAGTGATTTGTATCTCGTACAAAGCCCGAGATGGAGGCTAAAAGTGTTTGACTCAACAAGAGAGTCTTTTATACTCAACAAGAGAGTGATGTGTATCTCGTACGAAGCCCGAGATAGAGGCTGAAAGTGTTTGACTCAACAAGAGAGTCTTTTATACTCAACAAGAGAGTGTGAAAAGGTTAGCTCCACTGGGGAGAATCATTGTACAAAGCCCAAGACGAGGCTATGTTTGTTAGTGACTGTTTCAGTTCAGTGACAGGTCCAGTATGTTGGATAAAAGAGAGAATCTGTTCTTATAAAGGGACTGATTAAAGATAAGGTTGTGCTTTGGTATTGATCAGAGGATCAGGGTTATTTCCTATTCTTTAAGGAAATGAGAAATCCAAAGGGTATTGTGACTGTCCAAGTTTACTGGTGTTTTGAGAAATCAATTCTCAGATAAGTGAATGATCTTGGTATGATGCCCAAGAGAAGGCTGGTATGTTAAGGGATGAAGGTCAACCCATTAACTGGTCTGACACTTGACTCAGAAAGACAGCTCTAGCAAATTGATGACTAGGTTCTGTTCCTATACCTGTAGAGGTCTCTGGGTCCTTGTACTAAGCCCAAGAGAAGGCATGAGAGCTTTTAAGAAGCCGAAGGGTCCTTGTACAACGCCCAAGAGGAGGCGAGGATGCTTTTAAGAAGCCTGTGGGTCCCCAAACCAAGAGAAGTTCAAGAAATGCAATTCACCGGGAAGAGATCATTTCTTGAAAGTTCGAGGTTTGAAGAAACTCAAGAGATGTCATTCACCGAGAAAAGATCATCTCTGGGGAGTAGAGTTTCTTTGACAACGTCTAAGGGTGACAGTCTGAGAAAGGGTTCACAGAGAACGCTGCCTTTCACGTCTCCATATTGTTTAACCCCAAGAGGAGGGAAGACTGTGTCTGGAAATCCTATGGGGATCTAGTTTTGTTTGTATTTAAGAGTGACCAACAGGGCTTTACCTAGTGATAGACGTAGTTACCGGGGAAAACTCTAAATAACTATACTATTATTACACAGTTGATATTTGACAAGTATATAAAAGTTTGTGAAAGAATACTTACAGTGAGCAGCCCCACAATACAGATATATGTATATGAAAGCGGATAAAGAAAGCAGGTAAACACTTACTCGGTTGTAGAGCTTCCATGCTGTTTTGTTAGTTGTTCAACAAAGAAAGTTTTGATAACAATATTATATTCAAAATCAAAGGAGAAAGTGCTTTGAAAAGATTATTGGGGCTTACAGCTCAAGGAGAGGCCCAAGGTTTTATCAGTGATTGCACTGTGGTTTTGAATTTGTACAGGGACTTATACAAGTGACTGAGGCCCAAAAAGGTTTTCTGTACAATGGGATGGGTCTTACACTCTCTCAAGAGGCCCAAAGAGTTTTAAAGAAAAGAAATGGGGCTTATAACATGAGGGTAGGACCAGGTAATTTGATTTTTGAACTGGCGATCGCGTCGAGATTTTCTTTTAATGCAGAGGGACTTATACAACATCTGAGGCCCAAAAAGGTTTTGGTTAAAAGGGGATTGGGTCTTACACTCTATTAGAGGCCCAAAGGTATTTTGTACAAGTGATGGGGCTTACAGCTCAAGGAGAGACCCAATTGATTTTGTTTAAAAAGGCGACGATCGCGCCGTTGTTTTTAAAAATACAGTGGGACTTATACAATGACTGAGGCCCAAAAAGTGGTGTATTTACAAAGGGATTGGGTCTTACACTCTAATAGAGGCCCATGAGTGTTTGAAAATGATTTGTGAGGGTGAAAATCCAAGAAACCCTAATTTTGTTTTCCTTTAAAAGTAAATATTTAAAGAAAAATCAAATAAAAATGATAAAAATACCAAATAAGTTTGAATAAACCACTTGTGATTTTTGTTTATGGTTTGAAAAATGAGGTTTTAATCACAAGATGATTTAGAACTCATTTGGTTTTGATTTTCAAAGTAAATATTCACTTTTAAATGTTTAAAAACAATTAAAAAATGAATTTATTCACAAAAATACTAATTATATTAAATAAATAATATAAATCTTATTTTTTTGTGGAATAAAATATTTCAACATTTTTGTGATTTTTTGCAAAAAGAACCAATAAAAAATAATTAAAATTGAGGGAGTTATTAATTTTTCAAATCATTAAAAATAATAAGAAAAATAATAAAATATGAAAAAAGTGGTAAAAAAGAGAATCTGGGGAGAAGGGGATTCGAACCCCAGACCTCTTGTGTATAGGGCGTGCGCCTTACCACTGGGGTGGTGATACATCCGTTGATTGAAACACAACCACAAATATACAAGGCTTTCCTTGTTTTTGGCCTGGCCTAAGGCAAGGCAAGACAAGATTTTGGTTAAAAACGTGAAGGCCATAACTTTCTCATTTCTCCATGGATTGGGACAAAATTTAGGTCTATCCTGCCTAGAATTTCACAAGGAATCCAACGGTGGTGGTGTTTTTTTTTTCAGATCATGCTCCTATTGAAAAACCCGATAGTGGTTTTGAAATAGGCCATGATTTGCATTTTCTGTGCCATCTCTTGGTACAAGCATGAATTACATGATAAATTGGTGCAAACACAACACATATAACATGTAGAAGAGATGCATGATCAGTGGACATCAAAAGAAAACATGATTCAAAGAATCCAAGTTGTGATGCTTACCTCTTTTTGGAGCTTTTGTGCAATCTGCCAAGTACCTTATTCCAGAAATGATTTGATGCTTTGGACACCCTCAAATAATCTCTTAGAAGCTTTTAGGATGGTTGGAATCAACTGGAAACCTCAGGAACAAGTTTGAGCTCTTTCTTGCAAAAGGGGCAAAAGTGGCCAAAATAACAACTCCCTCAAATGGTGTTCCAGATGTGTGGAACCATTTGGGACAGTTCAAGGATGATATTTGGAGTGTGTTTGAGGTTTTATCTGGTTTGGAAAGTGACTGAATCAAGACATGGCTTGAAAAATGCACAAAAGTCCTATTTTGAGGTTTTGAGAGGTGACTTTGTGATTTTGGTGTTACAGGTCACTTGTGAGAGTTTGGACAGCTTATATATGACATATTGGATGTGTTTGGATCATGAGCTGTGGTGAAATTGCTCTTTAACTCAAAAACTCAGAGTTACCTTGCTAAAGAAGGTATTTTTGTCTAGAGAAAGAGATTTTGAGGAAAGCAAGTGTTGTAGTGCTTTGGTGTACTTAAACTGAGCACAAATGAGCTCTATTTATAGTAGAACAAGTTTTTTTTGAAAGGAATAGTGAATGGCAACTGCAGCAGAGGTTTGGCCAATTGTAGCATTTTGGAATCTCAAGTCTCCTCTAGCCATTGACTAGAGGTTAGAGCACAGGCTTATGGTTCTTTGGTTCAGATCTTATCCTTGACTCATTCAGTTAAAAATGGCTCAGTTCATGCCACCTTGGTGTATCCATTAAATGCTCCAATCCAAAATTGGAGTCTTGTCCCTCTTTTAGGCATTTCTAGGTTTGCCATGCTACTTTTGGTTCCAAAGAATTGAGAGGCTGATGGATCAGGGTTTGTCCCTCCTTGGTCTCCCCTTGAGGTGTTCAGATGGATATATTTGTTTGCCCTTTGCAAAATTTGAGCAAATCGAGCAAAAACTCCCAAATCTGCCTTGCCATGACAGTTTGCAGCAATGCATATTGGCATTGTCATATCTCATGGCTCAAGTGGATTTTGATGGAGTTCTTGGCCATTTTGGAAAGCCCTCATATGATACAATAACTGTTTGATCATAGTTGGTTTTAATACCTTTTGGATCCAAGTGAAAAATGCCCCTACATTTGGAAAAAAGTGAAGGCAGATTCTGACTTAGTGAAAATTTCACAAAGTGTTGGAAAAAGTGACATTTTCACTTTTTGTGATTTTGATCATTCCATAACTTAAAATCCATGAGGAATTGGAATGAGTTGTGTTTGAAGCTTTTGTAGAGGGCCATGAGAGCTACAAATCCAGCTTTGGATGGGGAAAAAGGCTTTGTGGTTAGGAGTTATGATCCTCAAAAGTTGGTACCCTAGCCATTTTGTTCCATAACTTAGAAAATTTCTAAGTTTTTTATGGTTACCCCTTTTACAAGTTATCCCACTTTTCTTGATTTTTATTGATGAATGATGATTCCAATCACACATTAACATCATTTTAGGGTTAGGGAACTATAATTGTGTAAAATCTCAAAAAGTCAAAGTTGACTTTTGTGCACAATTGACTTTTTGTCAGATGAATTCCAAACTGTGCGATCCTCTATGAAATAAAGTCCTTGACCTAAATCAAACTTGATGGATTGATTTCATAGGTGTTATAGGGTGTATTGAATCATGTCCCAAGGTTTGGGAGCATGCCTGGGTCAAAAGTCAAAGGCACAGTTGACTTTTCCCGCGAAACCCTAATAGTGGTTCTGATGAACTTGAAACTTGTTGCTCAAGTTTCTTGGATCAATTCATTGTTGCAAATGGATCAATGTAGTGTGTTAGGGACCCTCAAATCATGCCTTGAGGTCTTGGCTCATGTTTTGTCCCAAAAGTCAACTTAGGGGTGAATTAGGTCAAGAAACCCTAATTCCTGAATTTTTATGAATGCATCCCCTTAGGCCAAATTGACTTGATGATTGGGCTCATGATGTCCCATGGAGAATTTTAGGTTATGCTTTGGAGCATTGGCTCATGCCCAGAGGAAAATTTCCATCTGGAGGCCCTGGTCGACCAAAACCCTAATTTGGTGACACTGGCGATCTTGAGGCTTAATCTGTAACGCCCCAGTCCGTCCAGTCAGTTTTGTCAGTTTGGTCTTTTTGATTAAATGAGTCGTTTTGATTATTTTATTATTATATTATTTTATTTCTGACTGTTATGTGAAAATATGTTATTTTTTCATCGAGATTATATTTTATCGCGTTTTGGGAGCGTTGCGAGATAATTGAGTGTGGGGGTATTTTGGGTATTTTGGTTTATTTTGTTAAGTTTGGAATATGATAGAATAGAAAGAGAGAAAAATAGTAAGGAGAAAGAAAAAAAGAGAAGAAGAAAAGTAGAGAGAAAGAAGAAGAGAAGAAAAAGAGAGAAAAGAAGAAACCAATCTCCCGACTTTATTAAACACGATTAAATCGGGCAAGGGTGCGAAACTCGATTATACTATGTTTGTGCATGATTATGTATGTGTTTGCTTGTATGTTTCTTGTTTTACATAGCTTTGGAATTCTAGGTTGGAATGAGAATTTTGTGAGAAATCGATACTTTCGCGGTTGGAAATCGACGTAAATGTGGTAGAATGCTTGTTGCCATGATTGTATTGAGTTCTGATTGATATATGATGTTTTGGAAATGTTTTGGTAGTAGAAAATCTCATTTTGGGTTTCCATACAGCGCTGAGAAATTCTGAGTTTTCCTTGGTTCGCCTAGCGAACCTGGGGCGAAGCAGTAGCGAGTGATGTTTTCGCGGGTTCGCCTAGCGAACCAGTTAGCGAAGGTCAGCAAAGGTTTGCTGAGTTGTTTGCCTAGCGAACTTTGTATGTTTTTGGGTCTGGTGGTTGCTGCCTTGGTTCGCCAAGGGGTTCGCCTAGCGAACTTTGTGTCTGTTTTCTAGCTAGTAGTGGATTCGCTGGACATTCGCCTAGCGAAGGTGGTAGCGAATGCTCGCTAGAGGGTTCGCCTAGCGAACAGGGCTGTTTGTGCAATTTTGTTTTCTGCATAACTTTTGATCAGTGGTTCGGTTTGAGGCGTGGTTTGATGCGTTAGAAAGCTTGTACAGTGTTCTCTTTTATGAGGATGGTTTTGAGATTGTTGGCCAATTAAATTATGTCGGGAATTAGAAAATGTGTGGTATTGTTGTCGACTTTTGCCGGTTAATTGGGTGTAATTGATGGGTTATCATACGATTTGCTTGTGATATATGTTGGATGCATGTGTTTAAATGTCATGATGATGGTTTGTGGCCGTATGGCAATTAAATGCATTGTTTTGGGCTTGAGTGTAAAGCATGATTTTGTTAATTGAGATAAGTGCATATGTGTGTGCATTTTAAATGTCATGAGTCATTGTATGCCAAGCATCATGATATGCATTCTTGTAATGTCGTGTGCCCATGTGGGGTGTGAGCGACTGTTTGGTTCCAGAGGGAATCCGCTATAACGTCGTGTGCCCATGTGGGGGTGTGAGCGATGATTATAGACGATCGTGTGCCTGTGTGGGGTGTGAGCGATCGGATCGTGTGCCCGTGTGGGGTGTGAGCGATCCATAAACGTCGTGTGCCTGTGTGGGGTGTGAGCGACGGGGAACATCGTATGCCCGACGGGGAGTTACACTAAGTAACGAGCGATGGTTCCAGCAGAGTTCCTGAGTGAACTAGTGATGAGAAATATTGGAAGTCGGTACCGCATGGCATATGCATAGAGTCGTGGTGTCGGGGTCTGTGCATTTGCATAAATCATGGATTAGTTATGTATGGAATTGTGAATGTGATTAATGAGATGGAATATGTATAATTGTATTGATGATGAGTTTATTGTGTATGACTGATGTGCATTGGTATGGAATACTTGATAAGTGTACTGTGTTGTGTTGTAATTGATTGTGGTGCATTTGTGGTGAGAATATTTTACTTGTGCATTTCTGTGTTAATATATAATTATATACAACTGTATTATGATTGTTTTTCTCACCCTTCTGCTGCTTTATAATGCTATATGAGGCATTGCAGATTAGAGTTGCTGGAGGTCTTTTTGTGAAGCTAGGTCTTCATTCTTTTGTCGGTCGGCTCTGATATGTGACACCGGGTAGTCGGGGTGATCGAGTGTGATTATTTTGTATTATGTATATGTATCTGTTGGATTGTACATGTATGATTTTGTATATGACAAACAAACTTTTATGATATATATATATGAGTTTCAGTTACGGATTTTCCGCTTTTATTCTGTTTCTGAATTGTGGGTGTATTACTACCTGAATTGTTGCATATCTTTATGAGCATGTGTTGTATGTTTGTTTCAAATTGATGTGACACCCTGGTCTATGTCGTGCATTTGTAAATATACTCTGATGAAATTTTGAATTTTATTTACCGCTTTAATAGTTTGGGGGTATAGATTGAGGGTGTTACATTAAGTGGTATCAGAGCCAGTCCATGTCAGTTCGTGTCTGTTTGTGTCAGTCCTTGTCGGTGTGGCGTTTGGAGTGAGCTGTTTGTTTAACCATAGTTTCAGTTATTGGAAATGAACAGAATATGGCTGGTAGGAATGATGCTGCTTTGGCTGCTGCTATGCAAGAAATGGCTCGGGCTGTGCAGGGTGCACCTAATGCTGCGGGTAATGATGAGTTCAGGAAGAACAGACCGCCTGTCTTTAAAGGGAGACATAATCCTGATGGTGCATAGATTTGGCTGAAAGAGATTGAAAGGATTTTCCGAGTTATGGATTGTGCTGAGGACAGTAAAGTGAGACTGGGAACTCACATGTTACAGGAAGAAGCAGATGACTGGTGGGTTAGTACTCGTCAGGTGTTGGAAGCTGGGGATGAAGAAGTTACTTGGGAATTATTTAGCCGGGAGTTTCTGAGGAAGTATTTTCCCGATGATGTAAGAGGAAAGAAAGAAATTGAGTTCTTGGAATTGAAACAAGGTAATATGTCTGTTGTGGATTATACTGCTAAGTTTGTGGAGCTTGTGCAGTTTTATCCTCATTATGCTGAAGCGACTGCAGAGTTTTCTAAGTGTGTGAAGTATGAGAGCGGATTGCGTCCTGAGATTAAGCAGACAATCGGTTATCAAAGGATTCGAAGGTTTTCTGATTTGGTGGAATGTTGTAGGATTTATGAAGAGAATAGTAAGGCTCATTCTACTCACTACAAGAGTGTGAGTGACAGAAAAGGGAAGCAACAGTTCCGTAGTGGTCCGTATGTAACACCAGCTGATAAGGGTAAACAAAGGGGTACTTTCGATCGAAGGTCAAGTGGTGGAGGTATGTCTGGTCCTCTGAGGTGTTATAGATGTGGTGATATGGGACATCGTCAGTCCGAATGTAAGAAATATTTGAGGAAATGTACTAATTGTAGAGGTTTAGGACATGTTGCTGCTGATTGTGCCAGGAAGAATGTGGTGAAATGTTACAATTGTGGTGAACCTGGTCATATTAGTACAAAGTGTCAGAAACCGAAGCAAGCTCCAGCTAGTGGGAAGGTGTTTGCATTGGCGGGGACTCAGACTTCAAATGCAGATCGTCTGATAAGAGGTACTTGTTTTATTAATAATATGCCTTTAGTTGCTATTATTGATACTGGAGCGACTCATTTGTTTATTTCGTCTGAGTGCGCTAAGCGTTTGAATCTTGTGTTGTCTTTGATGGATGGTGAGATGGTTATTGATACTCTAGCAATGGGGTCAGTAACTACTTCTTTGGTTTGTTTGAGTTGTCCTTTGACCATTTATGGTAAACACTTTGAGATGGATTTAGTGTGTTTGGCGTTGGAAGGTTTAGATGTGGTTCTGGGAATGAATTGGTTGCAATTCAATCGGGTGCATATTGATTGTTATCATAAGTTGGTAAGGTTTCCTTCTCTTGAGGAAGACGAAGATTCGAGTTTCTTATCTACCAAAGAGTTGAGGAGACTTTTGGCGGATGAAGCTCAGTTGTTTGGGTTAGTTGTGTCGTTGACTGTGGAGAGTCAAGTTTCACTTGATGTGTTTCCTGTTGTGTGTGATTTTCCGGAAGTGTTTCCTGAGGATATTTTAGATGTGCCACCAGAGAGAGAAGTGGAGTTTTCGATAGATCTAGTTCCTGGTACTAGACTTGTTTCTATGGCACCTTATCGTATGTCGGCATCTGAGTTGGTTGAGTTAAAGATGCAATTGAATGAATTGTTGGAGAAGAGGTTTGTGAGGCCAAGTGTTTCTCCTTGGGGTGCTCCAGTTTTGTTGGTGAAAAAGAAGGATGGAAGTATGCGATTGTGTATTGATTATCGCCAGTTGAATAAGGTGACGATTAAGAATAAGTATCCTCTTCCAAGAATTGATGATTTGATGGATCAGTTAGTTGGTGCTTGTGTGTTCAGTAAGATTGACTTGAGGTCGGGGTATCATCAGATTAGGGTGAAAGAGGAAGATATTCAGAAGACGGCTTTTAGGACACGTTACGGTCATTATGAATATTCTGTGATGTCGTTCGGGGTTTCTAATGCGCCAGGTGTGTTTATGGAGTACATGAATCGTATTTTCCACGAGCATTTGGATCGATTTGTTGTTGTGTTTATTGACGACATATTGATTTATTCTAAGTCTCGGGAGGAGCACGCGGATCATTTGCGTATTGTTTTGCAGGTTTTGAAGGAAAAGAAGCTTTTTGCCAAATTGCCCAAGTGTGAATTTTGGTTGTCGGAAGTGAGTTTTCTTGGACACGTAATTTCAGGTAATGGTATTACTATGGATCCATCTAAAGTAGAAGCAGTTCTACAATGGGAGGCTCTGAGATCTGTTACTGAAATTCGAAGCTTTTTGGATTTGGCCGGTTATTATCGAAGGTTCATTGAAGGTTTTTCTAAGCTAGCACTTCCTTTGACCCAGTTGACTTGTAAAGGGCAAGCGTTCATTTGGGATATTCGGTGTGAGGAAAGTTTTAATGAGCTGAAGAGAAGATTGACGACAGCTCCGATTTTGATTTTGCCGAATCCTACTGAACTGTTTGTGGTGTATTGTGATGCGTCTTTGATTGGTCTAGGTGGTGTGCTAATGCAAGACGGTAAGGTTGTGGCGTATGCTTTGAGGCAGTTGAGAGTGCATGAGAAGAATTACCCTACGCATGATTTAGAATTAGCGGCTGTGGTTTTTGTGTTGAAGATTTGGAGGCATTACCATTTTGGTGCGAGGTTTGAAGTCTTTAGTGATCATAAAAGTTTAAAATATTTGTTTGATCAGAAGGAATTGAATATGAGGCAACGAAGATGGTTGGAATTTTTGAAGGACTACGACTTTGGCTTGAATTACCATCCTGGTAAAGCTAATGTGGTAGCCGATGCGTTGAGTCGGAAATCGTTGCATATGTCTGCTTTAATGGTTAAGGAGTGGGAACTTTTGGAATCGTTTAGAGATTTGAGTTTGGTATGTGAAGTGTCGTCGGATAGTGTGAGGCTGGGTATGTTGAAAGTTACTAATGATTTTCTGATGATGGTAAGTGAGAAACAGAAGTTGGATGTGAAATTGGTGGATTTGATGTTGGTTGGTGGAAAAGATACGAGTGGTGATTTTCAAGTGGATGTTAGTGGTGTGTTGAAGTTCCGTGGGCGAATTTGTATTCCGGACGATTAGGATTTGAAACGGATGATTTTGGAAGAAGGACACCGGAGTAATTTGAGTATACATCCGGGAGCGAATAAGATGTACCAAGATTTGAAGAAGATTTTCTGGTGGTCTGGATTGAAAAGAGATATGGCTCAGTTTGTGTATGCTTGTTTGACGTGCCAGAAGACGAAAGTGGAACATCAGAGGCCTAGTGGTTTATTGCAACCGTTGGATATTCCAGAATGGAAATGGGATAACATTTCTATGGATTTTGTAGCGGGGTTGCCGAATACACAGCGAGGGCATAATGCTATTTGGGTGATTGTGGATAGGCTGACTAAATCGGCCCATTTCATTCCGATTGACATCAGTTTTTCTTTGGAGCGGTTAGCCGAGATTTATATCAGTGTGATTGTGAAGTTGCATGGAGTTCCGTTAAGTATTGTTTCGGATCGAGATCCGAGGTTTACTTCGAGATTTTGGGAAAGTTTACAGAAGGCGTTGGGTTCTAAATTGAGATTGAGCTTGGCTTATCATCCGCAGACGGATGGGCAGTCGGAGAGGATGATCCAGTCTTTGGAAGATTTGTTTCGAGCGTGTGTTTTGGAACAAGGTGGTGCGTGGGATAGTTATCTTGCGTTGATTGAATTCACGTATAATAATAGTTTTCATTCTAGTATTGGAATGGCACCGTTTGAAGCATTATATGGACGAAGATGTCGGACACCGTTGTGTTGGCATGAATCGGGCGAGAGTTCGGTGGTTGGACCAGAGTTGGTTCAACAGACTACGGAAAAAGTGAAGTTGATCCATGAGAAAATGAAGGCTTCTCAGAGCAGACAAAAGAGTTATCATGATCGGAGACAAAAGAATCTTGAGTTTCAAGAGGGCGATCATGTATTTTTGAGGGTTACGCCGGTAACGGGTGTTGGTAAAGCATTGAAGTCGAAGAAGCTTACTTCTCGGTTTATTGGTCCTTACGAAATATCTGCGAGAGTGGGTGCTGTGGCTTATAGGGTGGCGTTGCCGCCGAGTTTGTCGAATTTGCATGATGTGTTCCATGTTTCATAGCTTCAGAAGTATGTTCCGGATCCGTCGCATGTGATTTCGATGGATGAGGTTGAGGTAAGGGAGAACCTTACGGTTGAGGCTTTACCGGTGAGTATTTTAGATCACGAGTTGAAGCGATTGCGGGGCAAGGATATTGCACTGGTGAAGGTAGCGTGGGGAGGCGCTGCTGAGGGCAATTTGACTTGGGAGTTGGAGAGTCGGATGCGGGAGTCGTATCCAGAGTTGTTCGTCTCAGGTATATTTTCGAGGACGAAAATTTCTAAGTGAGGGAGAGTTGTAATGCCCCAGTCCGTCCAATCAGTTTGGTCTTTTTAATTAAATGAGTCGTTTTGATTATTTTATTATTATATTATTTTATTTCTGACTGTTATGTGAAAATATGTTATTTTTTCATCGAGGTTATATTTTATCGCGTTTTGGGAGCGTTGCGAGATAATTGAGTGTGGAGGTATTTTGGGCATTTTGGTTTATTTTGTTAAGTTTGGAATATGATAGAATAGAAAGAGAGAAAAATAGTAAGGAGAAAGAAAAAAAGAGAAGAAGAAAAGTAGAGAGAAAGAAGAAGAGAAGAAAAAGAGAGGAAAGAAGAAACCAATCTCCCGACTTTATTAAACACGATTAAATCGGGCAAGGGTGCGAAATTCGATTATACTATGTTTGTGCATGATTATGTATGTGTTTGCTTGTATGTTTCTTGTTTTACATAGCTTTGGAATTCTAGGTTGGAATGAGAATTTTGTGAGAAATCGATACTTTCGCGGTTGGAAATCAACGTAAATGTGGTAGAATGCTTGTTGCCATGATTGTATTGAGTTTTGATTGATATATGATGTTTTGGAAATGTTTTGGTAGTAGAAAATCTCATTTTGGGTTTCCACACAGCGCTGAGAAATTCTGAGTTTTCCTTGGTTCGCCTAGCGAACCTGGGGCGAAGCAGTAGCGAGTGATGTTTTTGCGGGTTCGCCTAGCGAACCAGTTAGCGAAGGTTCGTTGAGTTGTTCGCCTAACGAACTTTGTATGTTTTTGGGTCTGGTGGTTGCTGCCTTGGTTCGCCAAGGGGTTCGCCTAGCGAACTTTGTGTCTGTTTTCTAGCTGGTAGTGGGTTCACTGGACATTCGCCTAGCGAAGGTGGTAGCGAATGCTCGATAGAGGGTTCGCCTAGCGAACATGGATGTTTGTGCAATTTTGTTTTCTGCATAACTTTTGATCTGTGGTTCGGTTTAAGGCGTGGTTTGATGCGTTAGAAAGCTTGTACAATGTTATCTTTTATGAGGATGGTTTTGAGATTGTTGGCCGATTAAATTATGTCGGGAATTAGAAAATGTGTGGTATTGTTGTCGACTTTTGCCGGTTAATTGGGTGTAATTGATGGGTTATCATACGATTTGCTTGTGATATATGTTGGATGCATGTGTTTAAATGTCGTGATGATGGTTTGTGGCCGTATGGCAATTAAATGCATTGTTTTGGGCTTGAGTGTAAAGCATGATTTTGTTGATTGAGATAAGTGCATATGTGTGTGCATTTTAAGTGTCATGAGTCATTGTATGCCAAGCATCATGATATGCATTCTTGTAATGTCGTGTGCCCATGTGGGGTGTGAGCGACGGTTTGGTTCCAGAGGGAATCCGCTATAACGTCGTGTGCCCGTGTGGGGTGTGAGCAATGATTATAGACGATCGTGTGCCCGTGTGGGGTGTGAGCGATCGGATCGTGTGCCCGTGTGGGGTGTGAGCGATCCATAAACGTCGTGTGCCCGTGTGGGGTGTGAGCGACGGGGAACATCGTATGCCCGATGGGGAGTTACACTAAGTAACGAGCGATGGTTCCAACAGAGTTCCTGAGTGAACTAGTGATGAGAAATATTGGAAGTCGGTACCGCATGGCATATGCATAGAGTCGTGGTATCGGTCTCTGTGCATTTGTATAAATCATGGATTAATTGTGTATGGAATTGTGAATGTGATTGATGAGATGGAATATGTATAAATGTATTGATGATGAGTGTATTGTGTATGACTGATGTGCATTGGTATGGAATACTTGATAAGTGTATTGTGTTGTGTTGTAATTGATTGTGGTGCATTTGTGGTGAGAATATTTTACTTGTGCATTTCTGTGTTAATATATAATTATATGCAACTGTATTATGATTGTTTTTCTCACCCTTCTGCTGGTTTATAATGCTATATGAGGCATTGCATATTAGAGTTGCTGGAGGTCTTTTTGTGAAGCTAGGTCTTCATTCTTTTGTCGGTCGACTCTGATATGTGACACCGGGTAGTCGGGGTGATCGAGTGTGATTATTTTGTATTGTGTATATGTATCTGTTGGATTTTACATGTATGATTTTGTATATGACAAACAAACTTTTATGATAAATATATATGAGTTTCAGTTACGAATTTTCCGCTTTTATTCTGTTTCTGAATTGTGGGTGTATTACTACCTGAATTGTTGCATATCTTTATGAGCAGGTGTTGTATGTTTGTTTCAAATTGATGTGACCCCCCGGTCTATGCCGTGCATTTGTAAATATACTCTGATGAAATTTTGAATTTTATTTACCGCTTTAATAGCTTGGGGGTATAGATTGAGGGTGTTACATAATCCACCTGGGAGGTAGCAACCTTGTGCTCAATCCTTGAGGTGGGAGTCCTCTTGATCCATTGGGGATGTTTGAGAGGTTTAGACAAGTTGAAGATCATGTCATTCCTTGATTGATCCTTTGTCTAAGAGCTTTGAGAGGGCTTGAAACCCTAAATTTGATTGTAGTGGATGCTCACCCATCTTTGGGGAGACTAATGAGGCATGATGGTCCATCCATATTGTGATGATGATTTACACAATGATGGGGAATCTTAGTGGTCAAAATTTGGGGTATGACAGTGGGCATAGAACCTCCTCGCAACCTGGCCGAGTTACTCCGTAAAGCTCAATCGTATATACAATACGAGGAGAAAGAGGCAGCCTATAAAGCCCGAGACTCTAGGGATCAAGAGAGCTCCTGGGAGACAAAAAAAGACGAACCAGAGGCCCCCAGGCGCGATAAAGAGAGACGACGAGACGATCCTCCTCGTGAAGGCAAGGGACCCACTGGTCATTTTATAGAATATACCCTACTGACGGCTCCCCACGAGCGCATTCTCTTTGAATACATCAATGCAGAGTTCAAGAAGGGAGGTATCCGGTTCCCCAAACCAACGTCGTCTAAGGACAAAATGGACAAGAGTAAATACTGCCGCTTCCACCGCAGCCACGACCACGTAACCGAGGAAAGCGTGCACTTGAAATACGCCATTGAAATCCTCATTAAGGAGGGTCACCTAAAGCAATATACGAAGAAGGGTGAATCCTCTCGAAGAGAGACTTCGGAGACCAATAAGGAAGCAGAGTCTACGCCTCCCAGACCTCCTCCTCAGGTCGCCATGGCCATCACACGGCCAGAGGACTTCATCATCCTCGACCATATTGAGGATCCTCCTCAGATATCTGCGCACAGCATCTGGGAGACCTTCTCGACGACTGTGGTTATCTCTTGTGGGGGATACATCAAGCTCATAGTGGGGTTGATCAAGAGAAAATTCGACCAGCTCATCGACTGCAGTCCCGAACAGCTATCCATGCTCGAGAAGATTCGGGGGCATTCCCAGCCAATTACGTTTTACCGTGAGGAGGTGCCTGGGGGCTCCCCGAACTCACACATCCCTTTGCTCATCAGAGCAAGACTTGCCAACACCGATGTCTGACAGATCCTGGTCGACCAGGGCAGCTCCCTGGACATCATGTACATCGGTTTATTCAGAGCCTTGAAGCTGGACCAGAAGAACTTGTCACCGTACGTGGGATCCGACCTACAAGGATTCAACGGGTCGATTGCTAGACCCTGAGGGCACTTGGAGCTCCCAGTCACTTTCGGGGAAGAGGAGGCGTCGAAGTCGATAAAGACTCAGTTTCTGGTAATCGATTGCCCTTCACTATACCAATGCATCCTTGGCAGACCAACCTTAGCAAAGCTGATCGTTGTTCCTTCGACCGTTCATCTCAAGATGAAATACTATACGGAGAAGGGCCACGTCGCAACATTGCACAGGGATATAGAATCTGCGAGGAGGTGCTTTGAAGCAGCTACCAGAGGACAAAGCTCGATCGGTGCAATACCCAAGGCCGCCAAGCGGGAAAGGGAGGAAGACCACCCCGACGAGGAAAGTCAGCCTGACAAGAAGTCAGCTCTCCCCGTGCATATCATCAACCTCGACAGCCGGATTTCTGAAGAGGGTGAGGACGGTGGTGAAGGCACGTCAATGGGGACAGGAAGTTCATCTACAACGACACTCATGTGCCCTGTCCCAGATGGGGAGTTCGAAGTCATCACCTTCGGAGCAAACCCGAGCAGAGGAGTGAAGATAGGCGCAGGGCTGCCCGATGAAGTAAAGCAGCGGTTGAAAACATGCATGGAGGACAACACTGATTTGTTTGCGTGGAGTGCCGCGGACATGCCCGACCTGGACCCTGAGACCGCATGCCACCAACTGACCATTGACCCAGCTGCTCGAGTCGTTGCACAACGCAGGCGCAAGCAATCCGATGAGAAGGCACAAGCTGCCGAAAAACTTGTACAAGACCTCTTAGAGGCAAAATTTATCTTGGAGGCCAGGTACACAACCTGGCTGTCCAATATTGTACTTGTCAAGAAACATAGTGGAAAATGGCGCATGTGCATTGATTATACTGATCTCAATCGGGCTTGCCCGAATGATGCTTATCCTCTGCCCAGCATAGATAAGCTCGTAGATAATTCTGCAGGTTTCAAGCTCTTGTCCTTCATGGACGCCTATTCAGGGTACAATCAAATCCCTATGGCCGAAAAAGACAAGAAATATACCACGTTCATGACCTCGTCGGGGAACTATTACTATAACATAATGCCCTTCGGTCTGAAGAACGCTGGGGCCACATACCAGCGCATGATGAACAAAGTCTTCTGATCAGAAATCGGAGACATGCTCGAAGTTTATATGGACTATATGATCGTGAAGTCCCAAGAGGAATCTGATCACACGACCGACTTGGAAAAGGTCTTCGACCAGGCAAGAAAGTGTAAAATGCGTTTTAACCCGGAGAAATGCACCTTCGGCGTGCGGGCAGGGAAGTTCCTCGGATTTTACCTCACCGAAAGGGGAATAGAGGCCAATCCTGACAAGTGTTGGGCGTTCACTGAATTTCCCACACCCAGGTCGAATAAGTCCATACAGTCCCTCAACGGGATGCTCGCTTCACTTTCTCGCTTCGTGACCAAGTCTTCCCAGCATGCTCTGCCCTTCTTTAAACTCCTCAGAAAGGAGGCCACATTCGAGTGGACTGAGGAATGTGAGCAGGCTCTGACCTACCTCAAGCGAGCCTTGTCCGAACCTCCCGTGCTTTCACGATCAGAGTGCGGGGAGACGTTGTACTTATATCTCTCCGTCACCAGTGAAGCCATTAGCGCCGCACTCATTCGTGAGATAACGGACGGGAAAAAACCCATTTACTTCACGAGCAAGGCCCTACAAGGGCCAGAACTCAGATACGCGCAAATAGAGAAGGTCGCCCTCGCCCTCGTCAACGCCGCAAAAAGGCTCAGGCATTACTTCTTGGCCCACACTATAGTAGTGCGTACGAATCAGCCCATAAGACAGCTGCTTTGTCGACCAGACATGGTCAGCAGAATGCTCAAATGGTCCTTGGAGCTGTCAAAATTTGACATCCACTATAAGGGCAAGAAGGCCCTCAAGGCACAAGTCCTGGAAGATTTCGTGGCAGAGATGACACCCCCATTATCCCCACCAAGCATAACGCATAGATGGACCATCTATGTGGACGGGGCATCCAGTTCCATGGGTAGTGGCGCATGCATCATCCTCGAGAACGAGGAGGGAATCCTAATTGAAGTATCATTAGTCATATCTTTCTCTACGTCCAACAACCAAGCGGAGTATGAAGCCTTCCTCGCAGGATTACGGCTGGCCGAAGACTTGGGCGCTAAGGAGGTAATGTTCTTCACCGATTCCCAGCTCGTAGCGTCTTAAGTATGAGGAGAATATCAGGCCAAAAATGATCAGCTGGTCGAGTATCTGACGCTGGTGATGGAAAGAATTACTAAGTTCGACGCGTGGGAAGTCCAGCACATCCCTCGTGAACGAAACATGCGGGCAGATGTCTTGTCGAAACTGGCTAGCACTGTCATACCCAAAAATTTTGACCACTAAGATTTCCCATCATTTTGTAAATCATCATCACAATATGGATGAACCATTAGTCTCCCCAAAGATGGGTGAGCATCCACTACAATCAGACTTAGGGTTTCAAGCCCTCTCAGAGCTCTTAGACAAAGGATCAATCAAGAAATGACATGATCTTCAACTTGTCTAGCCTCTCAAACATCCACAAAGGATCAAGAGGACTCCCACTTCAAGGATTAAGCACAAGGCTTCTCCCTTCTAGGTGGATCAAGCCTTAAGATCGCTAGTGTCACCAAATTAGGGTTTGGTCGACCAGGGCCTCCAGATGGAAATTTTCCTCTGGGTATGAGCCAATGCTTCAAAGCATAACCTATGATGCTCCAAGGGATCTCATGAACCTAATCATCAAGTTAATTTAGCTTCAGGGGATGCATTCATCAAAAAATCAGGAATTAGGGTTTCTTGACCTAATTCACCCCTAAGTTGACTTTTGGGACAAAACATGAGCCAAGACCTCAAGATGGGATTTGAGGGTCTGAAACACAACACATTGATCCATTTGCAACAATGGATTGATCCAAGAAGCTTGAGCAACAAGTTTCAATTTCATCAGAACCACAATTAGGGTTTCGCGGAAAAAGTCAACTGTATCTTTGACTTTTGACCAGGACATGCTCCCAAACCCTAAGACATGATTCAATACACCCTATAACACCTATGAAATCAATCCATCAAGTTTGATTTAGGTCAAGGATTTGATTTCATAGAGGATCGCACAGTTTGTAATTCATCTGATAAAAAGTCAACTGTGCACAAAAGTCAAACTTTGACTTTTTGAGATTTTTCACAATTATGGTTCCTTAACCCTAAAATGATGTTAATGTGTGATTGGAATCATCATTCATCAAGAAAAATCAAGAAAAGTGGGATAACTTGTAAAAGGGGTAACCATAAAAAACTTAGAAAATTTTCCAAGTTATGGAACAAATTGGCTAGGGTACCAACTTTGGAGGATCATAACTCCTAAACTACAAGGCCATTTTTTCCCATCCAAAGCTGGATTTGTAGCTCTCATTACCCTCTACAAAAGCTTCAACTACTACTCATTCCAATTCCTCATGGATTTTAAGTTATGGAATGATCAAAATCACAAAAAGTGAAAATGTCACTTTTTTCCAACACTTAGTGAAATTTTCACTAAGTCAGAATCTGCCTTCACTTTTTTTCAAATGTATGGGCATTTTTCACTTGGATCCAAAAAGTATCAAAACTAATTATGATCAAAAATTTATTGTATCATATGAGGGCTTTCCAAAATGGCCAAGAACTCCATCAAATTCCACTTGAGCCATAAGATATGATAATGGCAATATGCCTTGCTGAAAACTGCCAAGGCTAGGCAGAATTTTGCACTTTTGCTCGATTTGGCAAAATCAGATAAATCCAAGTCTTGTCATCACTTTGGACACATCTGAGGATCAAATCTAAAGGGAACAAACACTGATCCAAGCCTCCAAAGTCTTTGGAACAAGAAGTAGCATGCCAAACCTAGAAATCCCTAAAAGAGGGACAAGATTCCAATTTTGGATTGAAGCATTTAATGGATGCACCAAGGTGGCATGGACTGACACATTTGCAACTGAATTCAGTCAAGAATGATCCAACAACTAGGGAACCACAATTCTGTGCTTTAACCTCTAGTCAATGGCTAGAGGAGACTTGGATTCTCATTGCTCAACATTGGCCAAACCTATGCAGCAGTTGCCATTCACTATTGATCCCAAAACAAACTTGCTCTACTATAAATAGAGCTCATTTGTGCTTAGTTTGAGTACACCAAAGCCATCAAACAGATGTTTTCCTCAAAATCACCTTCTCACTTCCAAATTTGCCTTCCAAAGCAAGTCAATATCGGGTTTTGAGTTTGAGAGCAATTCCAACCAAACCAATCATACACACACACCTCATAAACATCATATAGAAGTGATCCAAACACTCACATAACATCTGGAACACCAAAATTACAAAATCACTAGCCAATTGCTCAAGCCTTTGACAGATTTGCAGTTGGGGTGCCATCTCAAGTTCTAGATCATTTCAATCCATTCCAAGCATCCAGACACACTCTATGGCACCTAGGGAAGCTATCCAGATCATTGTAACCTAGCTGTAACACCTCTAACCCAAAACACGATCACCAACTGCAAGAGGTGAGCATGAGCTCTTCTAACTCTATGATCCATGCATTTTTTAGTGCACAATAATTTGGCCATATGTTCATAATCATGCATAGAGTGTTTACCCTCAATCAATTGCTTTGTATGAATCGTGTATGGAATTTCTGAACCTTCATGCAGAATTTAGGGTTCTTGAGGTTTCTCTTTGATTTCTTATTCCATGCTTAAAATAAATGAAATTAAAGACCATAGACATGATCGTGAGGTTGAAACGAGTAGATTGATATGTAGATTGCATGATATAATCAAGTATTCAGTGAGATTAGATAGAAAACGCAAATCTGCAGAAACAGAGGAAGGGCGCGTGTTCTTGCCATGTTCTTGGCGCCCTTTTTCAAATATTTGAATATTTGAATTTTGTGATTTTATTTAATTGATTCAAAAATTAATTTCTCTCTGAGTTTTAATGATTTTAAGTTGATTTTTTTTAATAATTCACAAAAATGTTAAAATATTTTATTTTACCAAAAAATCCCAAAAATATTATTTATTTCATATAATTGATATTTTTGCCAAGAATTAATATTTTAATTGTTTTTGACATTTAAAATATTTTTTCCTTCTTGATTTTGCAAATTTGAATGATTTCTAATCATTTTGTAGGTCAAAACATGATTTTTGAAACATTAATCCAAGATCACAATTTGTTTTCCACATGTTAAACAATTTTGATCATTTTAATTGAATTTTTTATTCAATTAAAATACATTTTGGAAACAAATTAGGGTTTTTGATTAATTCAACCCTCATCAAACTTTTTCAAACACTTTGGGCCTCTAATAGAGTGTAAGACCCAATCCTTTGTAAATACAAACCTATTTTGGGCCACAAATGTTGTATAAGTCCCGTTGTATTTCAAAAGTTCGGCGCGATCATCGCCCATTTAAAACAAACCATCTGGGCCTCTCCTTATAAGACCCATTCAAAATCATTTTGGGCCTCTAATAGAGTGTAAGACCCAATCCCTTTTTGAAACCAAAAACGTTTGGGCCTTAGTCATTGTATAAGACCCACGGTGTTTTCAAAACCTCGGCGCGATCGTCGCCCTTTTCAAAATTAACCACTGGGCTTCTCCTTGAGCTATAAGACCCATCTTTGTTCACTTTCAATCATTTTGGGACTCTTGAGAGAGTGTAAGACCCATCCCTTTGTACAGAAAATCTTTCTTGGGCCTCAGTCGACTGTGTAATACTAGTATAGATATTTAGAGTTTTCCCGACAACTACGTCTAGAACTAGACAAAACCTCGTCTCCTTACATCCGACGTTCTCCCGAATATTTCAACATAACCTAAACCATGAGAATTTTCTTTTACAACAATTTTAGATAACTAGATCTAAAAAATCTCCCCCTTGAACAAATCATATACAGAAGGCCAATGTTTCAAGTGAAACCCCTTCTGGAACTGTTCATCAGCCTCCTCTTGGGCTTAGTGCAAGGACCCACAGGCTTCCTAAAAGCATCCCCGCCTCCTCTTGGGCGTCGTACAAGGACCCATCGGCTTCTTAGAAGTTTTCACAGCCTCCTCTTAGGCTTCGTATAATGATTCTTCCTCCAGGAAGATAGCCTCCTCTTGGGCTTCATACAAATTGTCCCTTCGGCTTCTTAAAAGTTTTTCTCGCCTCCTCTTGGGCTTCGTACAAATTGTCCCGACGACCTCTTAAAGGTATAGGAACAGAAATTAGTCATCTTAATAGAACAGTCTTTCAAAGAGTCTAGATCTTCCTACGACGAACATATTGTCTCTGGATCTCTCTTAAGCATAGTACAAAGGATCAAACTCTAGACTTGGACAGTCTAATCTCCTTGAGTCTCGAAGACATTCTCAAGTTCCTTTCAAAAATAGGAAAAAACACCCGTAGACTTGGGCAGTCTCAATACCCTTTGGATTCTCCGTTTCCTTAAAAAAAAGGAAATAATCCAGGTCCTCAGATCAAATCCATGAGTACAACAATACCCATATAAGAACTGATTTTCTCTTTTAACCAACATACTGGACCTGTCACTCAACTGAAACAGTAACCCTAGCCTCCTCTTGGGCTTTGTACAATGATTCTCCCCAGCGGAGCTAACCTTTTTAGCCTCCATCTCGGGCTTCGTACGAGATACAAATCACTCTATTGGTGAGTATAAAAGACTCTCTTGTTGAGTCAAACCCTTTTAGCCTCCGTCTTGGGCTTCGTACAAGACACATATAAAAGCACTCTCTTGTTGAGTCAACCCTTCCAGCCTCTCTCTCGGGCTTCGTACGAGACATATAAAAGCATCCTCTTATTGGGTCAATAGCCTCCTCTTAGGCTTTGTATAAAATCCCCGTTTGATTCAATCAACCTTTTAGCATCAAATCATGCTTTGGTCTCAGCATACAAACATCAACAACTCCTTTTCCCTCGTCTAATTGCTGTAAGCGGCAAGCCTCTGGATTATTTACATCCACGCCACTGTCCCTCTTTTAACATGAGAAATTCCTAAGGAAAGATGGCGTTGCTCTAAACTAAGTTAAAGTCTTCTCCTTCAGGTTGAAAATCCCCTATAAAGGAAATTATGACATTGCTGAATTCGCATATCCCAGTTAAAGTAATTCTCCTTTATAATCAGTCACCCAACAGTCGTGCCAAACAGGCCAAATATTCCCCTTTAGAGACGACAAATTCTCTCTAAAGTCAAAACCTTTTAGCTTCACATCTTGGGCTTCGAACAAGACACAAATAGACCCTTCAGCTTCACATCTTGGGCTTTGAACAAGATACAAACCACCTTTAGCTTCATGTCTTGGGCTTTGAACAAGACACCAAAACACCATTTCCTCCCATAGAATAAGAGGAACTACGATCGCTCTGATTTCCCTATCCCGGGAATACGTAGGCATAATATTGAAAAAGAATCTTAGCGAGCACACTAATAAAAAAACCCCAAAGTCCCCTACCTCCATCCAATCTGGCGCAGAATCCCAACAAATTTCCCATGAACAATCCCGGTATTTCGTTCTGAACAAAATAAGCAGAGAGAGGCCCACGAACTAAAGCCGCATCTGTAAACCAACAGTTTTGACTATTTAACCTCAGTTTGCAAGCAGGGTTAGTTGGAGACATCTATTTCCCTTTATTCATCAGCATTAATAGGATAAAAAATGAATCAAACTGTAGTACCAAAGCGATAGTGATTCGAAACCACAAAAACCACGCTACAGAAAAATGGCGACCACAGTGGGAGAGACTTGTTCTTCTCCCGTCTCTTAGGAGGAAACCTTAAGTTTAGACAATTTCACAGGAAAAATGGCGCCCACCGTGGGGCCAAACAAAGGAATCTTGTCTCTCTTATCTCTCTGATTGAAACCTTCTCTTAGGACGAGTCCTTGGGTTCACAAGATATCACCGAATGACAGTTCCATCGGGGAATGTCATTATTGCTAGGATCGGCCCTCACTAGGATCTTAGGTCAAAAACCTTTAAGTTGGGAAGGTACCACAGAATGGCGACTCCGCCGGGGAGCCATTTTCTGTTAGGATCATAGGATTCATAGCTCTTAAAAAGTCTAGGACATTAGGACAAATATATATACTGCTTTTCCTAATTGATATCTGTGTTTATTTTTCTGCTAATGGGAATGCATGTGATGCCGCATGTGGAAAGATTGAGTATACACCTAGGAAAAACCTCTTTCAGTAGTGCGGAAGCTATCAGAAATAGTTGTCATGTGATACTACCCTCTTCTGAGATTCTTCGAAATACATCACCTAGCACGGTTCCCGGCCCGCTGATGTTATCTCGACAAGAATCAATGATTTTGAGAGACAGGTACAAAAATCACTAGTATAAACCTTTGGGATGGGTAGAGCCTTGACTTCATGACACCGACCCTTTGACCCCATGTTTTTTCTATGTTTTTGTGTGCTGCACATTCATTTTTAAAAAAATTAAGCAAAGAAAAATTTTCTCTTCTAGTCTCTCTTTTTCAAATTAAACTAAAACAATGATTGTAAATGTCAGAGAGAAAAGGATTGCGCTCATGGATTTCGGTAGACGAAAAACTCACAAGTATACCTTCAAGGTTCCAAAACTAGAGGATTAGCAAGGATGATCACTAACCCCAACGCTTTCAGAGCCAAGTACGGAGGTCTGCTACCTCTGTTAAGGGTCCATGTAATTGAAGGAATCCTGGAGACACTAATTCAGTTCTACGATCCGGTCTATCACTGTTTCACATTCTCGGATTACCAGCTCGCACCAACGCTGAAGGAGTATTCTTATCTGGTTGATCTACCCATTACTGATCAAGCTCCCTTTTCTGGACTGGAAGAAATTTCAAAGGATTAGACCATTGCAAAAGCAATTTATTTGGACGAATTAGAAGTCAGGACTCACCTGACCACCAAGGAAGGAATCCCAGGTTTACCAGCCAAGTTTCTGGTAAAGAATGCTCTGTACTTTGCTAGTATAAGGAACGTGACTGCTTTCGAGAACATCTTTGTTTTACTCACCTACGGGTTATTTCTGTTTCCTAACATTGATAACTTCGTCGATATCAACGCTCTTAAGATTTTCCTGATTGGAAACCCTGTACCGACCTTACTCGCAGATGCGTATCATTCTATACACTTAAGGAATTTATACAGCGGAGGAATGATCACGTGTTGTGTACCCCTGCTATATAAATGATTTATCTCCCATTTGCCTAAGTCTGCCGTTTTTTGGGATCATAAGAGTGCCTTACGTTGGTCGCAGAAAATCATGTCTCTTACCAACTCTGATATAGATTGGTACAATAGGATTTATGACAGGATCAGGATCATTGACCGTTGTGGAAACTTCCCCAACATACCCCTCATAGGAACTAACGGAGGAATCAATTATCATCCCATTTTAGTTCGTCGTCAATTTGGATACCCGATGAGGCATGTCCCGCGTAATGCTCATCTGGAAGGTCTTTTCTTCAAGGAAGGAGAAAATGACAGGGCACTAAAGATGGAAATAGTGCACGCTTGGAAACACATTCATAAGAAAGGACGGGAGTCTCTAGGAAAACCGGACTGTGTCTCGGTGGAGCCTTATCTCCACTGGGTACAAACTAGAGCTCTCAAGCTAAAGATGCCTTATCCTCGTCACTGAGTTCTTCCGCCAAGGGAACCTGTCATGTACTTCATGACTGAAACGGAAAAACTTCAGGTTACTCTTAACAAAGTTCAACAGGAGAAGAGGTCTTGGAAGAATAAGTACCGCATTCTCAATGTGGAGTGTACCAAAATACAGCAACTGCTGAAAGATAAGGATGCTCTAATTGAGATTTTGGAGCAACATGCTGTAGAAAATCAGGATGACCAAAGGAATTTGCTCATTCCTTTCACTTGGCAAAGGAATGACAACCCGACAACGGCCCAAGAGCCCCGGTAAAAAAAAGGAAAGTACCAAAACCAGCACCTGAGCTCTCCTCAGAGAGGACTCAGGATTCATAAGCTTAGACATTTAATTTTGCAGCACTTTGTAAATTACTGTATTTCCATTTCCGCAATCTTTGAATTCAATAAAATGAGGTCTCCCCACTGTTTGATATTTGCAATCTAATTGTCGAAGTTTATTTTGATTAAACAAAAAAAAACAATTAATATAATCATTGCATTCATCATTCTCACGTCATGTATTCTTCTTACCTACGAATCTCACGTTTGTGTCTCGGTTCTAGAGTCAAACTATCTCATTCGTACAATACTCGGGCCAGTCGTCAGAAAAAGATGGATGATCTCGAGGAAGAGAACAGAGAGTTGAAAGAAGAGATCGACACTCTGAGAGAGGATACGAGAAAGCTTCGTAATGACATACAAGCCATGGCAGAAGCTCAGCCACAAAGAACTGTGATCTCAGAGATCACCTCAATGCCCATAGTGGAGAAGTATGATCCTAGGTATCAGATGCCGAAAGATCATCCCTGGGGCATGCCTGTTAACTATATCCCGGAAGGATATGTTCCGGTGATCACTGAAGATCAAGGAATCATAGCAGAAGCCGCTGGGCCTGAAGGTTACAAACTTCGGGAAAGCGAGGATGCCAGAGGCATAATGAGGACTCCTGAAGGTTACAAACTTCAGGAAGCGCCAAGATTCACTGCCGTAGTAACAGTACCACCCCCTGTGGTGCACACTGTCCCGGAAGGACAAATTCCACAGATACCTTTTGGTAGAAAGGACATCCTGTTCGATAGAATGAATGAGTTCCAGGAACAATTCCTGGAAATGCAGAAGGAACTGTACACCATTCGCGGTCAGGATCTATTCAGAAAGGACGCCGTAGACCTTTATTTGGTCCCCAATGTGAAAATTCCGCACAAATTCAAGGTGCCCGAATTTGAAAAATACAAGGGCAACTCTTGCCCTCAAAGTCATTTGGTGATGTACGCTCAGAAGATGTCAACTCAGACAGAGAACACCAGCTACTAATCCACTATTTCCAAGATAGTTTAACCGGTGCCGCACTCAAATGGTACATGGGTTTAAACCGCACTAAGATCGCCACTTTTAAAGATCTTGGAGCTGCCTTCGTTCACCAGTATAAGTATAACCTGGACATGGCACCGAACAGAGATCAACTCAGAGCCATGTCACAGAAGGATAAGGAAACCTTTAAAGAATATGCTCAGAGATGGCGTGAAATTGCCGCCCAGATTTGTCCACCTCTTAAGGAAAAAGAGATGACAAAAATATTTTTGAAAACCAAGCTCATTCTATTACGACTGAATGGTCGCCAGTGTGCCCAACGACTTTACTGAAATGGTGAATATGGGAGTACGCCTTGAAGAAGCAGTCCGAGAAGGACATCTGGTCAAAGATGTCAGACCATCAAGCAGTACCAAAAGATACGGTAGTGCTTTCCCTAAGAAAAAAGAGCAAGATATTGGTAATATCTCTCTCAGGAAACAAAGGCGACGATATCAACCAGTAGCAGCTGTAACTCCTGCTATCAACCCTGCACCTGTTCCGACGTATCAACCTCAGGTTGCTCAAAGCCAACCGCATTAGCAGCAATTTCAGCAAAGGACGCCACAGCCTATTCAGCAGGCTCGTCCTCAATACAACAACAACCGTACAACGCGGCCACCAGGATTTGATCCTATACCCGTATCGTATGCAGAACTATTTCCATTACTGTTAGCCAAGAGGCATGTCCAGACTAAGTCTCCTCTTATAGTACCGGAAAATCTGCCTTTTTGGTTTAAGGTGGATCAGACTTGCCCTTACCATCAAGGAGGACCAGGGCATAACATAGAAAACTGTCTCAGTTTCAAGTCCGATGTGCAAAAGCTTGTTAGGAGCGGGGTCTTATCTTTCAAAGATATGAATCCTAATGTTCTCACAAATCCGTTGCCTCAACATGAGAAGGCTACAGTCAATTTGATAGAGGGAGAGCCTAACAACACCTATCAAATTCACAATTGGTCAAGATGCATTGTAGACAGAGTGGATATGGCCATGTGCCACCTCATAATTAACACCAGTGTGATATCTACTCTAAAAGCAATCAAGGATGTTCTGTGGTGCAATCAACTCTACAAGAACAGATGGATCTCGGATGGATCCAAGAGCACCGAGTTCGTGGAGTTAACATGGTTTATACGAATTCCAACATCATTCAGAACCACAATGTCCGTACAATGAATGTCAACTTGGTGGCAATGCACTCAAGGCAAAGCCAATATCATAATCTGCCGCGGCACGATTACAATTCCTGTCTGACTTGCTCGGTAAACAAACAGGGATGCTCTTTTGTACAAGAGGCCCTCCAGTGTCAGATGGATCTTGGATGGATTCAAGACTACCATGATAGGAATCCCTATCAAATCAACATGATTCAAATCTTCGATATTCGCTTGATGAATACCAGCCTGGTGGAGTTACATACTAAACAGGTTCGGCTCGGGTTCCTGGTATCACATGATTATCAGGGCTGTAAAGCGGGTTGCGAAGACGATCAGGGCTGTGCCCTTCTCAAGGAAACACTTCAGCACTTGTTGAACCACTGGTGGCTTCCAATCTATATGGATGAAGACACCCAGCAAATCAGTATCACTAACGGGAATCCTACTAGATATCAAAGTCAGGATGTTCGGTCGATGGAAACAGATCTAGTAAGGTTACACTGTATTCAAAGCGGACGTGGCCAGGTGCCACTACACAACTATGAGCGGTGTGGAGTTTGCTCAGTGGATAATCAAGGATGCTACCTCGTGCGAGCAGCCCTTCAAAGTCAGTTGGACCGTAAAGAGATTCAACCATGGTCAAGTTTTGGATTAGTCAACTACTTCGCTGATCAAATTGAGGACGTTGTCGTAATCTTTGATCATCAGAGGGCTAGCAATGTTTGTACCATTATCCCTCTACTTGACGAATCGAGAGTTCCCAACCAGGAACAGATCGAAATTACTTATGATGGTCAGAAAAATCAGAAGGCTCCCATAGTCATCTATCTACTGGGACCGCTACCGTATGAATCAACTAAGGCTATCCCTTACAAATACGGTGCAACAACAATTGAGAATGGAAAGGAAATTCCATTACCCTCCGTCGTGAATATTGCAGACATCAGTCGAGTAACACGGAGTGGTAGAATCTTCAACAGAGGAGTTGGAGAACCCAACAAAGAAAAGGAACCTCAGACATAAGTTCCCGATGCACCAGTCGGTCAATCCAGTAATCCCTACCTTTCAAAAAACAACGATGAGATGCTAAAGCTCATCCAAAAGAGTGAATACAACATTGTTGATCAACTGTTACAAAATCCTTCAAAGATCTCTGTGTTATCACTTTTACTCAGTTCCAAAGCTCACAGAGAGGCTCTACAGAAAGTCTTGGAGCAAGCCTTTGTAGAACAGGATGTAACGATCAGACAGTTCGATAGCATTGTCTCTAACATCACTTCATACAATAACTGGGGATTTAGTGATGAGGAATTACCTGAAGAAGGTCGCCGTCATAACATGGCGCTCAACATTACAGTCAACTGCCAGGATGATGCTTTAGCCAACGTACTAGTAGACACATGGTCAGCCCTGAATGTTATGCCAAAGTCCACTTTGATGTAATTATCATTCAAAAAACCTCCGATGAGAACCAGCGAGGTCATCGTCAAAGCATTTGACGGATCCATAAAAATGGTTATCGGCGAAGTCGACCTTCCCCTAACTATTGGTCCTCACACTTTCCAAGTCACTTTCCAGGTCATGGACATCCGGGCAACATACAGTTGTTTATTAGGAAGACCTTGGATACATCAGGCTGGGGCGGTCACTTCGTCCCTCCACCAAAAGCTAAAGTTCGTCCAGAACGGCCAACTTGTCACGGTTTGTGGAGAACAAGCCTTGCTCGTGAGCAACTTATCATTATCTACTTGTGTAGAACCTGATGAGGTTGTTGGAACTCAACTCCAAGCACTTTTGGTGAGCAATGAGAATCAATCAGAGAAAGGAACCTCGATTTCCTCATACAGAGATGCTCTCGAAGTGATCGAAAATAACAATGCAAAAGGATGGGGACATCTTGTCATTCCCACTGATAACAAAACAAAGAAGGGTCTTGGTTTTTCTGCAACCTGCACCCAGACAGCTGCTAACGATGAAAGTCTTCATCCCATTCAGAACTTCTTCCACAGTGGAGGCTTCCTTCAACCAATGACTCAAGACGTGCATACCATCAATAAAGATGATTCCTCCGATACGGAGGAAGAATGGAAGTCCTATCTCAACGAGGACGGTTATACGTCTCAGGGCGAAACACAGACTCTCTTTTGCTATCCCGCACAGAGTCTGAGATTTATACCGAGGTCAGATGTCAAAATGATATACGGAGATTGTGATCCTGAAGGATGTCGGGCTCCACCAAATTCATTAGAGGAAGATACTCCGATGAAATACAACTTTGACCACGACTATTCTGGCTCGATGGATGGTCTGCCTATCTGGCAGCCGTATCCCGGAGACTTGGGGCAAGAAAGTCAGCCGAACAATGAAAATCAGCTGAGCATCATTGAAAAGAATACCTGTGTCCCCACCATGTCATGGGATCAACACCCAAGTTATCCTGAAAATACCCAGTACGACGATGAATTCGCAACATTTGCCGGACTAGAATTCATCAACTATGCTTTTCCTGAGGACAACGTCATCGAGAGGGATGACTCCTCCAATTCCAAAAAAGTGTGGGACACCCAGGGACAACCGAGTGGAAAATACGACTTCAAGGTCAAGTACACCGCTCCTGAAAGCTCTCGTATCAGGCTCGAAGACATCCAACCAACTAGATGGGGAAATACAGCTGAGAGTACAAATACTACACAAAATACAACTGAGGAATCCTCCTACGACAACTCTGCCTGGGAGACAGATTCCAATGATCCAGCTCCACCAGAAATCAGCATCATTTCTGAAGACAAATCAAGGAAGGTACCAGACTTTGTGATTCACCGAGGAGTTCACCGCCAATGGGTTGCTGTCGATGTTCCGTAGATTGTTCATAAGTCTAAGTAATTGACATCTTTACTTTAACCTTCCACCTTGCCCAGGTGAAACAGATGTTTTGATAGGCCTCACTTTCTGTAAATATCCCTCTTCGTTTTGCCCAAAGCGACAGAGTTTTGTTTTATAGGGCTGTAGTTTCAAGAATCGACTTGTTCATTAATAAAATAACGTCGTTCTGTAATTTCCGCATTAATTGTTGTTTTCTCTTTTTGCTTTTTTCAGAAAATGGTAATCCTAAAAAACAACTCAATAATAAAAACAAGCAGTTTTCAAAGAAAAACACGCTGCACACACTCTTGCATTCTCTCTATCTCTTCTAAACACAAATCATCACGTCATGCAGATTGCTTGTTTTAAACCCCGTTGAAACATACGATCCAATGCCTTCTCCCAACTTTGAGTTCCCGATATTTGAGGCTGAAGAAGAAAATGACGACGAAATTCTAGAGGATATCTCCCGACTACTCAGACAAGAGGAAAGGTCCATTGAGCCTCACAAAGAGTTGCTGAAAATAGTCAACTTAGGATCGGAAGAAGAGAGAAAAGAAGTCAAGATTGGGGCACTGCTCAGTCCAACTGTCAAAGAAAGTTTGACGAAACTTCTCAAAGAGTTTCCCAATGTATTCGCTTGGTCCTATCAGGATATTCCAGGGTTGGATACCAGCATCGTGGAACATTATCTACTGTTAAGATCAGAATGTCCGCCGGTAAAACAAAGGTTGAGACGGACTCATCCAGACATGGCTGTCAAAATCAAAGAGGAGGTACAGAAACAGATTGACGCGGGTTACCTCGCTATGCCAGAATATCCTCAATGGTTAGCCAACATCATACCAGTTTCAAAAAAGGACGGAAAGGTCAGAATGTGTGTGGATTACAGAGATCTAAACAAGGCTAGTCCAAAGGATGACTTTCCCTTACCACACATTGACATGCTGGTAGACAGTACAACAAAGGTCAAAGTTTTCTCCTTCATGGATGGATTCTCGGGCTATAACCAGATCAAAATGGCGCCGAAAGACATGGAGAAAACTTCGTTCATTACCCCATGGGGTACCTTCTGTTAAAAGGTAATGCCGTTCGATTTGAAGAACGCCGGGGCAACCTTTCAGAGGGCCATGACTACTCTGTTTCATGACATGATACATGAAGAAATTGAAGTGTATGTCGATGATATGATTGCAAAATCTAAAACAGAGGAGGAGCATGTGACACACCTGTCAAAACTATTCGAGCATTTGCGAAAGTACAAACTCCGCTTGAATCCCAATAAGTGCACCTTCGGTGTCCGTTCAGGGAAACTCTTAGGGTTCATCGTCAGCCAGAAAGGAATTGAGGTTGATCCTGACAAGGTCAAGGCCATTCAAGAAATGCCTTCTCCAAAAACTGAAAAACAAGTCAGGGGATTCCTGGGACGTTTGAACTACATCTCCAGATTCATATTCCTCATGACCGCGACATGTGCGCCGATTTTCAAATTACTCAAAAAGAATCAGGACTGCGTTTGGACAGAAGACTGCCAAACCGCCTTCGACAGTATCAAGGAATACTTGTCGAACCCGCCAATTCTATTACCTCCAGTGGAAGGAAGACCGCTGATCATCTATTTAACAATCTTGGAAGACTCGATGGGTTGTGTACTTGGCCAACAAGACGAAACAAAAAGAAAAGAGTCAGCCATCTACTATTTGAGCAAGAAATTCACCGACTGCGAGGCTCGGTACACTATGCTCGAGAAAACTTGCTGCGCTCTGGCTTGGGCAGCCAAACGTCTTCGCCAGTACATGATTCGTCACACCACTTGGTTAATCTCTAAAATGGATCCAATCAATTATGTCTTTGAAAAGCCTGCTCTCACGGGAAGGATTGCCCGTTGGCAGATGTTGTTATCAGAATATGACATAGAGTACCACGCTCAGAAAGCCGTTAAAGGAAGTGTTTTAGCCGATCATTTGGCTCATCAACCGATTGACGATCAGGAATCAATCGGATTTGACTTCCCAGACAAAGATGTCATGTATCTAAAAATGAAAGGCTGCGATGAACCGCTACCCAATGAAGGGCCAGAACCAGATTCCCAATGGGGACTTATTTTTGACGGAGCTGTCAATCATTACGGAAACGGAATTGGGGCAATCATCATAACACCTCAGGGTACCCACATTACTTTCACCGCCAGACTCACATTCAAGTGCACAAACAATGAGGCCGAATACGAAGTTTGTATTATGGGTCTCGAAGAAGCGATCGACTTAAGGATTAAGAACTTGGATGTATATGGCGACTCAGCTTTGGTTATCAATCAGATCAAAGGAGATTGGAACACATACCAATCAGGATTGATTCCTTACAAAGATTATGCAAGAAGGTTGTTACCCTTCTTCAACAGAGTCGAGTTTCATCATATCCCTCGTGAGGAGAATCACATGGCTGATGCATTAGCCACTCTCTCTTCCATGATTAGTGTAGGTCAATGGAACGACTTACCTAAGATTAACATAATGCACCTTGAACGGCCCGCTTACATCTTCACGATTGAAGCAGTCATAGACGACAAACCTTGGTATCACGATATCAAGTGTTTCCTTCAGAAACAAGAGTACCCACCTGGGGCACTAAGGAAAGACAAAAAGACCCTCAGAAGGCTGGCAGGCAGTTTCTTCCTGAGCGGTGATACACTCTATAAGAGGAACTTTGACATGGTCTTGCTCCGATGCGTCGACAAACCAGAAGCAGACATGCTGATAAAAGAAATTCACGAAGGGTCCTTGGGCACTCATGCCAATGGACATACAATTGCGAGAAAATTTCTAAGAGCAGGGTACTATTGGTTGACAATGGCATCCGATTGCTACAAGTACATGAGGAGATGTCACAAGTGTCAGATATACTCAGACAAAATCCATGTACCGCCTACACATCCCAAAGTTCCTTCTTCCCCATGGCCTTTTTCCATTTGGGGAATCGACATGATTGGCATGATCGAACCCAAAGCTTCGAATGGACATCGGTTCATCCTGGTAGCCATTGATTACTTCACCAAGTGGGTCGAAGTAGCATCATACGCCAATGTAACCCGACAAGTGGTGGTCCAATTTATAAAAAACAATATCATCTGCCGTTATGGTGTTCCAAGCCAGGTCATTATTGATAATGGATCTAACTTGAACAATAAGATAATGAAAGAGTTGTGCGCTGAGTTCAAGATCGAATACCATAACTCATCTCCCTACCGACCCAATATGAACGGAGCGGTAGAAACGGCTAACAGGAACATCATTCAAAAGATGGTTGTAACCTACAAAGACTGGCACGAGATGCTACCCTTTGCTCTTCACGGTTATCACACATCTGTCCGCACTTCAATAGGGGCAACCCTTTTCTCTCTAGTATATGGCATGGAAGCAGTGCTCCCCATCGAAGTAGAGATCCCATCAATCCGGGTATTGATGGAAGCTAAGCTAACAGAAGCTGAATGGTGTCAAAGTCGACATGACGAACTGAACCTGATCGAAGAAAAGCGAATCACGGCACTATGCCATGGTCAGTTGTATCAGCAAAGGATGAAGAAGGCGTTCGACAAAAAGGTTCGACCTCGCGTCTTCAGGAAAGGAGACCTTGTGCTAAAAAAGATACAATCATTTCTCACTGATTCCCGGGGCAAATGGACTCCGAATTATGACGGCCCTTATGTGGTCAAGAAAGCTTTCTCAGGCGGTGCCTTGAGACTCGCAACCATGGATGGAGAGGAATTTTCCTACCCCACAAATGTTGACGTAGTCAAGAAATACTTCGCCTAAACTAAAAAAAAACGTCTCGGTGGATTGAAAACCCGAAAGGGCGGTCCAGGCAAAAATTAGAGACATGATCAAAAATCATCCCGGTGGATTGGAAATCTCAAAATACAATCCAGACAAAAATTAGGGATACTGGCAAGTAACTACGTCTGACAGGGGGCAAATCCCCCAGCAGCAGTCATGCCATCCATCAGGAAAACTCCAGTCACGGTCATCTTCGATAGAAGCTCAGGATGTCCCGAATTCAAAGTTGGTAGAAGGATAGTGGTCGTTATGTTTCAATGTAGTCCTTTTCCCTTAAAGTACCATTTTCTAAACTTTGTAAATACTCTATAAAATCACGCGCTTGGCGGATTTCCATCCTATCAATAAAATTTGAGCCCTTGTGCTTTTGTTTGCAATTCTTATTTGTTTTAGCTTTATAGAACGACATTTTAACATGATCAACGATTCTTGAAACGAAACAAAAACGAATTTACTTGTAAAATTTTTCTGGTTTAAAAATAAAGATGGCAATTTCTTTTGACTATTTGACATCGAAAGAACGTCGTTCACTTCTCCAGAAGTAATCGAGCTTCAAAGTGCAGAATCAAAGGACTCTTTCTAAACCAGTGCACCTGTATGAAGGATCAGTTATGTCAGATGCGAATACTCCATTTGACACCCCCGACAGAGTTCTTATCTCCTAAGCTCGACCAACATAGCTCCCGATAGGGACAATCTCTCCTAAGCAAGGCAGAATTGCTATTGTGAACCAGTGATACTTTTCATCCCCCACTGTGGCCGAGTATCCAGTCGTGTTCATCTACTAGTCTGTATGTCGCGTCAGTTTTGTCAGCATATGCATACATACATCATGCATTATTGATTTACATTCATATTCATATTGCATCACTATCACTCTAGTTGGTCTTGTTCCCTAGTGAGAAGAGTCCTCTCAATCAAGTCGTCAGTTATTTCCTCGTCAGGAAATGAATCATCTAAGCGATCTCTCCTCCCGTTTATTTCTGGATTGAAGGTGGTTCTTTGACCACTTTGATAACTTGAACCTCTAAAGAGCCAGAGAGCTTCCGAAAAACATCACTCTTCGCCATTGAAGATTGAAATTCTGGTATAACAGATCCCAGATGTCCTACATGATGTCGAGACATCTGGTCTGACATAAACAATAAGGCAATTATAGACAATTAAATAAGTTGCTGAAAAGAAAAGTGCACACAGAATTTGTTCACCCAGTTCGGTCTAACAACCTACATCTTGGGGCATACCAAGCCAGGAAGGAAGTCCACTATTAGCAGTATTAAATAACAGACTCAACAATACCAGTTGACAATCTACTCACTTAATCCCTACCCAATGACCCTTCTACCTAAGTTCTCCCTAGGTAAGAGACTCCATCTCACTTCCAATCATCGCAATGATGTCTAGCAGTCAACATCTCAGTTACTGAATCAACAGCTTGATTTCCAACAACTCTCCAAACACATAAAAATAGAAGACACACTCCTATAACAATACCTAGACACGACCCTTATGACTAAGAATAATGCTTAGAGTTTCTTAACAGCTTCCTCTGAAACCAATACATCTCTTACCTACAGGCTTAGAGATAAACATGATGACCATCCCACAAACCGGGTGGTTCATCAAACAACACATCCCTTATAGTTTACATGATGACTGGCTTACTAAAACTAGGTTATAATGCTTCTATTTATAACCTATTTCCCAACTGGATTTGGGCCTTCAAATCACAACAAATCAGCTGCTACAAATCTGCAAAAGATTCTGCTACTAAATAGATCTTCAATCAAATCTTCAATTAAATCTTCAATTAAATCTAATTATTCTCCATATCTTTTTGCATGAAAATAGTAACAATATCTGCTCAATATAAGATTGCAACAAAATATATTTGTCCCATGATATTCGCCTGCAATCTCTCCACCAGATCTTCTCAAGACACACTTAAACAAATGCAACCCTAACAAAACACATCAGACTGATGTTCTGTCAACTGATGTCAAGACATCAGGTTTAACATCAGCATACAAAACTGCAACCCTTCTGAACTTAACATCAACTCAATGTTAAGAACTCATGTTAAGACATCAGACATATGACATCATTAACAACACCATTGTTTTACCAAAATTCCAGCCAATACAAGAACTAACAATCTCCCCCTTTGGCTAATTTTGGCTAAAACAATCTCAGTCTACACCAGAGATACCAGCCGCGGAAAAACACCATACAAACTAACATCAGCACACAACTAGCAGCAACAGCTCCCCCTCAAAACTGCAACCATCAAACAGCTGCACAAACTACACACTCCCCCTCAAGCCTAGAACTACAACAGGCAACTAGGCAACAGCTTGGCTAACTCCCCCCTTTTTAGCCACAATTGGACGAACTCTGAATTTGCCAACCAATATACTCAGAACAAAATTCAGACTCAACATCTACTACTGTACATTCTCTCCCCCCTTTTGGCCAAAAATTGACAAACATTGGTGTAAATGTATACTTCTGATTCAATCCATTGACACACAAATCTATAGAACCATGTCTAAACTGTCAAGTACACCATGAACTTCACCATTAACACAATGTCATGACATCTTGTCTGACATTACAATCTGGATAAACAACTTCTTCAACAAAAGATCAACTCTCCCTATCTAAGATAACCAGTGCTCCTTTGCAAGAAGAACACCTTAAATGAATGGAAAACATAAGACTCATCTTCATGTCTTCAAGAGCGCACCCTCTGTTCAACACACCTGCTGAACGCATTCACAAAATGCTTAATCCTCAAACAATCCAAGTACCACACTAGTACAAACAGAAGTTCTCCCCTTATATTTCACAACTGTTGCTCATTGACCAGTACATCATAGCATTTGGAAAATCCAGACACAATCTTCATCCATCCAGTCACAATCATCCACAAGTTCTGAAGCACACTCACAATGCCTTCCACTGAACTCTAAATAATCTCCTCTTACTTAAAATTAATAACACACATCAAGACAAGTGTGACATCTCCCATTAACAAAGACCCTCACAAAGTTTTTCCAAAACTGCATAAAATTGTCTTCAGACTTCTCCTCAGAAGCATGTGTGCACATGATACAAACAATTAGCTTCACATGGCTAGAACCATTCATGTCCACACCAATATGCCATCCAACAGCCTAATGTCATAACATGTTATCTATCTCCTCATAAGAGGCAACCAATCTCCACAAGCTTGATCAGCATGCAAGCTTCACAATATATGCACCTTTGCTGCAGAATCCATAGACAAGTACTCCCCCTGTCATGGTTAACTAATGCTCCAGATGGAGATAAACATTTGAGCACACTTGCTGAGCACATTCACATAGTGTACTTTCACTTTTGGAGAACACAACCAAGTATCCTGACTTGTTTGACACTGCTCACAGACTCCACAAATTCTCTGCTTTACTGAAATCTAATCTCTTCAAGAGATACTTGTAGCAGAAGAAGGAACAACTCTCTAAAAAAATGTTCTGATCAGATCACATCACAATCCCTCTACCATTGCATCCACCAGTAGTTGTTGATACTAGTGAAGTCTTCAAAATTAGTAGTCATGCTTTGCCAGAACAAACTACTAAAAACAAGACCAGAATCTCCACATTCTAATTCACATAGTCAGAAACATCTCTTCTGACACAAATGCTTGAGCATCCAACTCCACACGCACACTCTCAATCATCTTCCAAATATAACCATCAGCAATCATGATGTTACAACATCACCATTCAACAACATCTTTTAGGGACATCAGCTTCTCATTACCATTCAGAGGACTTATTTCGTATAGAAGTCCTTCAAGAAGCTCCCAATAAAACACAGTCAGAGCAGCTTATTCAGGTTAACATACACACCTGAATACCATGAGCTCGCACACCCTCTCTGAAGCAAAGAGTTCAGACTGTAAATTATTATACTCACATGATTCCCTCTTGGTTTGTTATCTTCACATGCTCCAAAACTCCACATCTTGCCAGGATGATCAACTACTCTCTAGCATGACTTGACAATAGGGCTATGTCCCCTTCACATGCTTTTCTTCTGCCTTTAGCGATACACATCCAATCATTTATTTTTGACATTTGGATCAATTGATGAATATCCACATTCAGACTTTCAAGCAATCAATACCTGATCTACTTCAGTCTTCTCTACATTCTCCTTCCAAAGCAGACCTTCTACTTCATCATTCTCCCGTATGATTAGGTAGATTCTCTTTAGATACAATGTAGGTAATCATCCCAGATAATGTCCTATCACAAGTTAGAACATCTTCCACTCACCAAAACATCAACACCATGATTCTTGATATGCTCCACCAACTGGACTTACTCTAGCATAGTAATCCAAAGAACCATATGAATAAACTCTCATCCACCTTCAAGAAAAATAATCTCCTTGAGTCTTCAACTCATCACCCTTCTGCCCAAGAGTAACTTGTTCCAAGACAATCCTCAATAATAACCAGCTGCTACACTCTGATTATCTTGATTCTTCGAATTCACTTCTGAGATCAACCAAATGCCACAGTTTGATCACCTCAAGCATGAATCCTCATATGAAAATAGCCAAATGCCACATTTTGACCTTTTTCATGTTTGTCAGAACTCTCACAAAGATATCCTGATCCACCAAGGAAACCAGATCTTCAAGTCACATGTTCCAATTGCTCAATAGCAAACACACTTAGACTCCCTAAGCTATGGTCATGTAACATCTTCTCCTTCCTGCAGCTCCCGCAAACTGCCATGAGAACTATTTTTTTAAGCATCCTATTGTTCATTCCTGTAAATCACCCTATCAAAAGCTGATGTACCACATCACCAGTTGAGACTTCTGATGTTAAGCTAGATGTCAGAACATTATGTTACCCAACTGTTGAATTCAGCTCTACCTTCTGCCACTCAGAAGAACCTCCTCCCTTTGCAGAAACTGATTTCTATGCTCTCATAGACTTGATTCAACAATTAAGTTTGAGTAGACAACCTCCATCCTGCTTAGAAACTCCAAAGACTTCAAACCTACCACATCTGAATCTTCAAAAAATAAGTAGTCCAAGACTACCCCATAACAATACTAAAGAAAGTCACTTCCCTTAGTAGACCCGTCAGTAGAAAGCCAGAGATAATTGCCACTTATCCTCGACCTTCACAACCAGAGCAAACACCATGCTCCAAACCACTTAGATCAGAAATAAACTGATCCAAGCTATAACCAACAAGATTATGATGTCTACATAGTCTTCCGTCTTCATCTTCAACAACACCACCATCTGGACAAGTCATTCACAATACTTTCTAGGAACAGATGCTAAGCAATAATCCCAGGTCAACACCTAGGTGACTTGTGAGCGAATGTAGAATCCCTCCCATGATTCTCCAAACCTCTGATGAAAAGATGTTAAAACAATTGACAGAACATCCTTAATCTTGTCCTTCAAGGATAATCAATTAAATACTTGTGAATATCACAAATAGCAATTGATCTTAAATCCCTGTGGTTTAACCCTTCTTCAGATTCTAGCATCTTCTGAATCTTCTTCATGACAACCATTATGATAACCACTCATACCACAAAAGCCTTCCAGGTTAGGTCAGTGTCTTGATCTTTCACTCTACCCTGAGCAAAGAACTAAAGTGATGTTTCAACATCAGTTTCGACATCAGTCTAAATCACATTAAACATCTACTAGGATTTAGAGACTACAACCATAATAATCCACACATATCTCTTGCAGCGAACACACGAGAACATATCAACATCTGATCAACTTCCAAGATCAGACCAACAAAACTGCAGTAACTTGCATAACACACTCTTCCGGAAGCTTCTTCTTATAAGCACAAGGTTCAGACCTCTTGTCTAACTTAAGAGTGATAACATACCATAGGCAATCTGCTACTTCCAATCCTTCAAGCCACACAATTGAAAGAGCTCATGCATACACCAATTGACCACAGGCTGATTTACACTGCTACTGCACACAAACTCTTGAATGCATTTTCCCTATAAAATTGTCCACAGACATTTTAGCTTAAACAGGGATCATCTCCTTCTCTTCTGCTATCAAGATTACTACATTTTCTTCAACTAGCTCCAGCTGAGATGCTATGACATTATGAACAACATCTCAAAAATTGTTCAACTTCACAGCTTCAGTGATCCTTCGAAACAGCTAGAATCTAATAGGACTTTGACTCAGCATTTACCATAAACTGCTGATGTGTAGCGCGATGTCGAGACATTAGGATTGACATATTAAGCTCAGCTTCTTTCTTGATGAAACTTCCTCCAGTTCATGATTTTGAAAATCAGAAACATGTATCTTCACAAGAGAATTCATCTTCAGATATACCAGAACTACATTGGACACCATAAATATGCTTAAGAGATAACTTATCAAGATCTTCACTCCCGCATGAAAGATTTGACAGTGATACTCTTTTGCTTTGGCTCCACCCTCTTCTTTCATCATTAAGAAAATTGAGAAGAAAGGAATCAGTGTTCTGGACAGATTGGTCTTCAATACCTAATTTGAAATATATTCTTCTTCTGCTGAGGAGACCAAACTCTAAAGTCTTTCCAAGAAAATACCTTCCTAAAGTCTCACCACCAGAGACACAAGAAACAACCAGGGTTACATTAGATACCATGCAGCGGAACACACAACAACTCCTTAACACTCTTCAGGCACTACTCAATAATCCTTGCACACCATCACCATAATCCAAGTGCCAAAAAAAAGATTGAAAATAAATCAAACTCACAACATCAGTTCTCCACCAAAGCTACACACCTGATAACAACAGACATGTCTAATACATACCCTGTCATGAATAGTTCATCCTTCACTTCAAGGGATCAAACAAATAACTATATGAACTGACCAAGTCCATAACTCAGTAAAACTATCTTCCTTGCTCATGAACCAGAAAGTATCTTCCCTAGATCTCATCCAGAAATAGACAGGATGCCTGCTCTGATACCAATTGAAATTCTGGTATAACAGATCCCAGATGTCCTACATGATGTCGAGACATCAGGTCTGACATAAACAACAAGGCAATTATAGACAATTAAATAAGTTGCTGAAAATAAAAGTGCACACAAAATTTGTTCACCCAGTTCGGTCTAACAACCTACATCTGGGGGCATACCAAGCCAGGAAGGAAGTCCACTATTAGCAGTATTAAATAACAGACTCAACAATACCAGTTGACAATCTACTCACTTAATCCCTACCCAATGACCCTTCTACCTAAGTTCTCCCTAGGTAAGAGACTCCATCTCACTTCCAATCATCGTAATGATGTCTAGCAGTCAACATCTCAGTTACTGCATCAACAACTTGATTTCCAACAACTCTCCAAACACATAAAAATAGAAGACACACTCCTATAACAATACCTAGACACGACCCTCATGACTAAGAACGATGCTTAGAGTTGCTTAACAGCTTCCTCTAAAACCAATACATCTCTTACCTACAGGCTTAGAGATAAACATGATGACCATCCCACAAACCGGGTGGTTCATCAAACAACACAGCCCTTATAGTTTACATGATGATTGGCTTACTAAAACTAGGTTACAATGCTTCTATTTATAACCTATTTCCCAACTGGATTTGGGCCTTCAAATCACAACAAATCAGTTGCTACAAATCTGCAAAAGATTCTGATACTAAATAGATCTTCAATCAAATCTTCAATTAAATCTTCAATTAAATCTTCAATTAAATCTAATTATTCTCCATATCTTTTTGCATGAAAATAGTAACAATATCTGCTCAATATAAGATTGCAACAAAATATATTTGTCCCATGATATTTTCCTGCAATCTCTCCACCAGATCTTCTCAAGACACACTTAAACAAATGCAACCCTAACAAAACACATCAGACTGATGTTCTGATGTTCTGTCAACTGATGTCAAGACATCAGGTTTAACATCAGCATACAAAACTGCAACCCTTCTGAACTTAACATCAACTCAATGTTAAGAACTCATGTTAAGACATCAGACATATGACATCATTAACAACACCATTGTTTTACCAAAATTCCAGCCAATACAAGAACTAACAAAGATGATATCTTCGTTTTCCCGGATTAAGGAAAATCCCCGGAGAAAGCCTCTTAATCAGGGATTCGGCAGTACAACAGTTTTTCTCCGAAAAATTCACTAACTAAAAGGTCATCGGCACCTCAAAATTGGATCACATCATATGGAATTTCTCCGAGAAGATCCCGAGAAAATTATGATGTGGTAACCCCAAGCGAAAGCAGTCTCTCAAAAGACTCGTTTTCCCCAGATAGAGTCAACAAATGGCATCTCCAACAGAGAAGTTTGTACCCCTCTACAATTCAGACAGATGGGTTCCCCAGCAAGTCTGACATCAAAAGTTTTTCTATCAAATGGCATCTCTCCAGGAAAATTTGGCGAGAAGTTTGAGGAAAACCGCTACACATAGCGTCCCTTGTCAATAAAGTTTATTGACAAAAAAAACTGAGACCAGTTCCTTGGTAGGAAACCAGGATCGAGGGGAAGTTTACATCAGAAATTGAGACCAGATCTTTGGTAGGAAACCAGGATCGAGGGGAAGTTTAAATCAGAAACTGAGACCAGTTCCTTGGTAGGAAACCAGGATCGAGGGGAAGTTTACCTTTTCTAAGCATCATTGCTTAGCAAAAGAGGAAGGATGCGCGAACTTCCATTCATAACCACCATCAAAATTTTGGGTATTCCGATATTTAATCCTCTTGCACCCCGAATGCCCGAATACCTTCGCCATTCACACCTTCAGATCCAAGAAGATTAAATAAAGGCATCTGTCATACCTCAAATTTTGACCACTAAGATTTCCCATCATTGTGAGAATCATCATCACAATATGGATGAACCATTAGTCTCCCCAAAGATGGGTGAGCATCCACTACAATCAGACTTAGGGTTTCAAGCCCTCTCAGAGCTCTTAGACAAAGGATCAATCAAGAAATGACATGATATTCAACTTGTCTAGCCTCTCAAACATCCACAAAGGATCAAAAGAACTCCCACTTCAAAGATTAAGCACAAGGCTTCTCCCTTCTAGGTGGATCAAGCCTTAAGATCGCCAGTGTTACCAAATTAGGGTTTGGTCGACCAGGGCCTCCAGATGGAAATTTTCCTCTGAGCATGAGCCAATGATTCAAAGCATAACCTATGATGCTCCAAGGGATCTCATGAACCCAATCATCAAGTCAATTTAGCCTCAGGGGATGCATTCATCAATAAATCAGGAATTAGGGTTTCTTGACCTAATTCACCCCTAAGTTGACTTTTGGGACAAAACATGAGCCAAGACCTCAAGAGGGGATTTGAGGGTCTCAAACACATCACATTGATCCATTTACAACAATGGATTGATCCTAGAAGCTTGAGCAACAAGTTTCAATTTCATCAGAACCACAGTTAGGGTTTCGCGGAAAAAGTCGACTGTATCTTTGACTTTTGACCAGGACATGATCCCAAACCCTAAGACATGATTCAATACACCCTATAACACCTATGAAATCAATCCATCAAGTTTGATTTAGGTCAAGGACTTGATTTTATAGAGGATCGCACAATTTGGAATTCATCTGATAAAAAGTCAACTGTGCTCAAAAGTCAAACTTTGACTCTTTGAGATTTTTCACAATTATGGTTCCTTAACCCGAAAATGATGTTAATGTGTGATTGGAATCATCATTCATCAAGAAAAATCAAGAAAATTTGGATAATTTGTAAAAGGGGTAACTATAAAAAACTTAGAAAATTTTCTAAGTTATGGAACAAAGTGGCTAGGGTACCAACTTTGGAGGATCATAACTCCTAAACCACAAGGCCATTTTTTCCATCCAAAGCTGGATTTGTAGTTCTCATTACCCTCTACAAAAGCTTCAACTACCACTCATTCCAATTCCTCGTGGATTTTAAGTTATGGAATGATCAAAATCACAAAAAGTGAAAATGTCACTTTTTTCCAACACTTAGTGAATTTTCACTAAGTCAGAATCTGCCTTCACTTTTTTCCAAATGTAGGGGCATTTTTCACTTGGATCCAAAATGTATCAAAACCAATTATGATCAAACAGTTATTGTATCATATGAGGGCTTTCCAAAATGGCCAAGAACTCCATTAAATTCCACTTGAGCCATGAGATATGACAACGGCAATATGCCTTGCTGAAAACTGCCAAGGCTAGGCAAAATTTTCCACTTTTGCTCGATTTGGCAAAATCAGATAAATCCAAGCCTTGTCATCACTTTGGACACATCTGAGGATCAAATCTAAAGGGAACAAACACTGATCCAAGCCTCCAAAGTCTTTGGAACAAAAAGTAGCATGCCAAACCTAGAAATCCCTAAAAGAGGGACAAGACTCCAATTTTGGATCGGAGCATTTAATGGATGCACCAAGGTGGCATGGACTGACACATTTGCAACTGAATTCAGTCAAGAATGATCCAACAACTAGGGAACCACAGCTCTGTGCTCTAACCTCTAGTCAATGGCTAGAGGAGACTTGGATTCCCATTGCTCAACATTGGCCAAACCTATGCAGCAGTTGCCATTCACTATTGATCCCAAAACAAACTTGCTCTACTATAAATAGAGCTCATTTGTGCTCAGTTTGAGTACACCAAAGCCATCAAACAGATGCTTTCCTCAAAATCATCTTCTCACTTCCAAATTTTCCTTCCAAAGCAAGTCACTATCAGGTTTTGAGTTTGAGAGAAATTCCAACCAAACCAATCACACACACACCTCATAAACATCATATAGAAGTGATCCAAACACTCACATAACATCTGGAACACCAAAATTACAAAATCAATAGCCAATTTCTCAAGCCTTTGACAGATTTGCAGTTGGGGTTCCATCTCAAGTTCCATATCATTTAAATCCATTCCAAGCATCCAGACACACTTCATGGCACCTAGGGAAGCTATCCAGATCATTGGAACCTAGCTGTAACACCTCAAACCCAAAACACGATCACCAGCTGCAAGAGGTGAGCATGAGCTCTTCTAACTCTATGATCCATGCATTTTTTGTTGTACAATAATTTGGCCATATGTTCATAATCATGCATAGAGTGTTTACCCTCAATCAATTGCTTTGTATGAATCGTGTATGGAATTTCTGAACCTTCATGCAGGATTTAGGGTTCTTGAGGTTTCTCTTTGATTTCTTATTCCATGCTTAAAATAATTGAAATTAAAGACCATAGACATGATCGTGAGGTTGAAACGAGTAGATTGATATGTAGATTGCATGATATAATCAAGTATTCAGTGAGATTGGATAGAAAACGCAAATCTGCAAAAACAGAGGAAGGGCGCGTGTTCTTGCCATGTTCTTGGCGCCCTTTTTCAAATATTTGATTATTTGAATTTTGTGATTTTATTTAATTGATTCAAAAATTAATTTCTCTCTGAGTTTTAATGATTTTGAGTTGATTCTTTTTTTAATAATTCACAAAAATGTTAAAATATTTTATTTTACCAAAAAATCCCAAAAATATTATGGCTTAATTGCAATTTTGGTCCCCCTATTTTGGTTTTTTTCACGGTTTTAGTCCCCCTATTTTGTTTTTAAGCAGTTTTGGTCCCCCATCCCAATTTTGATCCAACTGTTCATGTACAGTCGTGTACTGTTCATTTTGTCCGTACATGAACAGTGCATGACCGTACATGAACAGTACACGACCGTACATGAACAGTTGGGTCAAAATTGGGATGGGGGACCAAAACTGCTTAAAAACAAAATAGGGGGACTAAAACCGTGAAAAAACCAAAATAGGGGGACCAAAATTACAATTAATCCAAATATTATTTATTTCATATAATTGATATTTTTGCCAAGAATTAATATTTTAATTATTTTTGACATTTAAAATATTTTTTCCTTCTTGATTTTGCAAATTTGAATGATTTCTAATCATTTTGTAGGTCAAAACATGATTTTTGAAACATTAATCCAAGATCACAATTTGTTTTCCACATGTTAAACAATTTTGATCATTTTAATTGAATTTTTTATTCAATTAAAATACATTTTGGAAACAAATTAGGGTTTTTGATTAATTCAACCCTCATCAAACTTTTTCAAACACTTTGGGCCTCTAATAGAGTGTAAGACCCAATCCTTTGTAAATACAAACCTATTTTGGGCCTCAAATGTTGTATAAGTCCCGTTGTATTTCAAAAGTTCGGCGCGATCATCGCCCGTTTAAAACAAACCATATGGGCCTCTCCTCGAGCTATAAGACCCATTCAAAATCATTTTGGGCCTCTAATAGAGTGTAAGACCCAATCCCCTTTTGAAACCAAAAACTTTTGGGCCTCAGTCATTGTATAAGACCCACGGTGTTTTCAAAACCTTGGCGCGATCGTCGCCCTTTTCAAAATTAACCATTGGGTTTCTCCTTGAGCTATAAGACCCATCTTTGTTCACTTTCAATCATTTTGGGCATCTTGAGAGAGTGTAAGACCCATCCCCTTGTACAAAAAATCTTTCTTGGGCCTCAGTCACTTATATAAGTCCCTATACAAAACGACAGTGCGATCACTGATTAAACCCTGGGCCTCTCCTTGAGCTGTAAGCCCCAATTTTCCTTTCAAAAGCACTTTCTCCTTTGATTTTGTAACATACTGTTATTTTCAATTTCTTTGTTGAACAACTAACCAAACAGCATGGAAGCTCTACAACCGAGTAAGTGTTTACCCGATTTCATTTACCGCTTTCATATGTACATAACTATATCGTGGGGCTGTTTCACTGTAAGTCTTCTTTCATAAACTCATATCGACTGTGTAATACTAGTATAGATATTTAGAGTTTTCCCGGCAACTACGTCTAGAACTAGACAAAACCTCGTCTCCTTACATTCGACGTTCTCCTGAATATTTCAACATAACCTAAACCATGAGAATTTTCTTTTACAACAATTTTAGATAACTAGATCTAAGAAATCTCCCCCTTGAACAATTCATATACAGAAGGCCAATGTTCCAAGTGAAACCCCTTCTGGAACTGTTCATCAGCCTCCTCTTGGGCTTAGTACAAGGACCCACAGGCTTCCTAAAAGCATCCCCGCCTCCTCTTGGGCGTCGTACAAGGACCCGTCGGCTTCTTAGAAGTTTTCACAGCCTCCTCTTATTGCGGAAGCATAAACATGATATGAAATGATAATAATGAAGCATAAAAGTAAAAGCGAGAAGGAGCGAGAAGGAATTGTAAAGAAGTTAGAAGTTAGTAATTAGTTGTTAGAGTGAGTGATCAATAATGATTGAATAGTGTACTTAGGTCAAGGTTAATGAAGACTTGTTAGAATATTGATAGAATCAAAGCCTCTACAACAACAAGCTTCAAAGATTTTGAACCTAATACAAAAGATCAATCAACATTGAGTTGTTTTCCGATGCGGGATATACTGTTGTGCTATGTTAAGCAATCGCCGAGTAATTTATGGTGTAATTACCCTACAATGAGGCTGGTCAATAGCTCTTTGTGCTAATGCATGCTAGATGAACGATATGTAGATCGTCATCCGAAAGCAATATTGCACGAAAAGAAAAGAAGGTAACGATCTAGTCTTGATCAAAATTCAACAAAGGAATTCTAAGATCCATAAGACTTTCATCGATCCAAATAAAGGAGAAATAGATGAAGAGAAAGCCAAATTAAACCACAAAAATATGTGATCTAAGGCTAAGAACAAAGGAAAGGGAAGAAAATGGAAAATGAACCAAAACAGTCCCAAAAACAAGGCAAAACATGCATTCTGTTTCGAAGTAACCGATTACTCACCAGACGTTAACCGGTTACTTAGTTCAAAATAAGCACAATTTTTCAAAATTAACACAGAGTAACCGGTCACCAGACGTTAACCGGTTACTCTGCACCAGAATGCAGAAAATTGTGCAAAATTCAGCATGATCCACTTTCAAAACTTTGTACAAGCACCTTATGATTATGGAACTGAAATTGCACGAAATTTAAAGTAAAACAACAGTGAAAAACAACAATTAAACACAATTACAAGATCCAAAGGGTCAAGTAACAAAGATCTACATTATGGAAGATGAATATTAAACTTCAACAATGGTGGAAGATGAATTACCACTTCAAATCTGAAAATTCCTTCAAATTGCTTCAAGATCCAAACTCCAAAGCCTTGATCTATGAGAATTGATGAAGAAAACAAACTTGGATGAAGGTTTATCTCAAAGTTGAACAAGATTCAATGTGAATTCTTGTTAACTTTTAAAAGAAGAAAAGTGAGCTTTGGTGAATTTTGGTGGTTGAGGAGAGAATTTGCAAGAGGTTTGTTGGCTCTCAAAACATTCAAGAGAAATTTTAGCAAGGTGAATTTGGCTCTCAAAAGCTTGAAGAATGAATGAAATGAGGGATCTATTTATAGAGTTTAGGCTTGGAAAATTTGGTGGATTGGAATTTGGTTTGGAAATGAAAATTAGGCTTGAAATTTGAATTTGGAGGGAAATTCATAAAAGAGTGGTGATTAGTGAAGGTGTATGGTAGGAAATGATCAAAGTGATGTAGGGGAATTAAAATGAGATGGTCTAGAATATTCGAAATGTGATCAAGGGCTGAGATTGGTGCAAAATTGCTGAATTTGAATTTGCTGAACTTTTTTCAAATTTTCATAAGGGTAACCGGTTACTCACCACAGGGTAACTGGTTACTCAGTGCAAAATTTGTGAAAAATGAGCATTTTGTTGCACTGTGTGGTTCCGGCTCGATTTTTTTGCTTGTCAAAGAAGGCATGGATATAAACACATGAACCTTGGAATTCCTTGAATAATAATCAATTAAAACTTGGGGAATCCTTGACCAGATGATTGCGGATCAACTTTGACTTTTTTCTCAGATAAAATTCATTCGAACTGTGGGACTGTTATTTTGGCATTTTTAACTTGTTCTTCCCCTTAAAATGTCAATAAAGAGAAAACAAAATATTTTTGGGTTTTGGCTAAGGTTAGTAAAATATAAACAAATAAAGCAATAAAGTGAATAAGAAACACACAGATGCTCGGTAAACCCTGCAAGGCATAAACCCAAAGATGAGAGGGATAAGGGAACCAATGTGTGATTTTGTTTATGGTAAAATGAAAATGAGATGTGAATGATATGTGGAATCTTAGGGGTCAAAAATTGGAGTTCAACAGACAGCAAGGAGGCCAATGTGACTAAACGAAGAGTCTGCTCGTACGTGCTGGTCGAAGACAAACTCTATCGACGGGGATTCTCCATTCCCCTCCTGAAATGCGTTAAGGAGGACAAGACCCCCGAAATTCTCCATGAAATTCATGAGGGCATCAACGCGCAACACTTGGGAGGGAGATCATTGACACGAAAGGCCCTACGGGCAGGATACTATTGGCCGAGCATGCAGCGCGACGCTAAGGAGCACGTCCAAAAATGTGACTGATGTCAGCGCCACGGGGACATGCACTTGGCACCCCCTAACGAGTTGAAGACTCTGTCCTCGCCTTGCCTCTTCACCTGGTGAAGGATGGATATACTCGGCCCCTTCACAATGGGGTCTTACCAAAACAAATTTCTGATTGTGGTTGTCGATTACTTTACAAAATGGATCGAAGCCGAAGCTCTCGCCAAGATCACAACCTTCAACATACTTCGTTTCTACAAAAGTAACGTCCTCGCGCGATTCGGAGTACCCCAAGCCCTTGTGACCGACAATGGAACCCAGTTCACGGACAGGAAGTTCCAAGACTTCGCCGCCACACTAGGCACGAAGTAACACTTCACTTCCGTCGAGCACCCCCAGACTAACGGGCAAGCAGAGTCTGCGAACAGGGAAATCCTTCGGGGTCTAAAATGAAGGCTAGGCGAAGCCAAGAAGAGGTGGGTCGAAGAGTTACACAGCATGCTCTGGGCCTACAGAACAACCCCACACTCCACCACCAGGGAAACCCCTTTCCGACTAGCTTACGAAACTGAGGCAGTGATACCGGTGGAGATCAGAGAATCTTCCAGACGAACGAAAGCTCCTCTCGACGAGGAGATGAATGACGAGGCATTAAGAGAAGAGATCGACTTGGTCGAAGAAATACGGTTAGGAGCAGCTCTCCGCGAGGCTTCGTTAAAACAAAAAATAACCTTGCGCCACGACGCCAAGGTCATAAAACGCGCCTTCCCCGTTGGCAGCTTGGTCCTACACAGAAACCAGAAGGATTCGCGTGAAGGTAAACTGGCCACGAACTGGGAAGGACCCTACAGGGTCAAGTCAAAAACAGGCACTGAAGCCTACTACCTAGAAACTCTGGACGGAGAACCATTTGCTCGACCATGGAATGCTGAAAAGCTCAAACAATATTACAATTAGGACCAACCACGAGCTTGGACTAACTGCCGATGAGTTCACTCCCCAACGGGGTGACGGCTCGGCCACGAGACCGTGCACTAGTGCAAGCACGATCCCCCACCTTACAACGTCGGCCAGTTTCTGCTCATGGGACGAGCAGACTCTGTGCACAACAGGGATACCTCATCTGAGTTCCGCCGTTGTCGGACCATTGAGGCAGGACACCCAGCTCGCGATGGGAACAGTCAAAGCCTATGGGATTAGTATCTCGACCGAGATCCTCGTCCCATCACCGGCGAAACTACTTCGCCTCTTCGACAAGTCTCCCAAACTGTGGATCACAACATAAACAAATCGAGCAAAACGTCCATAATTAGCATTTAAATAATTAAAACATACACAAATAAATGCAACAAGACAATGCCAAACGAAAAATATTTATATAATTTCGGCCACAAGGCCAGAATAAGTCATCAGTACAAAAAGGGATGTGCCAGACAAAATATTACATATCAGAAGGCACGCAGGCCCACAAAATACAAGTACAACACAATAAAAACTAAACTGCATCGTCAGGAACCTCCGGGGGAACCACCTCGCCGTTGACAACCACGTTGAGAACGCCCATCCCCTCGGCCAGCAGCTGGACGTCGGAGTTGAGGGCTTTCAACTGCTCCAAAGCAGCGTTGAAACCAAACTTTGCTGCCCCAAGATTATCCTACTCAAGAAAACGGATCCTCTCGACCAGGTCTCTCCGCGTCTTGAGGGCCTTCTCGTCGCCAGTCTCGTCCTGACCAATCGCCACCGAGCCCCCCAGCTCGGCTATCCTCGCCTTCAGTCGGACATTCTCCTCGTTCACTTTGGTTACCTACCCTTTCATCTGTGTGACCTCTTTCTGAAGCTCGATTTTGTCCTCCAAGTTGCCTTGAAACTTCTTTAGATCTTGTAAATCTCCGCGTTCTCTAGCTCCAAGTCGTTGATCTTGGCTTTCGCCTTCTTGAGGTCGGCAAGCTAAACCATCTCTACATCCCCGAGGGCTAGCGCCGCCTCCAATACCCTGATCATAGCGGCCACATCCTGGCAGAGAAGCTTTCTCCGCACCTGAGGATTGGCTGACAAGATAGCTGATGCATCGAGCTCTAGGACGACGATGAAACTCTCCCCGTCAAACATTTTCCCCTGAAGATAGCACGGGGACAGCACAAATTTCCCTCCAACAAAACCACCCAGGCAACCAGACGGCGAAGAGCCAACATCATCCCGTTTCCTTTTATGGGTCGTGTCCGGAGTTGGAGAAGTTGAAGTGGTCCCCGGGGCAGAGCCGGAGCCGCCCACAAACTTTTCCAGTGTAACTTGCTGCTTCGCAGCACCAGTCTTCGGCACTAGGGGCACCTTCTTCAGGTTTTTGGCCGCCGTGGACCTCACTAGGCGCTCCCTCATGTCCGCCATTTTCCCTGCAAATATAAAAGAGGAAGATTAGTACGTTGGGCCAGAATTTTAAACACGGGCAAAGGAACAAGTTATACCGAGGAGCTGGAACTCGACATCGTCAGTTTCGCACTCGAGAACGGCCCTAGTGTTAATATAACAAGCCGCCCAGGCAGGCTCTCCGTCATCTCGAACAACTCGTTGCCGTCCCTGTCCACCACGAAGGCGAAGCTAAAAGTCTCCATGTATGCATGTAAAACTCGATAGGACTCCTGGTCCCCGTCACAAAGCTGCTCGTGCTTGACGAGGAACTGATCAGTCCTATATCTGAAATGGGCATACACCCACTCCAAAGGGAACTTAGACATAGCCTTTTGAACTTGCTGACCTTCAACCTCTACGGTCTCAAGCGTAGAAATGGATCTCCTAGCAACTTCAGAGACAGGTTTCACGACCAAGAACCTGTCCTTGAAATGTCAGACAGATTCTGAGTACGGCCAGAAGAGCCTGCTCTGTTGCTTGAAAGACACCCAGCTTTGCTTCGGGCCTGCTGTGCTCTGTGGGATCTGAAAGATACAGAAAAAGAGATCCATGGTCGCCCCGATCCTCAAGTAACGGTAAACCAATTCAAAAGCATGAATAAACGCCAGTGCGTTCGGATGGAGTTGGGTCGGGCACAACTCTAAGTGGCAGAAGATGGCCTTCTGAAAGTCGGTGAAGGGCAGGCGAAACTTTGCCTCCACGAAGGTGAATTCGTACATGGGGAACCGCATCCCCAGATACACCGAACATATGCGATCGTTCTCTGTCGGGAAGATAGCTCTCCAGTGCACCGGCGCGTCCTCAACTTGATCTTCTAGATAGGGAAAATCCCGAACTTCCTCTTCGGTAAATGTTGACCTTGTCGATAGGGGTTCCTGGGCGATCCTTTTGAGGTCCCCCTTATCTACATGGACGTTGGTATAATCAACAGACTGCTCCGCCTCCTCGTGCGCGGCCCTAGCGTCAAGAACAACCCCTTCGCGCTGATAAGCCATTTCACCTGAAAAGCAGAGGAAGAAAAAGCGAGTTCGACGACAAAGATCAAATTCACCCTTCCACCACTAGTCAAGCGAAACGACGACAAATAAGTCGAGGATAACCTCGAGCCCAAGTCGACCACGACAGAATACGACGACTTCACTTTCCCCTGCAACAGGGACGAGTCTCCGCAACTTTACGAGGACTCACGGGAGGAGCTTACTCGACAAAATAACCTCGTCGCGCGAAAGCCTAAGTTCCATGTCGAACATGTAACACCCCAATTCCCATCGCGGATAAATAATACATAAATAAATCAGAGTAAATTTTTTTTTTATTCTTAGACAGAAACAAGGATGCCACATTTAAAGAAAGAAAACACAATCCCTGCTCATAAATTTGATACATAACACAAAATGGAATAAACATAAAAGGGAAACTTTTTCCAACAAAAGGAAAGTTCAATTATGGAATAAAGAGGAAAGATTCATAACTGACTCGTTTTACAAAATAAATTGCTTTATAACATCAAAATATTCATACAAAGGTAATACAAAATAGATCCAACAAATGTATACATATATAACAAGAGCGTTCCCCGACTCCCGTGTTACGTATCAGAGCAGACAGACCGACACAAGGATGGAGAACTAATCTTCACAAAATCCTCTAAGATACTAATCTGCAATTACCTCATAGAGCAACAAACCACGGCAGAAGGGTGAGAAATAACAACTAAATCAAGATTGCATAATAATATGCAAACACATATAAATTCACATGCATAATTATTCTCACCACAAGCATCACATACTAATACAGATAACATGCCACAAATACATAACATATTTCTAATAATCCAACCACATAGCATATATCAATTATACCAACATAATAGCATATTCACACATAATGCATCCCAAAGTTATAACATATGGAAACACACCACCACATCACGTATATTCATATATAGCATATCAACGATAATCCAAAAAATCTTTGTAATGTATAACATCTCCACAAAACATAGCATATGTCCATTCCTAAAACATATCATCCATAATCCATACATTTATCACGAATGCATATCAAATCACGAATGCTATCACGAGCTCAACACATAATCAATCAATTCACAATTTCCCACACATAATCAATTCATTCATGATTTATGCAAATGCACAGAGACCGACACAACGACTCTATGCATGCGGTACCATTCCATCCATCATTGTCATCATCATTAATTCACTCTGGAATTATTGGAATCATCTCTTGTTACTTAGTGTAACTTCCCGTCGGGCAAACAATGTTCCCCGTCGCTTTAGGTCCTCTTGGTATAAGGCTCACGACGTTTATGGATCGCTTTAGGTCCTCTTTGTATATGGTTCACGATCCGATCGTTTTAGGTCCTCTTTGTATAAGGCTCACGATCGTCTATAACGTCTCTTTAGGTCCTCTTTATATATGGCTCACGACCGTTACAGCAGATTCCCTCTGGAATCGTTTCGTCGCTCACACCCCACAAGGGCACACGACATCACAAGGTGCATATCATGATGCATGTCATATCAACGACTCATGACAATCAAATGCACATTCACAAATCAATAATATGAATTATCTCATCATCATTATTCATGCATTGGAAATCAATTCAAACAATGCCTTTACTTGCCATAAGGCCACCAAATAACACACATTGAATTTCACATAAACAATGCATTTCATCATAATCCACAAACCACAACAATAAGCATTTTAGCATATACACTCATATCAATTCACATCAAGAATTACTCACCATCAGCCACAACAATCCTGCAATCATACAATGATACTCACAACACTAGGATTCACGCCACGAAGGCTACCCACAACAACATACATTAATACCATACATTTGTATTCAAGTCAACAAAGTATTTTGCCATAAGGCCACAACAATTACAACAACTTTTCACATGCTTCACATCATATAACAGCACACAAGATATACGTTATATATCAAAAGCATATCGCATGATAACACATCAATCGCACATAATTACGACGATAAAAGTCGACAAAACGACACGTTTCCAAATTCCCGACACAATTAAATTGGCCACAAATCTCAAAACCATTTTTATAAGAAAGAACATCTCATTAGCTTTCCAACGGTACTAAGAATGTCTCGATCCGAGTTACGGATCAAAAGTTATGAATTTTCAAAGAAAAGAATTTATTGAGAAACAACCAGATTCGCCTGGTGACTTAGGATTTCGCCTGGCGAATACCCCTTCGCCAGCACTTCGCCTGGCGAATTAGTGGCGAACCACCATTTTGGAAAAACCCAAAAGTTCCAGTAGCTAACACATTTCTGTCTTCCCGTTTTCGCCTGGCGACTTATGATTTCGCCTGGCGAATCCCTCTTCGCCAGCACTTCGCCTGGCGAACTAGTGGCGAGACCTAATTCGCCTGGAGAATCCCCAATTCGCCTGGCGAATCGCATCAGACCCAGAATTTTTCTGCTGCGGGTTACATGGTTCCAAAACCCCAAACTCCAACTTTCTCCAACCAAAACGTTTTCAATCAATCAAAACAAATATCAACAATATTCATACATATAATACGATCATACTACGCGATTCATATCGATTTCCAACCGTGAAAACATCAATTTCTATCGAAATGATCACAATTCCAATCAAGTGGAAAATATATATTTTTCAACCAAACATTCAAACAAATACATACATATACATATACAAGCAAGATATAATCGAAACTTCTCACCCTTACCCGATTAATCGCGCTTGAACGAATGATTTCTTCTTCCATAAGTTTTCCTCTCCTTCTCTTTTCCTTCCTCTTCCTTTCTTTCCTTTCTCTTTCTTTTCTCTCTTTTTCTCTCAAATCTCTATTTATAAAAATATCTAATTTTTATAAAATATCTAACCCCTCAAAATGACCATTTTACCCCTCAGCTCAAATATATCGCAAACGCTCTCAAAACGCGATAAAACATAATAACGATGAAAAATAATATATTGTCAAATAAAAGCCAAGAATAAAATAATATAAAAATGAAAATAATTAAATCGACTCGATTAAATAAATCAGACAAAACGGGGCGTTACAATTCTCCCCCCTTAGACATTTTCGTCCTCAAAAATATACTTGGTGCAAACAACTCCGGATACGACTCTCGCATCCGACTAACCCACTCTCCTGCCATTAAAGGCAACACCATGAATAATACAAACCGACAAAACACCTCGCTCACATCAACTACTACAACGACACGACAACGGTAAGATGCAATGCCCATACAATGCACTTGACGACCAACTTACGACTCAAAGAATACCCAAGTTACGAATACATAGGTTCACTCTTGAACCGAAACACAACAATATTGTTACCCTCACCATAGGTAACACTCCCCTAATTCCCCACAAGGAATTAGCTACTCGCACTCGAACCATCACCATGGAAACGAGGCAACAACAAAGACAAGAACCTAAAGTCCCATGACACAACAACGTCTTAACAACAATGCTACGATTCACCAATCAAACATACAACCAAAACATCCACCTACATAGTAGCCCATGAATAATATTTAAACCTTTCACCTAACACTTCAATTCTGAAACGTCCAATGGTCTCATCATTCATACATGTTTCCAATGTTCAACCTATGAACTCTTACAAGTCCCACACGCATATACGAATTGTGCCACATCACGCTTCCGTTGCGCACTCTGATTACTCGTAACCATCAAAACTATCAATCCCACGTCCAAAGTATAACTCTTTCTCATATTCGCCAAAAATCACTGTTCACTTTTAATATATCCAACCTCACACTATCAGATGTCAATTCACACACCAACTCAAATATCTAAATTCTTCCAAAAGTTCCCACTCTTTAACCATCAAAGCAGACATATGTAAAAACTTTTGACTCAACTCATCAGGCACGACATTAACTTTACCAATAGGATAATTCGAGCCAAGGTCATAACTAATCAGGAATTCCAACCATCCTCGTTGTCTCCTATTTATTCCTTCTGACCAAACAAGTACTCTAAACCCTTACGATTACCAAACACCTTGAACCTAAAACCCTCCAAATAATACCTCTAGATTCTCAACACAAAAGTAACCGCAACCATCTTGAAATCATGAATCCTCAATTGTCTCGAAGCATAAGTCACCACCTTACCTTCTTGCATCAACACACTAACTACACTCATCAAGGACGCATCCCAATATTCCATAAACAGTTTATTAGGATCAGGCAGAATCAAAATTGGAGCCGTAGACAAATTCTACTTTAGCCCTCTCAAACTTTCCTCACAATGGACATCCAAAGGAAACGACTTACCCTTTGCAAGTCAGCTGAAGTAACAGAAGTACGAACTTAGCAAAGTCTTCCATAACATGCAGTAACAACCAACTAAGCCCAAAAGTTTCTAATCACCTTAACCGACTTTGGAGTCTCTTAATGTAGAACTGCATCTATTTTGGATAGATACACAACAATACCATCATCAGTAATAACATATCCAGGAAACTAACTTTTTTCAACCAAAATTCTCACTTCGATAATTTAGTAGAAAGCTCCCTCTCTTTCAGCCCTTGTAACTCAATCCTCAAATACACTACATACTCATCCTTTGATTTAAAATAAATCAGAATATCATCCAAAATAACTTAACAATCTCTGGTTACCACATTCCATATCAAGTCTTCTTACGGGGTTCCAACTCACTCAAGGTTTCTGTTGACACGAGATCTCACCCATAACAAAAGTAATACCATCAAGGAACTTCAAATCGTTCGCAATTCGTCACAATTCAAAACTCAAGCTACCCAGAACACAACTGGAAGTTTCCATACTACTCACTGGTTAACACGCAACCTCATGCTATCATCCTTTTCCTTACCAACCATGTTGGACCTCTTCAAGTCAACACACTAATGTTTCATCCAAAAACACATATGAAAACCATGCACAACTGACGGCCCATCACTGAGGCTTCCTGCCAATTTCCAGAACACTATCATCACAAACATGACAAATCTCTGAGTTCCGCTTCCTAAAAGTTCTTCTATTTACTTAGCAGATCCAAACCTCAAATCCTCACCTTCATCAAATTTGAGTTCACACTCTACTCTCTGAGAACAACCACTAACAATACCCAATCGTTCTCTCTCAATGACTTCCCAACTGAACCAACATACCAAAACCTCTAATTCGCCTCATCTTCCTGATATTAGAATCTTCATCGACTCAACAAAAAAATCTGTACTCACTTGGCTTAGCTCTCAACGATTCACAAAACATACTATCTAAGCTGGAAAGACACGTCTATTCCATCCAACATAATTCCGTCTACTATCAACAAGAGATTAAGGGTGATCAGTTCCTCAATTTGTCAATAGACAGCCGACAATCATGATGGGGCATAAACCATCTTTACCAAACTATAATAACATTTCTTGCATCTGGTGCACAAGACTACCAAAGGCACAAATCCTTAGTCGACATAAACCTTACCTCCGCATTCCCTCCGGAACCGGGAACAACACTGTCCAAACAACACTTACAATCTTGCAATCTACAACACACTGAGCCAACGCTCCACACCTGAAGCAACTTGGAGAAGCACTAGCTTCTCCCCCACTTAACTCATTCTAAATCCTAAAGAAAAAGGATTAGAAAACCATAAAGCACTGACAGTGTTTCACACACATATCACGTACTAAGGAACAAACAACATCGACAGTATTCAACTGTCACACCAACTGACTCAACAACTTGGCTGGACGGACCGACCTGCTCTGATACCACTAATGTAACACCCTAATTCCCATCGCGGATAAATAATACATAAATAAATCAGAGTAAATAAAAATTTTATTCTTAGACAGAAACAAGGATGCCACATTTAAAGAAAGAAAACACAATCCCTGCTCATAAATTTGATACATAACACAAAATGGAATAAACATAAAAGGGAAACTTTTTCCAACAAAAGGAAAGTTCAATTATGGAATAAAGCGGAAAGATCCATAACTGACTCGTTTTACAAAATAAATTGTTTTATAACATCAAAATATTCATACAAAGGTAATACAAAATAGATCCAACAAATGTATACATATATAACAAAAGCGTTCCCCGACTCCCGTGTTACTTATCAGAGCAGACAGGCCGACACAAGGATGGAAAACTAATCTTCACAAAAGCCTCCAAGATACTAATCTGCAATTGCCTCATAGAGCAACAAACCACAACAGAAGGGTGAGAAATAACAACTAAATCAAGATTGCATAATAATATGCAAACACATATAAATTCACATGCATAATTATTCTCACCACAAGCATCACATACTAATACAGATAGCATGCCACAGATACATAACATATTTCTAATAATCCAACCACATAGCATATATCAATTATACCAACATAATAGCATATTCACACATAATGCATCCCAAAGTTATAACATATGGAAATACACCACCACATCACGTATATTCATATATAGCATATCAACGATAATCCAAGCAATCTTTGTAATGTATAACATCTCCACAAAACATAGCATATGTCCATTCCTAAAACATATCATCCATAATCCATACATTTATCACGAATGCATATCAAATCATCAATGCTATCACGAGCTCAACACATAATCAATCAATTCACAATTTCTCACACATAATCAATTCATTCATGATTTATGCAAATGCACAGAGACCGACACAATGACTCTATGCATGCGGTACCATTCCATCCATCATTCTCATCATCATTAATTCACTCAGGAATTATTGGAATCATCGCTTGTTATTTAGTGTAACTCCTCGTCAGGCAAACGATGTTCCCCGTCGCTTTAGGTCCTCTTGGTATAAGGCTCACGACGTTTATGGATCGCTTTAGGTCCTCTTTGTATAAGGCTCACGATCCGATCGCTTTAGGTCCTCTTTGTATAAGGCTCAGATCGTCTATAACGTCGTTTTAGGTCCTCTTTGTATAAGGCTCACGACCGTTACAGCAGATTCCCTCTGGAATCGTTTCGTCGCTCACACCCCACAAGGGCACACGACATCACAAGGTCCATATCATGATGCATGTCATATCAACGACTCATGACAATCAAATGCAGATTCACAAATCAACAATATGAATTATCTCATCATCATTATTCATGCATTGGAAATCAATTCAAACAATGACTTTACTTGCCATAAGGCCACCAAATAACACACATTGAATTTCACATAAACAGTGCATTACATCATAATCCACAAACCACAACAATTAACATTTTAGCATATACACTCATATCAATTCACATCAAGAATTACTCACCATCAGCCACAACAATCCTACAATCATACAATGATACTCACAACACCAGGATTCACGCCACGAAGGCTACCCACAACAACATACATTAATACCATACATTTGTATTCAAGTCAACAAAATATTTTGCCATAAGGCCACAACTGTAACACCCCAATTCCCATCGCGAATAAATAATACATAAATAAAATCAGAGTAACTAAAAATTTATTTTTCTGACAGAAACAAGGATGTCACATTTAAATAAACAAAACATCATCCCTGCTCATAAATTTGATACATAGCATAAAATAGAGTACCCTCAAAGGGGAAACTTTTTCCATAATAAAGGAAATGTCAATTATGGAATAAAGCGGAAGATCCATAACCGACTTGTTTTACAAAATAAATGGTTTATAACGACAAAGTACACATACACAAGTAATACAAAAATATATTCCACAATTATATACATATATAACATAATCGTTCCCCGACTCCTGTGCTACGTATCAGAGCAGACACCAAGACCTAAGCAAACGAAGATCTAACTCTTCCACTTGCCTCCACGCCTCTAAAGCTGACAATCTGCACTATGCCATAAAAAACATATTCCAGCAGAAGGGTGAGAAATAACAACTATAACAAGATTGCATAATAATATGCCACAACACAAACAAATTCACATATATAATATTTCTCACCACATACATCACATACTAACACATATAGCATGCCACTAATACATAACATATTCCTAACAATCCAACCACATAGTATATAACGATTATACCAATATAATCACATTTCACACATAATGCACACCACAGTTATGACCTATGAAAACACACCACCACATCACATATCATATGTTTATACACAAAACATATCACTCACAACCAATGCATTTATCACCTATGCATAATAATTCACCAAAGCTATCACAAGCTCACACATAATCAATCCATTCATGATTTATGCAAATGCACAGAGACCGACACAACGACTCTATGCAATGCATATGCGGTACCGACTCCAATGTTTCTCATCACTAGTTCACTCAGGAAATCTACTGGAACCATCGCGCGTTACATCACTGTAACTCCCCGTCGGGCATACGATGTTCCCCATCGCTCACACCCCACATGGGCACGCGACGTTTATGGATCGCTCACACCCCACACGGGCACACGACCCAATCGCTCACATCTCACCTAGGCACACAATCGTTTGTAATCATCTCATACAATCACATACAATCTATATACATTCACATCAATGCACTATTGTATGATTCACATCCAAAACATACATTGAATTTCACATAAGCAATGCATTTCACAAACCACAACAACAAACCACGAACCAACACAACATCATAACCACGTACATTGATATTCAATCAAACAATGTATTTATCGCACAACAACAACATTATCACAACATCGCATCACCACACCTTATCACAACATCTCATTACATGTATTCACATCATATAACAGCACACAAGCTATACGTTATATAACAAAAGCATATAACATGATACCACATCAATCGCAAACAAATACGACGGGAAAAGTCGACAAAACGACACGTTTCCAAAACCATGACTTAAATAAATCAGCCACTAATCCCAAAACCATTTTTACAAGAAAGAACATTTCATAAGCTTTCCAACGCTTCGAACGGGGACCAAAACGGACTTACGGTTCAAAAGTTATAAATTTTCAAAGTTTTGGAAATTTTCCCTTTCGCCCAGACCTGCGCGCTGAGCGCCCGACCTGCGCGCTGAGCGCGAAACCTGCTACGAATTTCAGCCTTAAAAACACCATTTTTAGACTTCCGGACATCCGTTTTCGATTTCGTAAAAAGTTGCGATCTCAGAATTCGACGTACTACAATATTTTCACTATTAAAAAGCCATCCAACACATTTTTCCATTTTTGACATATTTTAAAACATAATTTTATCATTGAATTCTAAATTCGAACTCGATCGAAACTGCGGGAAAACACGCAAGCCACCATTCCCGATTAAACCCAAACCTTACCCGACTACACTACACAACTTATTCCGAATTTCAACCGTGGAAACATCGATTTCCACTCGATTTACCATTAATGCCCTAAACTCCAATTCTTGATAACTTGACACAAAACCCCTCAAATCTCACCAACATGCCTTTCCGATTAAACCCACTCCTCGCTCGACTATTCTACGCGAACAGTTCTGAAATCTAACCGCGAAAACATAAATTTCTATCAATTGTTCACAATTCTAACCAAATGGAAAACATACATTTTTCAACCAAACAAACACATACATATACATATACAATCGAAATATAATTGAAACTTCTCACCCTTACCCGACTAATCGAAGTCTAAGCATTGATTTTGATGATTTTCCTCTTCTCCCTCTTTTTCTTCTTCTCTTCCTTTCTCTCTTCTCCTTTCCCTTCTTTCTATTTTTCTTTCTCTCTATTTTCTCTCTATTCTTTCTATTTATATAAAAACATAAAACTTACCTAAGCAAAAGACCAAAATACCCCTCAGCTCAAATATCTCCCAAACGCTCTCAAAATGCGATAAAACATAAACATACCGATGAAATATATTTCGGGAAATAAAAGTTGAAAAGAAATTGTAATTTATTGCAAATATTTTACCTATCAGAGAAATTAACCAGTTAACTCAATTAGCAGGTAAAATACAATAAATTCACACATTTCACAAAATTCACATAAATGAAATAAATAAATACAATTAAATAAATCGGGGCGTTACAACAACAATTACAACAACTTATCACATGCTTCACATCATATAACAGCACACAAGCTATACGTTATATATCAAAAGCATATCGCATGATAACACATTAATCGCACACAATTACGACGGTAAAATTTGACAAAACGAAACGTTTCCAAATTCCTAATACAATTAAATCGGCTAAAAATCTCAAAACCATTTTTATAAGAAAGAACATCTCATTAGCTTTCCAACGGTACTAAGAATGTCTCGATCCGAGTTACAGATCAAAAGTTATGAATTTTCAAAGAAAAGAATTTATTGAGAAACAACCAGATTCGCCTGGCGACTTAGGATTTCGCCTGGCGTATACCCCTTCGCCAGCACTTCGCCTGGCGAACTAGTGGCGAACCACCATTTTGGAAAAACCCAAAAGTTCCAGTAGCTAACACATTTCTGTCTCCCCGTTTTCGCCTGACGACTTATGATTTCGCCTGGCGAATCCCTCTTCGCCAGCACTTCGCTTGGCGAACTAGTGGCGAGACCTAATTCGCCTGGAGAATCCCCAATTCGCTTGGCGAATCACATCAGAACCAGAATTTTTTTGCTGTGGGTTACATGGTTCCAAAACCCCAAACTCCAACTTTCTCCAACCAAAACGTTTTCAATCAATCAAAACAAGTATCAACAATATTCATACATATAATACGATCATACTACGCGATTCATATCGATTTCCAACTGTGAAAACATCAATTTCTATCGAAATGATCACAATTACAATCAAGTGGAAAACATATATTTTTCAACCAAACATTCAAACAAATACATACATATACATATACAAGCAAGATATAATCGAAACTTCTCACCCTTACCCGATTAATCGCGCTTGAACGAATGATTTCTTCTTCCATAAGTTTTCCTCTCCTTCTCTTTTCCTTCCTCTTCCTTTCTTTCCTTTCTCTTTCTTTTCTCTCTTTTTCTCTCAAATCTCTATTTATAAAAATATCTAATTTTTCTAAAATATCTAACCCCACAAAATGACCATTTTACCCCTCAGCTCAAATATCTCGCAAACGCTCTCAAAACGCGATAAAACATAATAACGATGAAAAATAATATATTGTAAAATAAAAGCCAAGAATAAAATAATATAAAAATGAAAATAATTAAATCGACTCGATTAAATAAATCGGACAAAACGGGGCGTTACAATTCTCCCCCACTTAGACATTTTCGTCCTAAAAAATATACTTGATGCAAACAACTCCGGATACGACTCTCGCATCCGACTAACCCACTCTCCTGCCATTAAAGGCAACACCATGAATAATACAAACCGACAAAACACCTCGCTCACATCAACTACTACAACGACACGACAACGGTAAGATGCAATGCCCATACAATGCACTTGACGACCAACTTACGACTCAAAGAATACCCAAGTTACGAATACACAGGTTCACTCTTGAACCGAAACACAACAATATTGTTACCCTCACCATAGGTAACACTCCCCTAATTCCCCACAAGGAATTAGCTACTCGCACTCGAACCATCACCATGGAAACGAGGCAACAACAAAGACAAGAACCTAAAGTCCCATGACACAACAACGTCTTAACAACAATGCTACGATTCACCAATCAAACATACAACCAAAACATCCACCTACATAGTAGCCCATGAATAATATTTAAACCTTTCACCTAACACTTCCATTCTGAAACGTCCAATGGTCTCATCATTCCTACATGTTTCCAATGTTCAACCTATGAACTCTTACAAGTCCCACACGCATATACGAATTGTGCCACATCACGCTTCCGTTGCGCACTCTGATTACTCGTAACCATCAAAACTATCAATCCCACGTCCAAAGTATAACTCTTTCTCATATTCGCCAAAAATCACTGTTCACTTTTAATATATCCAACCTCACACTATCAGATGTCAATTCACACACCAACTCAAATCTCTAAATTCTTCCAAAAGTTCCCACTCTTTAACCATCAAAGCAGACATATGTAAAAACTTTTGACTCAACTCATCAGGCACGACATTAACTTTACCAATAGGATAATTCGAGCCAAGGTCATAACTAATCAGGAATTCCAACCATCCTCGTTGTCTCCTATTTATTCCTTCTGACCAAACAAGTACTCTAAACCCTTACGATTACCAAACACCTTGAACCTAAAACCCTCCAAATAATACCTCTAGATTCTCAACACAAAATTAACCGCAACCATCTTGAAATCATGAATCCTCAATTGTCTCGAAGCATAAGCCACCACCTTACCTTCTTGCATCAACACACTAACTACACTCATCAAGGACGCATCCCAATATTCCATAAACAGTTTATTAGGATCAGGCAGAATCAAAATTGGAGCCATAGACAAATTCTACTTTAGCCCTCTCAAACTTTCCTCACAATGGACATCCAAAGCAAACGACTTACCCTTTGCAAGTCAACTGAAGTAACAGAAGTACGAACTTAGCAAAGTCTTCCATAACATGCAGTAACAACCAACTAAGCCCAAAAGTTTCTAATCACCTTAACCGACTTTGGAGTCTCTTAATGTAGAACTGCATCTATTTTGGATAGATACACAACAATACCATCATCAATAATTACATATCCAGGAAACTAACCTTTTTCAACCAAAATTCTCACTTCGATAATTTAGTAGAAAGTTCCCTCTCTTTCAGCCCTTGTAACACAATCCTCAAATACACTACATACTCATCCTTTGATTTAAAATAAATCAGAATATCATCCAAAATAACTTAACAATCTCTGGTTACCACATTCCATATCAAGTCTTCTTACGGGGTTCCAACTCACTCAAGGTTTCTGTTGACACGAGATCTCACCCATAACAAAAGTAATACCATCAAGGAACTTCAAATCGTTCGCAATTCGTCACAATTCAAAACTCAAGCTATCCAGAACACAACTGGAAGTTTCCATACTACTCACTGGTTAACACGCAACCTCATGCTATCATCCTTTTCCTTACCAACCATGTTGGACCTCTTCAAGTCAACACACTAATGTTTCATCCAAAAACACATATGAAAACCATGCACAACTGACGGCCCATCACTGGGGCTTCCTGCCAATTTCCAGAACACTATCATCACAAACATGACAAACCTCTGAGTTCCGCTTCCTAAAAGTTCTTCTATTTACTTAGCAGATCCAAACCTCAAATCCTCACCTTCATCAAATTTGAGTTCACACTCTACTCTCTGAGAACAACCACTAACAATACTCAATCGTTCTCTCTCAATGACTTCCCAACTGAACCAACATACCAAAACCTCTAATTCGCCTCATCTTCCTGATATTAGAATCTTCATCGACTCAACAAAAAAATCTGTACTCACTTGGCTTAGCTCTCAACGATTCACAAAACATACTATCTAAGCTGGAAAGACACGTCTATTCCATCCAACATAATTCCGTCTACTATCAACAAGAGATTAAGGGTGATCAGTTCCTCAATTTTTCAATAGACAGCCGACAATCATGATGGGCATAAACCATCTTTACCAAACTATAATAACATTTCTTGCATCTGGTGCACAAGACTACCAAAGGCACAAATCCTTAGTCGACATAAACCTTACCTCCACATTCCCTCCGGAACCGGGAACAACACTGTCCAAACAACACTTACAATCTTGCAATCTACAACACACTGAGCCAACGCTCCACACCTGAAGCAACTTGGAGAAGCACCAGCTTCTCCCCCACTTAACTCATTCTAAATCCTAAAGAAAAAGGATTAGAAAACCATAAAGCACTGACAGTGTTTCACACACATATCACGTACTAAGGAACAAACAACATCGACAGTATTCAACTGTCACACCAACTGACTCAACAACTTGGCCGGACGGACCGACCTGCTCTGATACCACTAATGTAACACCCTAATTCCCATCGCGGATAAATAATACATAAATAAATCAGAGTAAATAAAAATTTTATTCTTAGACAGAAACAAGGATGCCACATTTAAAGAAAGAAAACACAATCCCTGCTCATAAATTTGATACATAACACAAAATGGAATAAACATAAAAGGGAAACTTTTTCCAACAAAAGGAAAGTTCAATTATGGAATAAAGCGGAAAGATCCATAACTGACTCATTTTACAAAATAAATTATTTTATAACATCAAAATATTCATACAAAGGTAATACAAAATAGATCCAACAAATGTATACATATATAACAAAAGCGTTCCCCGACTCCCGTGTTACTTATCAGAGCAGACAGGCCGACACAAGGATGGAGAACTAATCTTCACAAAAGCCTCCAAGATACTAATCTGCAATTGCCTCATAGAGCAACAAACCACAACAGAAGGGTGAGAAATAACAACTAAATCAAGATTGCATAATAATATGCAAACACATATAAATTCACATGCATAATTATTCTCACCACAAGCATCACATACTAATACAGATAGCATGCCACAGATACATAACATATTTCTAATAATCCAACCACATAGCATATATCAATTATACCAACATAATAGCATATTCACACATAATGCATCCCAAAGTTATAACATATTGAAATACACCACCACATCACGTATATTCATATATAGCATATCAACGATAATCCAAGCAATCTTTGTAATGTATAACATCTCCACAAAACATAGCATATGTCCATTCCTAAAACATATAATCCATAATCCATACATTTATCACGAATGCATATCAAATCATCAATGCTATCACGAGCTCAACACATAATCAATTAATTCACAATTTCCCACACATAATCAATTCATTCATGATTTATGCAAATGCACAGAGTCCGACACAATGACTCTATGCATGCGGTACCATTCCATCCATCATTCTCATCATCATTAATTCACTCAGGAATTATTGGAATCATCGCTTATTATTTAGTGTAACTCCTCGTCAGGCAAACGATGTTCCCCGTCGCTTTAGGTCCTCTTGGTATAAGGCTCACGACGTTTATGGATCGCTTTAGGTCCTCTTTGTATAAGGCTCACGATCCGATCGCTTTAGGTCCTCTTTGTATAAGGCTCAGATCGTCTATAACGTCGTTTTAGGTCCTCTTTGTATAAGGCTCACGACCGTTACAGCAGATTCCCTCTGGAATCATTTCGTTGCTCACACCCCACAAGGGCACACGACATCACAAGGTGCATATCATGATGCATGTCATATCAACGACTCATGACAATCAAATGCACATTCACAAATCAACAATATGAATTATCTCATCATCATTATTCATGCATTGGAAATCAATTCAAACAATGCCTTTACTTGCCATAAGGCCACCAAATAACACACATTGAATTTCACATAAACAATGCATTACATCATAATCCACAAACCACAACAATTAACATTTTAGCATATACACTCATATCAATTCACATCAAGAATTACTCACCATCAGCCACAACAATCCTGCAATCATACAATGATACTCACAACACCAGGATTCACGCCACGAAGGCTACCCACAACAACATACATTAATACCATACATTTGTATTCAAGTCAACAAAATATTTTGCCATAAGGCCACAACAATTACAACAACTTATCACATGCTTCACATCATATAACAGCACACAAGCTATACGTTATATATCAAAAGCATATCGCATGATAACACATTAATCGCACACAATTACGACGGTAAAATTTGACAAAACGAAACGTTTCCAAATTCCCAATACAATCAAATCGGCTAAAAATCTCAAAACCATTTTTATAAGATAGAACATCTCATTAGCTTTCCAACGGTACTAAGAATGTCTCGATCCGAGTTACAGATCAAAAGTTATGAATTTTCAAAGAAAAGAATTTATTGAGAAACAGCCAGATTCGCCTGGCGACTTAGGATTTCGCCTGGCGTATACCCCTTCGCCAGCACTTCGCCTGGCGAACTAGTGGCGAACCACCATTTTGGAAAAACCCAAAAGTTCCAGTAGCTAACACATTTCTGTCTCCCCGTTTTCGCCTGACGACTTATGATTTCTCCTGGCGAATCCCTCTTCGCCAGCACTTCGCCTGGCGAACTAGTGGCGAGACCTAATTCGCCTGGAGAATCCCCAATTCGCTTGGCGAATCGCATCAGAACCAGAATTTTTTTGCTGCGGGTTACATGGTTCCAAAACCCCAAACTCCAACTTTCTCCAACCAAAACGTTTTCAATCAATCAAAACAAGTATCAACAATATTCATACATATAATACGATCATACTACGCGATTCATATCGATTTCCAACTGTGAAAACATCAATTTCTATCGAAATGATCACAATTCCAATCAAGTGGAAAACATATATTTTTCAACCAAACATTCAAACAAATACATACATATACATATACAAGCAAGATATAATCGAAACTTCTCACCCTTACCCGATTAATCGCGCTTGAACGAATGATTTCTTCTTCCATAAGTTTTCCTCTCCTTCTCTTTTCCTTCCTCTTCCTTTCTTTCCTTTCTCTTTCTTTTCTCTCTTTTTCTCTCAAATCTCTATTTATAAAAATATCTAATTTTTCTAAAATATCTAACCCCTCAAAATGACCATTTTACCCCTCAGCTCAAATATCTCGCAAACGCTCTCAAAACGCGATAAAACATAATAACGATGAAAAATAATATATTGTCAAATAAAAGTCAAGAATAAAATAATATAAAAACGAAAATAATTAAATCGACTCGATTAAATAAATCGGACAAAACGGGGCGTTACAAAACAGGCCTAATGCCCGACTACAAACCTAAAACTAATCCTAACCAGAATCTAGAAAGATCTGCACAAGCCTACGCAATAATCATGAACATTCATCCCACATTCTTCGTGTTCTTCATGTTCTTCATGAATTTTCCAGAAATTCATTTGTTCAACGAAGAACGCATGAACATTCAACCGAAAAATTCAAGTGTCGCCAGAAAGTTCATGCAATTTTCCAGAAAGGAAGAACACCAGGGAATTTGCAGAAAGGGATGAAGAACTTACTTGCTAAATCGAAGGTAGAAGACGAAGATCACAAACTAAACGTTGAAGGTCGACGGCGGCGAAGAAGCTCCGACGAGAACACAAGTTACAGAGCGTAGAAGTTTGGGGATAAGAATTTGATTTAAGTGCCAAATGAATCTTCTCTCCCCCCTTTTATAAGCACTTCCTCGCTTAGGAAGTGCAAAGGCCATCATAGCCTATGCGTCTCTAGGCCTGACAAAAATTGATTGCTCCACCACGTGTCAGAAGAGAGTCTTCGTTTAGCATTGCCAAAGCTAGAAGTATCATTCACCAAGTTTTCTGCTACCACGCGAGCACATCTTCCTCGACAATGCGCGCAACACGCATCCTCACCAAGGCTCCTCGACATAAAAACGCCACTTCGGCAGACACAATTCCTAAACTTGATCGACGTAAAAACGCCATTTCCGCGAGCATGTCCTCGCGTATGAAAGGCTGGTCGAACTGGTTGAGAACCAATGTCGACCACCTCAACGTTGGAACAGATGAGGGGCATATCCCGGAACATTGTCATTCGAGGGCAATTGTCCACAGAACTATCTCAAGTCATCACTCTTCCTCAGAGCAAAGACTTGGGGGGCTCTTGTTCTGGACTGAGTAGGCGCTTGACCCACAGTAGGGCAAGGCCTAATCCAGTCTTTCTCTTGGCCAGACCTAATAGCCAGAAACTAGCCGTTGGGCCGAAACTAGCCGTTGGGCAGAGGAACTAGTCGTTGGGCATGTCCCCCTCACTCGCTTGGCAGTTCACGCGACTAACTGCTTCCCCGGATCTCACGAAAACAGTTGGACAAGGTAAAAGGGTCACGCGTCTGACCCTCCCCATGGCAGTCTCCCATTGGTCGACCAGACATTTCGGCCACATGGAAGACCTTGACCCCGCGCTGGGGGTTACTTCTATAAATACTCTCTCATGTGAGAGGGGCAGGTTGATCACTATTCAATACTTGAAATCTTGCCTTTGTACTTGTTTTCTCTCTTTTGGCCAATTACTTACTTTGGTATCGGAGTACCTTGTAGGTACAACCCCCTTTTCTCTCCTACAAGCATCATCACCTGCCCTACACGAAGGTCACGACGATCCAATCTGATCACTTCCGATCATATTGCATGAATATAAGTTGTTAAATAGTGTATATTACTTATTGTAAATTAAGTCTCTTTTTAGAGTAAGAAATGGTACTTTAGAATTTTGGCCCCCCTTATTTTCCAATATTGGCATATAACAAAATCCATTAAGCGCGAGTGTCCTAAAAAGTGACATCAAATTGGGTAAAACTATTTTCATGTATTAACCATATTTTTAGCCATATAAGTCAGATAATCAGACTTCTTATTTCAATCATTCACTCAACTATCCGAAATTATGTTGTTGCACATTTACAAGAGTGATATTTGATAACTATTGAGCATGAATTTTTTAATGCAGTATATAATTTGTGTCCATAAAAATCAAAACTAAGTAAATAAATTTTTACCGTCTATGCAGCGATTGTTATAATTTCAACATGACTAAGGGAATCATACTTGCGTTTAGGGAAAATAAAAGCAACATGAAAGAAGGAAGGGGTAGGGGCATGCGTAGCAAATTGATTAGTTTGTGAAAGAATGTACAAAGTTGCATAAAATTAAAAACTAACACGTTTATAAAATCTAATGAGAAAAGCGATTAGGTCTCAATTTAGATCCTTTACCCATATTTGTGTGGTAGTTCCATAGACACGTCTCACACTAATTTAGGGCAAGTTTATCTAAATAGGCCTAATCTAAAGAATAACATGCATTCCATCTCGCATAATGTCTAAAATATTGATCATAATAAATTTTCAGGTATACGGACATACTAGTCGAACTGATTTTCAAATGTACGTAAAATTAGTGGGCGAAAAATTTCAAAGTCGAGCTTGCAGACATCAATTTTATTAATCTAAGGTTCACCCAGTTTAACTTGGCGTGTTCGTTTTAATTTTTTGACTACTTTTTCGATCGCATTTCGATCAGTCTAGCCATTTTAACTGGTCAATTTTTATTTCAAAAATTGATCAACCGAAAAGTTTATTTCGCGCTGATCAATTTAGTGCATTTATTTTAATTTTTTGAACATTTTCACGTTCGACTTTTATTCCATTTGAATCCGTTTATTTTTATTTTTTGTCAACATGTTTGAAATAATTAAATAGATTTGTCTATGCTTTTATTTTGATTATTTAAAATGATTTGAATTTCTTTTGATTTTAGTATTTTAAACTCTTTTACACTAAATGACACTCTAAGGACATTGTTGGCAAGGTAAAATAAAGTAACCCTGGTATCACACTTGTTTATTAATGTTGCTGACAATTGAGGGAGACACAACAACACATATGCAGGCGCCAGTTTGGTTATGGTTTTGTTTCATGGAATTGCACAAGTTCATTTTTTATTATAAAAGAGAGATTAAGTGTTTTCAAAAAAGGGAATAGGTGGTCCTTTATAGGGGTGTTCGTGAGCCGGTTTGGTTCAGTTTTGAGTGAATCTGATAGCCAAATTGATAAAAAATATATTGATTGGTTTGAATTAGATTTTCATATTTTTTTTATAAAATCCAAACCGAACCAAACCGAGAAATAACGGATTGGTTTGGGTTAGATTAATCGGATACATTAGAAACAAATATGCGAAAATATTTTTAAAATTTTCTAATTTATATCAACTAATTTTCTATAATAATATAATTTTTTTTTTATGTATTTTCGTATTTTCATATGGATTGTGAATGTCACAAATATGTTTCATTTTTCTTTCTTTTTAAAATTGAATATCTTATACTAGTTTCCGTTAAAATGATATAAATTATATGAATTAATTTGGTTTGTTTGGGTAGACGGGCTTGCGGGTAGAATTTTGAAAATTCGTTGCCCGAACCAATTAACATCGGATTCCATTGGTTTGATTCGGTTAATGCCCGAACTAAAAAAATGTCTGAACCAAACACCATGGTTTGATTTGAATTCCAGTTTGGTTCGAATTTGTCCGACCCAATGAACACCCCTAATCCTTTATACAAAACAAGTATAACATCTTTCTGAAAGGAAAAATAAAAAAGATTGGGTTTTCTCACCTACTTATTGTTAGTGCGTGAGGCACTTTTAGTGAGGAGAGAAAGAGAGAATAAGGAAAATAAGGATTTCTATTATTCTATTGTGTGTAAATAATTATACAAGCTAGGTCTATTTATATACAACCCTAATTGGGCTTGGGCTAACACAACTTGGATTATATTTAAATATTAAATCTAATCAAATCTAATCATATCAAATCTAATTTAATATTTCAACACACCCCCATAATCCAAGTTGTCGAACCTACGCTAGTCGATCTGAACTATTCCTAATTTCTTTCTCAAATTTAGGAATCTGTCGATCTTCAATCCTTTGGTGAAAATGTCGGCCAACTGTGCTTCACTTGAGCAATGCATAACTTCAAGTTCACCTCGATTTACCTTTTCCCTTAAGAAGTGAAATCTGGCTTCGATATGCTTACTCCTTCCATGCAGAACTGGATTCTTCGCCAGATTTATTGCTGACTTGTTGTCGATTTGCAACACAAGAGGTTTCTTCACTTCGACCTCCATTTCTTCAAGTACTGATCTGATCCAAATTGCTTGACATGCAGCATAGGATCCTGCTATATATTCAGCTTCACACGATGACAATGCCACCACAGGTTGCTTCTTCGAACACCATGAGATTGGGGCACCAAATACTTGAAAGAAATAGCCAGTTGTACTTCTTCGATCTTCCTTATCTCCACACCAATCTGCATCTGAAAAACAATTAACTATTGCTCCTTTGCCTTCAGATTCTCGTCGAAATATAATTCCACAAACTGTCGTTCCTTTTAAGTATCTTAGAATTCTTCTTGCAGCTTTCATGTGTGACACTCTTGGTTCGCTCATGAATCTGCTCACTAATCCGACTGCGAAACCTATATCAGGTCTACTATTGCACACATATCTCAGAGATCCAACTATTTGTTTGAACAAAGTTACATCAACTTTGTCTTCCTCTCCATGCTTCTCCAACTTCAAGTTTGGTTCGACAGGTGAGGATGCAGGATTCGAATCATCCATTCTGAATCTCTTGAGTATCTCTTTGACATACTTCCTTTGATGTAGCACCATACCTTGCTTCGACATATGAAATTCCATGCCTAGGAAATAAGACAATTTTCCCAGATCTGACATTTCAAATTCCTTCTTCATCAGCTCTTTGAACTTCGACAAGTTCTTCAAGCTATTTCCAGTTACTAACAAGTCATCAACATATAAGCAGATGATTGTTATATCTTGTGCTACAACCTGAACATAGACATCATACTCAGACTTGCATTTTACAAATCCCAATTCGACTAAGTATGAGTCGATATTCTTGTTCCATACCCTAGGTGCCTGCTTGAGGCCATAGAGCGCTTTGTGCAACTTATATACTTTACTCGCTTCCTTCTGAATCACAAACCCAGGAGGTTGTGTGACATAGACCTCTTCGTCTAATGGACCATTCAGAAATGCTGACTTCACATCTAAGTGAAATGTCGACCAACCTTGGTTACATGCTAATGCTACCACTAGTCGAACTGTCTCTAGTCTTTCTACTGGAGCAAATACTTCAGAGTAGTCAAGTCCTTCTCTTTGAAGAAACCCTCGAGCTACTAATCTTGCTTTATGTCTAGCTATCGACCCATCAGCATTGTGTTTCAACTTGAACACCCACTTTACTTCGATAGCTTTTGTATGTGCTGGCAATTCGACTAACTCCCATGTGTTGTTTCTTTCGATTGCCAGTAACTCTTCGACCATAGCTAACTTCCACTGTTGAATCTTTAAAGCTTCGTTATGGTTGATTGGTTCAGCACCTGCAAGTAAAGCAAAATGAACTAATTCGCCATCTGGTGTGACTTCATCATCACCAGTCACTTCATAATCATGAAGTCTTGCTGGAGGAACTCTATTTCGTCGAGGTCGTTGGCTTGTTTCAGCCACATCCTCTATGTTAGCAACTGCTTCTACTTCGACTTCGACTTGATTCTCAGCAATTTCTTCAACTTCGACTTCAACTTCATTTTCTTCGTCGAAACCATAGCTCATCAGTGGCATGTTAATTGAATTACTAGAATTCCAATCCCAGGCAGAATTTTCATCAATCACAATATCTCGACTTAACACAATCTTCTCATTAATTGGATTGAATAGCCTGTATGCACCAGTCTTATGATATCCTACCAGAATCATAGGTTCACTCTTGTCATCAAGCTTCCTTCTTCTTGCATCAGGAACATGCTTGTAACACATTGAGCCAAACACCTTCAGATGACTCACTGATGGTCGTTTGCCACTCCATACTTCTTCAGGAACCTTGTTCTTCAATTGCTTAGTAGGACACCTGTTCAGAATATAAACAGCTGTCGAAACAGCTTCACCCCATAAAGATTTTGGCAAATTCTTCTGCTTGAGCATACATCTCGCCATATCCACTATGGTTTTGTTTCTTCTTTCTGCAATTCCATTATGTTGAGGAGTATAAGGAGCAGTTACCTCATGATCAACACCATTTTCTGCACAGAATTTTTCAAACATCTTCGAAGTGTATTCGCCACCTCCATCTGTTCGCAAAACTTTGATCCTCTTCTCACTCTGGTTTTCGACAAGCATCTTGAATCTCTTAAAGATTTCAAATACTTCGTCCTTTCTCTTGATCACATAGATCCATAACTTTCGACTAAACTCATCGACAAAAGAAACAAAATATCTGTTTCCACCAATGGTATGTTCTTCGAATAGACCACATACATCTGAATGTACAACTTCGAGAATGCAGGATGATCTCATTGGCATAGTCGAAACGAAAGAATTTCTGGATTGCTTTCCGACTAAACAACCTTCACAGAGTTTGTCAGGCATCTCAAGACTTGGAATACCAGATACCATATCTTGAGTAATTAACTGTTTGAGTGATCGAAAGTTCAAATGTCCAAACCTCAAATGCCACAACCAACTATCCTTGTGGTCGACAACAGTTTTTAGACATTGTACTTCAGTCGAACTGATCATGGTCTTAAACGTCCTGTTCTTCGACAATGGAGATTCCAAGACCAAATTGTTCTGGGTGTCGAACAATTTCAATACTCCATCTTTCATGACAACTGAGAAGCCTTTTTCGACCAGTTGTCCAACACTTAACAAGTTGCACTTCATTCCAGGTACATAAAACACATCTTTGATCATAGATTTCGCTCTATTACTTAGATGAAAAACTATGTTGCCAGTGCCTTCTGCTTGCAACGAACTGTTATCAGCAAGTTTTATCTTGCTCTTCTTCGACTCCTCAAAATCTACCAACCACTCCTTTCGACCAGTCATGTGATTTGAGCAGCCTGAGTCGAGAAACCAGATCTTAGATTCGACATGGTTATCTGCTACTGCAGCCATAACCACCATACCACCTTCAGAATCATCTGAATCTTGGCGTGCAAGTTTCTCTCCTTCGTCCTTGCCTTTTTCCGAATCTTTCCTGTACCAACAATGTTTGGCCAAATGACCCCTCTTTTCACAGTTATAACACACTATACCTTTCCTATCTTCTTTGTCCTTTCGATAGTTTCCTCCTCCTCTTTTCGAGGATTCAGAATCTCTATCTTCGACCTGATTCTTGTGAGGGTTCGACCAAGACTTCTTTCCTTGAGTCTTGTCGAATTTGCCTTTGGATTTGTTGGAACCACCATTCCTTTTCCATGACTGAGCTTGCAGTGCTTGTATCGAATCCTGAACTCCCTTTCTTTCGACAATTCTCATCTCATGCGCCTCCAACGAACCAACCAAATCTTCCACTTTTAGGGTTTCAAGATTGTTGGATTCTTGAATAGCTACGATAACGTGATCAAAGTGAGAGGTTAACGTTCTCATTACCTTCTCAACTATCATCTTATCAGTTATGGTTTCGCCATAACCCTTCATGAGATGAACGAGTTTCTGAACCTTCGACACATATTCTGCAACTTTTTCGTCTTCTCCCATCGACAACAGCTCATATTGTCGACGCAAGGCTTGTAACTTAACAACCTTGACTTTCTCACCTCCTTCATAATACTTCACCAGAATATCCCATGCCTCTTTCGCCGTTTCAGCATGAGAGATTCTGTCGAAGTTAGCAGCATCGACCGCCGTCTGAATGCAATAAGCAGCCTTGCAATCTTTCTTCTTGACTTCGTTGTGAGCTTTTTTCTGTTCTTCGGTTGCATTTGCAGCCAAAACAGGAACGTCACCGTTAACCACTTCTAGGGTTTCATGGAAGCCAAATAAGGACTGCATCTGTTTTTTCCATCGAATCCAATTCTTGCCGTCAAGCATTGGAAGGGAACTTGGAATGCTCTTATCACCAGTCATCTTCGCCGCGGTTGATTAACTTGCCCTAGAAACACGATCTCTGACGTGAAATTCTTGAAAACTTGATCAAGAACAATAACCGGAAGCTCTGGATACCAATTTTTTAGTGCGTGAGGCACTTTTAGTGAGGAGAGAAAGAGAGAATAAGGAAAATAAGGATTTCTATTATTCTATTGTGTGTAAATAATAATACAAGCTAGGTCTATTTATATACAACCCTAATTGGGCTTGGGCTAACACAACTTGGATTATATTTAAATATTAAATCTAATCAAATCTAATCATATCAAATCTAATTTAATATTTCAACACTTATCACCCTCACACGTGTGAAAAACAAAAAGGAAAGAGCTCACTCTACTACTATCTACATACAATATACATAATGAAAGAAGGGATATATATATATATATATATATATATATATATATATATATATATATATATATATATACACATACACTCTCTATAGTGCATTTTAACACACAATTTATTCAAATATCTTTCACTCTCTTATACTTCAATAGTCTCATTTACAGATAAATTGTCTAAAGTCTTCATTCGGAGAATATTATCCTTTAAAAACACCTTCAACATCTTGTATTTTTCCCTTAAAACCAAATCAAATAAAATAAAACAAAAATTTCTTAAAATGTTTTAAAAATTATTTTACATTTTTTCATTAAATAAATGTCCTGAATCATTTGCTAGTCCAGTTCCCTTAAAATATTTTGGTTGCCTAAGGGGTGTCAAAACGGGCCGCCCGCCCCGCCCCGCCCCACCCCGCCAAAAGCCCGCCAAAAAAAAGAGCGGGGCGGACATGCCCGCTAGGTGAAATGGGCATGAAATTTAAGTCCGCCCCGCCAAGGTGGCGGGTTGGCGGGCGGCGGGCCGGCCCGCCTTCTTTTTTTTATAATTTTTTTTCCATTTTTTAAATAAACTAAAATGCTTTATTTTTTTACATTTTAATACTAATTTCATTACCCTGCTATGAGTATACATGCTACCTTTTCAAAAATACAGTATAATTCAACACAATATTTAACAAGCAATTAACAATATAATTATAATTTTTAACAAGCATTTTTAATAAACAATGAATAATATAATTACAATTTTTAATTTTTAAGATGTACATTAACCAAACTTTAAAGAATAGTAGTACTCGTTCTTCTTAATTAAAGCAAATGCTAATTAAAACTAACAAAAAATAAAAGTTTAAAATGAATAAAATAATTTAATTAATTTTAGCGGGTTGGCGGGCCAACCCCGCCCCGTTATGTATTTCGCCCGCGGGGAATTTTGTTTTGGCGGGGCGGGCGAAACGGGTAGGCGGGTCCAAAATTCCAACCCAGCCCGCCATTTTTTGGCGGGTGGCGGGCTCCGGCCCGTTTTACCACCCCCTAAATCATATACAACAGAGTTTTTATATCCTTTTTATTTAGTTTGGGTGTGATCTTTAGTAGTTTTTTAAAAGTGTTTTGGATTTTGATCATTTCATGAATTTGAAGTAAATCTTGCTATCTTTGCTATTTTAATATACTATTTTGATCTATTCCCAACAAAAAAAAACCATTTACATTATCGGATCCGAATCCCTTGTATTAAAAAAAACAAACAGTTAAATATATTAAGTAATCTCATTTATGAATTTGAGATTGATCAATTCACATAACATATCCGTCAAATTATATTTAAATAATCTGCATATTTGATTTAATATCAAATTATCATAATTAATATGTCACACATTTAGTGTGTGAAATCCAAATCTATCATCTTCTAGACATACACAACTCTATGATTAATAACATCATCAGAGTACTTGCAAGAAAGAAAATACATATATTTTCTTAAGCTAAACCAATTATTCTTTTGATCCCTATTTTTTCCTTGAACAAGAAAATGACTTTTGGTACATTTCTTGTAAGCTTCAACAATAAAAGGACTCTTGGTACATTTCTTGTAAGCTTCAACAAAAGGGTCTTCATCCTTTTTACTTCTACTCTCCATTTTGAAAGAACAAACTCTTAGTAGAGTTCTTTGACCTGCACATAGATTAATAGGAACCTGTTTTTCTTCATTTTTATGAGGAATTTTTTTAGATAATGTACATGGAGGAGGTTGAAGCACTAATTTAGTATCATGATTTATATCAAAATTCTGATGATTAACTTTGGGAAAACCAGGCTTGTATTCCCAAGAGAAAGGAACTTTAACATTCCCTTCATAGTATATTTCATCATAGGTTATAGGATATTTGTTGTTGGTGTATTGCATGGTTGTAATATTATTCAAATACTTTCTTTAAGGTTCTTATATTATAGATAGGATCATGATGTGTTTCATGACATACAAAGCTTGTAGATTAATGTATTGTAAGAAGACAAAAAAAAAACATGTTACATGTACTACAAGAGTGTAATTTTTCATAAGTTTCCTATGTGAATATCATGATCAAATTTTTATTTATATAATTTTGGAACTTGTGAACTTAGAATAAGATACCGTAGAGGTAGATAATGCCAAACATGAGTTTAATATGATACGTATATTTAGGTAAAGTTACATTTAGTGACGTGTGTTTGAATATATATTTAGATTTGTAGTGTTGGTTTTTCTTGTGAGTGAGTGAGTTTTTGTGAAGAGTGAATTATGGTTCAAATTGTGAAATATAAGAAATGTTATAAATAGAAAAATATAAAAAGTTCAACAAACAATAAATAGAACATCGATTTGCAAAATACTTTTATGACCACAAGGAAAAAAAAACAAAAACCATCGTTAAAGAATATTAACATTTAAGTCTCTCATGGGTTGAGTGCTCCAAAGATACAAATCACATAAATTTTTTGAAATTTTTGTATTAATCCAAAATTAATAAAGTAGTTATAGCAACTCACGAGTAATGATATGTTACACACATTTATATACCTCAATAACATATATTTGTGAAATTATTACACACAAAATATATAATTTCTTTAGTATTTAATTGTGCAAACATTATTTTAATGATATAAATTTCAATTAATGATATAAATTATAATATAAACATGTTAATTATAGCTCACTTTCTATATATTGTCCTTTTATATATTATACAAAATATTTTGAATTATATAAGTTAAAATTAGTCATAAGTGACACACATTTTTATATTTTGTTCGGTGACATATATTTTCACGTTTTTTTTTCAAATTTATTTTAATTGAAAATTTATGATTTTTAAACTAAAAAATTGTTATTATTCTCTTAAAAAATATTATATCTTAAATTAAAAATTATTTTAAATTATTTTACTTTGATCTAAAAATTCAATTAATGGTATAAGTACAATGAAGTTAATTTTTTAAATATTAAATACTATTTTGAACGTAAATTAACAATCATTTTAAATAATTATAATAAAGTTTCTCTTTTTATTAAAAATAAATTGTAATAATAATCATAGGTAAACGAATTAATTTATTTAAAAAACTACAAATAAGATGATAAATTATTTAAAATTAATATAAATAAAAATAATACAAAATAACTTATTTAACTTGTGATAAATTTAGATTTTAATATCATTAATTATGTTAATATGTTATAGTATTTATAATTATAAGTAATATATTATAATTTTGAAATGAAAAAAAAAAAAGAAATATACCACATTGGATTATGTCAAAAAGATTCTTAGAGCACCCACATCGGTGGGTTCCACACAAGTTTCAATGTTATTGTGTTAGAATTTCCAGAACATGTATTGTACAAGGAGATGCAAATGTGTGATGGAGGTACTCTGCACAGCACCATGGTTTCATGTGATAGGTGGAAATTTTAGAATAAATATTAAAATCAAAAGGAAAATAATATTAAAAATGTAACGGTAATATTTAGATATCAACAATAAATTCAAATGTCTCAATTTTATAAATGGTGGCAATTCTCCTTTTATCCCAAATGTACAAAACTCAATATTATTCAAACTAGTTGTTATTCAAACTAGCCGTTATTCGTAGCCCTATAAATACTTTTAACATGAGTAATAAACTTCACACTCTTTTCCAACTTATCTTCCTTTTAATTCAATATTAGAATTCTTTTCACATGAATCCTTCCAATCTTTCTCACATTGCAAAAATGTTTATGGATTATATGAATGATGACATGGATGAAGAACTTATGAGACTTTACTTTAAAAGTGAAGCGCAAGAAGAAGTTGTGTGTTCTAGTAGGCCTAGACGCCTAAGAAGGAATATAGAGAGGAACCGTGATGAAGGACATGAGCTTTTATTTAATGATTATTTTCAGAAGCACCACACTACAAGAAAACACAGTATTAGCGTCGGCCAAAAAGCCCTCGCTAACACCCAAAAAACCGACACTATAGGGGTTTAGCGTCGGCTTAGCGTGGGAGTCGGGGTGGACTTTCCATAGCTGGAAGTTAATTAAATTAGCGGCGGCATTTCAGTGACACTATTTTAGCGTCGGCCAAAAGCTCCCACTAACTCGTCTCTACTTCTTGGCCTAAATTGCGCAGCTGATTACTGAGGTAGCGTCGGTTTTAGAGCGACGCTACGGAATGCCAGGTGTCATTTTTTGATTGGTTGACTGTCATAATCAGTCAGCTTATTATTTTATGATCGCGTCGCTCATTTGGCCGCCACTGGTAGTTTAGTCAGCCTATTATTTATTGTTAGCGTCGGTCATTCGGCCGCCACTGAAATAATTAGTCAGCCTATTATTTGATGTTAGCGTCGGCGTCTAGGCCGCCACTGAAATAATTAGTCAGCATGTTATTTGATGGTAGTGTCGGCCACCTGGCCGCCACTAAAATTATTAGGCAGCATATTATTTGGTGATAGCGTCGGTCACGTGACCGCCGCTATGATTTTTAGACAAGGAATTCTTTTATTCTGGCGTCGGTGTCGTGGCCGCCACTAGTTGAGTAGAAACCATTGTAAATTTGTGTAGCGTCGGCCTAATGGCCGACATTAGTGGATTTAATCGTCAACGCATTTTTTTGGTTTTATTTGAAATCGTCACCTTCACTTTATACAATCGCCACTCAAACCACCTGTTCTGATCAAGACCTGTTTATTATTAATTAAATCAAACTTAATTCAAACCTGTTTATTATTTTAACTCTAACAGACCAATGGCATTACAAAAAAGATTCATCAATCAACAATTCAGGTGTTCCAAAATACACCATGTCATTCTAATTAGTTCTAAGATACACCAACATGTCATTCTAATGACTTCTAATATATACCAACATGTCATTCTAATGAGTTCTAAAATACACCAACATCAAAATACTAATGAGTTCCAAAATACTGATGATCTCCTAAACGATCTATGTACTAATCATGATAACCAACATCAACTTCCTCATCATCATCCTCATAATCCTCCTCCTCCTCCTGCAACATCCAAAATATAGTATAATCAGCTTAAAACATATATATAGTATAATCAGCTTAAAACATATATATAATCTAAGTATAACAAAATGAGCACATCCACTAATTCTAACACTGAATCTTGCCGTGACGAAGCACTTCTTACTTGCCGTGACTTTCATTCAATATACAACCAGAAAAACTATCAATCCTAAGCGATGTTCGCAAAATGGTCTGAACAAATAACACTCATTTGTACGCTTGAAATATTCCATTATGAAAGTGATTGTTCTACACTACACAGTATTAATAATACATGAGTTATCTTTCTAACACAATTTGTCTAATCCAAAATAGCACGTCACAACATTTTCTGCATAACTCCTAAAGTAGAATTTCTAAGTTCAAAATAGCACCAAAAATTCAATTCACGTGAGAAAATTATGAAACTTTCCAATATTAATAATACATGAGTTATTTTCTAACACAATTTGTCTAATCCAATTCCGAGTTTCCAATAAGTACAATTTATCATAAAAGGTCACACATGTTACAAAAACAGACACCAACTTTTTTATCTAACTTGTAACAGGTTTTTAGGTTTGCATTCTTTGTCAACCATGATCAAATTTATGCTCAAACTGAAGGTAATTGAGTCTAGTTTCCAGAAATAAAACTAAAATATGAAAATGATACATATAGAAAACGTTATGGCTAAAATACTACAGCAATGTCCTGCAAAAATTAAGCTGACAACAACATATTTCAACATCATTTTCATGTTTTGCATGCTCAAATACCAAATCATTCACGCTACATGTTTTGCATTTTCAGAATTTAAAAAATAAAAACAGTGATTGTTCTACACTACATAGTTAAGTACAACAAGTGATTGTTCTACACTACACAGTTAAGTACAACAATGTTGTGAAAATAGAACGTACCGAATCGTTATAATCAGGATGACCACTAGAAGGACCCGCTTGAAGAGAATGCAACATATCAAATTTCTTTGACAGTTCTTCAAATTTCCTTGCCAAATCATCTGTCCGCGCATTAGCCCGTGCAGCCTCTTCACGTGCAGCAGCAGCTTCAGCTCTGGCAGCCTCAATGGCCTGGTTATCTGCTTCTCTATGTGGGTTTGTAATTGACACCTGAGTCAAGAAGTTTACTCCACATCTTATGTTACGTGCCAATTGTCCAGTGCCATAACACCGCCCCCGTGTTTTACCCCCTGCAGCTTCTTTCCAAATTTGTATTCTTGTTGATCCTTCCACTTCATCACCAACTTGTGTCAAGCTACTGCAGAATTTTTCCTGTACACAAGTATTTAAGGAATATGACAAGAGTGCAAATAGAAAATAAGAGGAGTAAATAGAAACATGATACGTGGGCCCATTACTCTCTAATCCAATTCATAATTTTGCATAAGAAAAACTTGGAATACGTTCCTGCATAAGATACCTTCAACATACCACAATGACCTTGGCATGAAATTTTAAGGTGTGTGAAAGATTATCAACTAACTCAAAGCAGCAATTCACTTGATAAAAGTAGGTGTGATGTGCCAGTAGAGGAGATAATCATACAGAAGGAAAGTTGCTGACTACAACTACAAGTGATATGGCATATTGGTTATATCACTCTGTGCAATAAGATGTTTGAACAAATTAGTAATTTTGGATCTGTATCACTCTCTTAATTCCATTTATACAAACATGTAAATTACCAAGCATATTCCAAACAAGAAACTTTCACAGTACATTTATACAAACTGAGTATCTACATATATTCTGCTCATTTTGTCATAGCAATATACCAAAACTGAATATACACTACACAAGTGAGGTGTTGCTGACATAATTGTCTATATTAGGGGACACCATTTACTGACTTCTTTTTTGGATGTGTAGAAAACATCCTCAATTGGTGAAACACTGCAATTAGAGAAATTTCTTAACTTGAAAAGTTTCAAAAATCTATCTATTCTTGGCCATGAAGATCCCATAAATCTTTGGTGCATATATCATTGGATTCTAATGAGCCTTTACTCAACTCACTCACAGTTTGCAAGTGCGATTGCATAGTCATTTGTCTAACAAATAAATCATCTATGGACCACCACAGAATCTAAGGCCACTGCTGGGACAGGTTCTAATTTAGGTAGTTGTTCCAAATAATTAGTGGGATTGATGACGCCCATTTTAGAGTTACCTGCAAATTGCTCTCAAATTATTGCAGGTTGCTGCCAACGCCATTTATCAATTATTTTCCTTTTTAACTCATTTGGGAACCGTCTTAGTGACAAAGGGTATTAGCCTTATTAATTAAAGATTAGTTACTAACTGTCATATTAAAATCCTTAGTTAGAAGTTAGTTTAGATTGTTGGCTTTAGTTTCCTCTCTTGACATTTATGTTAGTTACAAAGGTTTCCTTGTTTATATATATTCATGTTAACTTATGTCAAGAATAAGCTTAACTAACATCATGTTAACTTACTAATTCACTTCAACTAACATCAACTAATTCACTAACAACCTTTACTAATTCACTTCAATTAACATCAACTAACATGCTAATTCAGAATAATAACATCAACTTACATGTGTTGCCGCTGCACGAGCGTCAACCCACTCCCCATTCTTCTTTTTATGGGTGGCAATGAAAATCTCATCTGGATGTTCGGGTCGATTGAGTTTTTTAGCCTATCATTAGAGGTAATATATATGGTCACAATGTATATCAAATATAATTATATTAACGCATTGTAATTACAAAGTATATATATACCAATTCAAGTGCAACGTCATGGTGAGCTCTACGACCTGTTGTATGGACTGCCTCACCTTTGTTAGATGATCGATTAATCTTATTTTGTTGGGATACAGCTTTGAATTCATCCGTCTTCCACTTGTCTAGAAGATACGCCCATGTATCTACACCCATCCAACCCGGCTTCCGCCCCTTTTCTCTAGCCTTTCGTTGTATATCAGACAGTCGTTTTCCACATTTCTGATGAAACAATTCTTCCATATTTGCATCATCACAACTGTCCCAACACACAAGCCTCTGACAAAATAAACAAATAATAGATAAAACTCAATAGTATACATCATCATCAAACTACTAAAAAACAAATTTCATGTCTTACTTTAAATTCATTGAACCATTCCTTTCTCACGTCATCTCTTCCGTCACGTTTAAGCTCACCATAATTAACGAAGGTTCCTCGATAATTCTTTTCAATAACTTTTCGAACCATTGCGGCAACAAGATCACCTGAATGTAACCTACATATAAACAGAAATATTATTAGATGATATCTAAGGAACAACAGGTTTTGGAAAACATGGACATGATAATACCAACAAACTATATTTAATTGGAGTTTGTAGTGAAATCAGTGTTTGTGAGCTATAAAACAGTCTCAGTTTCAGTTTGTGAGCAGTGTTTGTGAGCTATAAAGCAGTGTTTGTGAGCTATAAAGCAGTGTTTGTAACCTGTCTTAAAACAGTCTCAGTTTGTAAGCTATATTGAATACTAATAACAGTCTCAGTTTGTAACCTGTCTTAAAACAGTTTGTGAGCTATATTGAATACTAATAACAGTCTCAGTTTGTAACCTGTCTTAAAACAGTCTCAGTTTGTAACCTGTCTTAAAACAGACAGTTTGTAATCACTAAAAAATCACTAGTAAAAATGAGATTTTCACTAAAACTGGGTTACTATTAAAACAGTCTCAGTTTGTAATCACTAAAAGTATCCGGCTAAAACAGTCTCAGTTTGTAATCACTAAAATTATTCACTGAATGCCAGGTGAGAAACTGAAGTTTTACATCACTTAATCATGATAACTGTTACTTTCTTTAGGAAAACTGATACTGGGTGTTTCATGCTTTTTCTGCCAGGGAAAACTAATGAACAATTAGTTTTGATTGAAGATATGTGCATATTATCAGTCTGAAACTAAAATGTAGTTTGAATTTTCATTCTAGAGGTGCCGTTTTAACGAACATGATTTTGTTCCCTAATAGGATGGAATTCTCGTCTTTCAGAGATATTATATTTAGAAATGTTACTGACACACATTAAACCTGAATTTCAAAACAGTTGTATAATATGAAATGTTCTACTCAAAATTAGTTATGGTAGATCCTAGTAAATATTTTTTTCTTGGCAGATGTGCCAAAATAGTCGGAGTAAACATAATTAGCGTGCTTATATCAGTATTAGAGATTTCAGAGCCATCTGGTTTATACTGTTTTAGAATAAGTATTTTATTATTGGGCCTCTTATCAGAGAAAGGCTAACCCTAATTCATAAGCAATAAGCCAAGGCGGTTTGAAAGAGGTAAGGCACACTTCTAAACAGAATATCCTATCACAGCAATAAAAAAAACTCATATATACTTACGCATTAGTTGTTTCCACAATACAGATCTTCGGTTTTTGCCCTCCGTCGTGTTGTTTCTCTTCATTAGAAAGTGTTTGGTCCCTCTGCATTTCCTCGTCTGTGGTGTGATGGGGAGGACTTTGCGGCTGCGGCTGCGGTGCGGCTGCGGCTGAGTATGAGGCCGAGTATATCCTGGAGTAGGAATGAATATGAACCCCTCAAAAGTCGGTTGAGGCTGAATAGGTGGTGGTGTTGGGTTTGTTAGAATCGATGGTGGTGTTGGGTTTGTTAGAATCGGTGCTAGAGGCTGAGTAAGTGCCGAATCTGGAGTAGGTGGTGGAGGTTGAGTATCTGATGGTGTTGGATTTGTTTAAATCGGTGGAGGCTGAGTGGTCAGTGGTGGGTTTCTCTTAGTAGGTAGTGGTGGGTTTCTCTGAGTAGGTTGTGGTGGGTTCGTTGAACCAGGTTTGCTATGGACCTTACGAGAGTTGTTTATAGCAAGAGTCCCAAGTGGAATCTGTCTTTGACGACATAACCTATCAACAACTCTTTTACAAAGAAACCATTAAAAAAATAAGTCCAAATCCAAAAATAAATAAGTCTAAATACAAAAAAACCAAATAGGTGAAAAGGTTTAGTCATCTTACTTAGATGTGCTCGATGGTGCTTTTCTCTTTCCGTTTTGTCCAGTCATCTCAAAGCTGCCAATTACACTAAGCAAAAGAAATGTTCATACATGAGATATGATGGAAAGGTACAAAACAAGCAGACATTCTAATTCATACATGAGAAATGTTCACTCATTAATGCTAAAGGTTATTCTAATTCACATGGCATTCAAAACCTCATAACATGGCATTCACAAATTAGTGCAGAATAGTTATTTCTATCAATCAAAAGACGTGCATGTGCTTTTACAAAACATCAAATACAACCCTATTACACAAGCATGATAGTCAAAAAAACATAACAGATAGTCGAATTAAACATGATAGTGCACCTCCATTTGCTGATAATCGAATTAAACATAACAGATCACCTACATTTGTTGATTGTCAAAACCTCATAACATGAGAAATGTTCACTCATCAGCAAAAATAGAAATATAACATGGTTTTTTTTATAACATGAAAGTGCATATCTAAAAATATGTTACAAGAGTAATTGAATTGAATTATTTATAACCTTAGGAATTATGTTACAACACACATTTAAAGAAGTGCATAAAAGTCTATAATAAAAACAACATAAAATGTTCTCTCAGTCAGTTGTCATTGTTATTGGGTCGACCTCGTCAATTAACCCTCCATCAGCTAAACCGTGTATTTCTTCAACTTCTATAATAGGCACAACTGGTAACATTTCATCAGATTGATAAGGAATTGCATCCCCGGTGTTGTCTATCTCGACATAACCCCTTGGTTTTGTGGTGATTGCTGCACACCATCCACGCATATTCCTACATATTTCTGGATATGGGACATAATACACTTGTTTTGCTTCTTGTGCGAGAATGAATGGGTCATAATGACGATATCGCTTATTCATCTTAATGTCGACAATGTTGTACTCAATATTAACTTTTGTGCCAGTATTATTTGTAGGATCAAACCAATCACAATAAAATAGGGAAATCTTGTTGCTTAAGCCATGGTATTCCAATTGAAGGATACGTTGGATGATGCCATAAAAATCGTTTTCTCCTCCATTTGTAACACCTTTAACATGTACCCCACAATTAGTAGTCTTTTTACCACGACTTCATTCTTGAGTGTGGAACTTGTACCCATTGACAAAGTATATGTTCCATGATGTTGCCTTTGGATTAGGGCCGAGAGCTAAGGCCTTCAGATATGGACTAGTCGTTCCATTTCTCTCATCATTCACCTAAATATATATATCTAACCTTAGAGATAGTTTATTGTCAAACACATAATATAAAATGTGAGAAATATACTAACATAGTTCTTTAGCCATGAAGGAAACTGCTCGTGTATAAGACCGGAAGCATCTTCCTCATTGATAGAATGATATTGCATGAACAATCTGACATCGATCATAAAATTGATGAGTGTATTTATAAAAATTGGTTGAGAACAACGCAGTTGAATTTACAAAAATGTACTTACTCGAGATACGGTTTAACCTCGTCACAATTGATTAGGATGTGCACGTGAGCAGACTTCCATTCCTTATCAATCACCCAATAAACTCTAGCCTTTCCACTAGGACGACCACATTTACTAAAAACTGAAAGTGTTGGTTGGGAATTCTCATGATCTGATCGAGGATCGTTCCTTAAACTTGTACTTGGCAACAAACTAAAGGTCTTGAAATAGTGAGAGAAAAAATGAGTAGTTTCACTGTGCAAGTAGGCAGTGCATATTAAACCTTCTACCCTGGCTTTATTTTTCACTGAACGCTTGTAGTCTCCCGTCAATCTACACATGAAACGATTAAAAAATGTTTTTTCATTTAATTAATCTACAAAAACTTAACAAAAATTACCTTTCAAATGGATACATCCAACGATAATGTACAAGACCACCAAGGATTGCTTCGGCAGGTAGGTGAATCGGGAGATGTTCCATCGAGTCAAAGAAACCTGGTGGAAAAATTCTTTCTAACTTGCATATAATGATGGGAATGTTCTTTTCCAACCTAAAAAGGTATTCCAACTTCAATGTATTACAACACAAGTCTTTAAAAAAATGACTTAACTCAGTTAGCGGCTTCCATATCTCAAGAGGCAAGGAACGAAAAGCAATTGGAAGCAAACACTCCATGAATGCATGACAGTCATGGCTTTTCATCCCCTTCATCCTACCCTTGGTAGCATCAGCACACCTAGAAAGATTCGAGGAATAACCGTCAGGCATTTTTAGTTCCTTAATCCATTTACAGACTAACTTTGCCTCTTCGGGTGTCAATGAAAATTTTGCCTTTGGCTTAGCCATCTTTCCATTAGGTAGAGGGTGCATCTCTAAATCCAATCTTGCCATCTCATTGTCCTTTGTTTTTGCAGGATCATTCATGACAGTGTAAAACACATTATCAAATACATTCTTCTCTATGTGCATCACATCAAGGTTGTGCCTTAACAAGTTGTCCTTCCAGTATGGAAGATCCCAAAATATACTTCTATTGTTCCAATTATGTTGTTTCCCATACCCTGGAAATTTTGTGGCCCATACACTGTCTGTGACTTTTGGAAAATCACGAATAGCTTCCCAAACATCATGGCCGGTAAACATTGGTGGTGGTCTTTTTTTCACAATCTTGCTTTTTGTAAATCTCTTTTTACTTTTTCTGAAAGGATGATCCATTGGTAAAAACCTACGATGACAATCAAACCAACAACTTTTTCCACCAAATCGTAAGGTGCAAGAATCTGTATTGTCCATGCAATAAGGGCATGCTAATTTACCTTGTGTACCCCATCCAGACAACATACCATATGCTGGAAAATCATTGATTGTCCACATTAAATGCGCTCTCATAATAAAATTCTGCTGCATAGAGATATCATATGTCATAATGCCATCTTTCCACAAGCGCTGCAAATCATCAATCAAAGGTTGCAAGTAGACATCTATTTTAACTTTCGGGTTGTACGGCCCAGGTACAAGACAAGTCAAAAACATGTCTGGTTTGGTCATGCACATTTCGGGAGGGAGATTGTATGGTGTGACTACTATTGGCCAACATGAATATGGAGAACTAGAGGCTTGAATGTAAGGGGTAAACCCATCAGTACATAAACCCAATCTTACATTTCTTGGGTCACTAGCATAATCGGGATAAACTTCATCGAAGTGTTTCCAAGCTTTTCCATCAGATGGGTGACGCAAAACATTTGGATTGCTGGTGTTCTCATGATGCCATCTCATCTGAGATGCAGATTCCTTTGAAGCATATAATCGTTGTAACCTAGGAATGATTGGAAAATAGAACATTCTCTTCACTGCCACATCTTTGTATTTTCCCATTCCACACTTTCGAGGAACATACCTAGAAGCTCCACAAACTCTGCACTGAGTTAAGGTGCTATCTTCTTTAAAATATAATAAGCATCCATTCACACAACAGTCAATTTTCTCAACTTCCAATCCTAGCTTAGACACCAACTTCTTCACTTGGTAATAGTTTCCAGGTAAGCATTCTTTAGTTAGACAAACATCAACGAGCATTTGAGAGAAAAAATCCATGGCCTTTTGAGGAACATGCCAACTAGACATGGCAGCCAACAACTTAACTGAAATAGATAGTCTGGATTTAGAAGCTCCCTCATAAATGGGTTGATTTGCAGAGATTAATTCATTATAAAATCGTTGAGCTTTTTCATTTGGTACCTCACCCTCACTAATTGCTTCGTTTTCTATATTAGCATTCACATTTGGGACATTAACAAATGGCCTGAAAACATCAGAGACCATTTCATTCATTGCATCAAATTGTTCTTCATCACCACTACTAGAATGACCATCAAGATCCGCATTCTGATTCTCTTCTCCATGATCAGTCCATGTATAATAGTTGGGCAAAAAACCATCTTTGTACAAGTGGTGTTTGACCTCATTAGGCCTTTTCAAAAGAATGCAGATACACTTTACACAAGGACACCTTATCCCTCCTTCGTTTAAAAACTGAGGTCGGTTCATCGCTTTATTGACAAACTCTTCAACTCCACTAATAAATTCATCTTTCAAACCATACCTATCGAAGTTTACTCTATTATACATCCAACTTCGATCCATTCTCTACATAACAAATAAGTATAAGTTTCTAATATTCATTTGTTCAATTGACTTTTAATCAATTGACTTCGATCCATAGTAAAAATATCACTAAAACCCCCCACAAGATTCTCTTTGGAGCCTAATAATCATTTTCCAAACTTTTAATGATATCTTAAAAAAACAAGTAAAAGATTGAAATTCAATCTCCCAACTACACTTACAGACATATGACTCTATTCATCTAACACTTCTATGAATAGAATAGCTTTAAATTATCATCGAGATACATGTCAAAATAACTTTTATATGTAATCCTTGAAAAATGCATGCAAACTATGCAGCAGAAACAAACAAATTTATGTAAATGGATCGGAACCAAAATTGAAGAAGGAGAAAAGGGTTACCTTGAAATGGATGAATCGAAGAAGAGAGGATCTTCAACAAACGAAGCAGAACCGAACACACCGAACACAGCAAGCTAAGAGACATATACAAAAGATGTTAAAACCAAATCAATGAAACTTCAACATATACAAAGAAAAATACAATGTAAGACTCAATAGTTGGTTTAAACATAGATGAACTGAAATAGTCCGCAATAGTTGGTTTTATTAATAGGAGTCTTCTACTATCTCAGATTTAAAAATTGGAAAACTAACTAGTCATATTTTCAACAATCATAAATCTTAAATAAAGAAAGTGCAATGATAATTCATTAGTCTGTTATCTATTAGATATAACTATTTTTTCAGATTATGCAACAGTTATGTCAGTTCAAAAACTCATACATTAAGAACTTATAAACAAGAAAACTCTAACCAACATACGTGATTAACAAAGGCAAAGACACGAAAAATGACCTTGAGCCTTAATTACTGCATAACGTCACTCATGAGTCTTTTCTTCAAAATATTTACCAAAATAAAAGAAAAGAACAACAGAACAGTCTACAAATTCGGCTCCTACTGTAGCTGTAGATACGAGATAGAAACGACATGCAGCAGTAATAAAGCAAACAATCAAACGACACGTTATTGGACAGAACGTATGCTACCTATCACGTGAGGTGACACACTTCGGATCAGATAATAACTCTTTCCCTCAAAACCAACACTTGCCTCCAATTACTACTGAAATTCAACTACTCTTTCATTTTTACGTATGGTTAAAATATTCTTCAAGAACCAATTTACGTTTTTCAATACTTTCAAATTTTATGTTTTAATCAATTCTATTTTAGTATGACTCAAAGATACTTTATGTTTCTCATTACATCTCATCTAAACTCTAAAAGATAATGTAGTAAGCCAGAAATTACACAACACTGTTATCATCTGACATCTAACTGGAACCTAAACAAAAAGGTGCATAGCAGCACCTAACTAGACTAACAAAAAGGTGCATAGCAGCACCTAATTATTCCGATCAGAATTAACAGAAAACATGTAAAAAGGCAGCAAAATCAAAAACTATTTCAAACAAAATGGATAGTACACATGTTCGTTAATACAAGTTCAACCGTTTCCATCACTATGCAAAAGCCATACAGCCAAACCTCAAGCAAGGTTGAATGACAAAAGTCCAAAATAAAAAGAAAAGATACAGACTTTATGATGATTGAAGTCAAGCAAGCTAGTAGGTCAAAGATTATGGATACCTACTCAATAGTTTATAGTGCAAAGATTTAAACAGTATCAGAAGGTCTAAGAACAATCTCCATCAGTCGAAAGTGAGTAATAGCCAACAACAAAGTTATAAATTAAGGGCTTATACATTATACACAGTTATAACATGCCTACATAACACACAGTTATAAATTAAGGGCTTATACATTATACTAATGAATTATGATATACTCCCTCCATTTTAACACATTTTAACAAAACATTTTGCATAAATACCTAATAAGAAGTTCAAATAACAACTAATTTCCAATTCAACCTTAACAGAACTCAACACATTTTAACAGAATCTAACAAGGGGAGAAAATGAATATGATAATAATCAACACATTTTAACAGAATCTTTCCAGCAACATCACATTATCACAATGTCAAATCAATATGATAATAATCACAGAAAATGAGAGTTGATACCAGGAAGAAAGTTGGTGGTGTCTGAATCTGTTGAAAATTTGACTAAGCACATAAACAACGGAAATCTGAAAGCGAGAAAATGAGATATGAATCAGAAACCTGAAAGCGATTAATAACGGAAACTTGAAAACGATGAACAACAGAAACCTTGAAACGATGAGAAGCTGAGGAGCTGAAACGATGACTGAAACGATGACTGAAACAATGAGAAGCTGAGGAGCTAAAACGATGACTGAATCGATGACAAAAACCTTGAATGGATGAAGCTGAGTGGCGGCACATAAACCCTTTCCCTCTTTTCAGTTTTTTGTTTACAATAAGTATATTGAGGAAATTAAACATCTGTTAAAAATTACATTTTTTAACACAATTTAAATTTGTAAATAAATACTTTTTAAAATACATTTTTAAATACAATTTAAAAATTCATAAAAAAATAATTTTTAAAATAAGTATTTAATAAAAATTCTTAATGTAAAATATATTTTAAAATATATAATTAAAATTCTAGCTTCAAAACACATTTTAAAATTCATAAAAAAATTTCTACTTATTCTTATTTCTTAGTTTTTATTTTATTTACATTTATATTAATCATTTGATTTTATAAAACAGGAAAATAAAATAACAAACAAAAATAAATAAATAAATGCTAAAATTTATTGGTTTATGAACAATATAGCGTCGGCCGGTATGCGACGCTAATGTTTATAAAATAATAAAAATAAATAAATAAATAAATAAATAGAGAGGGAAACGAAAAAAGAGGTGGAAATGAAATATATTTCGCTCCAATATAGCGTCGGCCAGTATGCGACGCTACTATTTTTATAAAATAATAAAAATAAAAAAATAAATAAATAGGGAGGGAAACGAAAAAAGAGATGGGAAATGAAATATATTTCGTCTCAATATATAGCGTCGGCAAGTATGCGACGCTAACGTTTTTTTACAATAATAAATAAATAATTAAATAACTTTTATGTAGGGAATATTAAAAAAATAAATATCAAATAAATAAGCATGTTAGCGTCCGCTTTTGGTGACGCTCAATAGCCACTAATAGTGTCGGGGTCGTGGCCGACGCTAAAATATTGATGCTAAAATGCATTTTTCTTGTAGTGCCAGTGTACACAGATGAGCAATTTCGTCGAAGATATCGAATGCATAAACATGTATTCCTTTGTATTATTGAAGCTTTTGGTTAACATGATGAGTATTTTCGGCTTGAGGTTGATGCAACTCATAAATCAAGTCTTTCACCACTACAAAAGTGCACTACAGTTATTCATATGCTGGAAAATGGAGCATCTACCGATATTGTAGATGACTATTTGAGAATTGGTGAAACCACAACAATAAAATGTGTTGATAAGTTTACAAGAGGTGTTATTAGTGTATTTGAGCCACAATATCTACGAAAGCCAATTGTTGAAGACATCGAATGCCTACCACAAATGGGAGAGGCATGTGGCTTCCCAGGTATGTTAGAGAGAATTGATTGTATGCATTGGGAATGGAAAATTTGTCTCGTTGCTTTGAAAGAGCAGTATGTTCGAGGTGATCATGGTAAGCCTATTGTTATGCTGGGAGCAGTCGCTTCACAAGACTTATGGATCTGGCACGCGTTCTTTGGGGTAGTTGGTTCAACTAACAATATCACTGTATTGAACCAATATGATGTCTTCAATGTGTTATGCAAGGGTGAGCTCATGAGTTCAATTATTCAGTTAATGATACTGAATACAACATGGGTTATTATCTATGAGATGACATTTATCCTGAATGAGAAACATTTGTGAAAAACATCTCAATGCCATAAGGGGATAAGAGAAAATTATTTGTCCAACATCAATAAGGTGCAAGAAAGGATATCGAACGAGCATTTGGAGTTCTCCAATCCCGATTTGCAATCATACGTAATCCATCTCAACCTTGGCACTTGGATGCACTGAAGCGTATAATGAATACGTGCATCATATTGCACAACATGATTGTTGAAGACGAACATGCCACATATGGTGGCAATTTTGATTATTCTTATGAACATCTATGCAATGACCCGGCTGCACCACTAGAGGATTCTAATCATGATTTTCAAGAGTTTCTACGAAGAAGACACTATGTTCGCGACAAAGAAATTCATCGACACCTTCTACAAGACTTGAAGAACATATATGAGAACGTTATGGACATGAGAATAATCCTAACTAAAAATTATTTTAAACGTTTAATATATTTTCTGCATGTTTAGTATATTTTCTGCTACTAGTTTGTTTTAACGTTTATGAAATTTTTGTATTTTTATTTTTCTTTTATTTATTAATTCTTGAATATTTTAATTTATTTCAAATATATGTTGTTTTCTTTTTAATACATTTGATATAATTGAATTAATGTGGTTTAATTATATATTTATATATTAATGTAAAATATAAATTTAGAATATAATGTAAGTTTAGTGGGATCCATTTTAGAATTTTAGATGAGTGGTATGAATATTTAAAAGATGTAATTGGGTGGTTTAAATAATTGAGAAATGTAAAATAATATATTATATTGAGTGGAGTCTATTTATACCACCAAATTATGTAGATAGTGACAAACATGAGTTCAATATGACACATATATCTAGGTAAAGTTATATCTAGTGACGTGTGTTTGGATATATATTTAGATTTGTAACGTTGGTTTTTTTTTTTTTTTTGTTGAGTGAGTTTTCGTGAAGAATGAGTTATGGTTTAAATTGTGAAATACAAGAAGTGTTAAAAATAGAAAAATATAAAAAATTCAACAAACAATGAATAGAACACCAATCTTCAAAATACTTTTATAACCATGAGGGAAAAAATCAAAAACCACTTTTAAAGAATATCAACATTTAAACCTCTACTGAGTTGAGTGCTCCGAATATACAAATCACATAAAAATTTTAGAATTTCTGTTTTAATCCAAAACTAATAAAGTAGTTGTATCTACACACACGTACTGATATGTTACGCACGTTTATATGCATCAATAACATATATTTGTGAAATTATTACACAAAATATATAATTTCTAAAGTATTTAACTGTGCAAATATTATTTTAACTGTATAAATTTTAATTAGTAATATAAATTATAATATAAACATATTAATTATAGCTCACTTATATATATATATTTTCTTGTCCTTTTATATATTACAAAAAATATTATAATTATTATTTTAATCAAAACTATATAGTAATGATATTTTGAATTTATTATTGAGATGCATTAATGTAATAATATTTTGAATTATATAAATTAAAATTAGTGATAAGTGACACATATTTTTATATTTTGTTTAATGACACATATTTTCACGTATTATTTAAAATTTATTTTGATTAAATATTTATGATTTTTAAACTAAAAAAATTGTTATTATTTTCTTAAAAAATATTGTTTCTTAAATTAAAAATAATTTCAAATTATTTTTCTTTGTTCTTAAAATTCAATTAATGGTATAAGTACACTGAAGTTAGCTTTTAAATATTAAATGTTATTAATATTAAATACTATTTTGAATGTAAATTAACAACTATTTTAAATGATTGGAATAAAGTTTCTCTCTGTATTAAAAATAAATTGTAATAAGGATTATAAGTAAATAAATTTATTTATTTAAAAACCTATAATTAAAAGTAATATATTATAATTTATTTAAATTTTAGTATCATTAATTTTGTTTTAATATGTTATACTATTTATAATTATAGGTAATATATTATAATTTTAAAATGAAAAAAAAAAATATACCACTTCTCATCATGTGAAGAAGATTCTTAGGAGTCTTCTTGTCAAATACATATTAAAAGTGACAACTATTCAGCAAGCTAAAGACCTGAACAATATCAGTCTTAAAAGTTTGACCAGTAATCTTCAAAGCCATGAGTTAGAAATCAATGAAGATGAAGAACCAATCAAGAAATCAAAGTCTTTGGCTTTGAAATATGTTGGGAGGTCTATTAAATCTTCACAAACTTAGGATCATAACGAAGCCACTCATGCTGAAGCCTCAGAAGAAGATTCAGATGATGATGAAATGGCTTTCATCATAAAAGTATCTTCCTAACAAGAATAGAAGGTTCTCTGACATAAGATCTGGTTGTAGAAGAATAAGCTCCAGTGTCAATAAATATGATCAGAAAGGATGCTTCAACTGCCAGAAGCCTGATCACTTTATAGTTGATTGTCCAGAGCTTTAGAAGAACAAAGCCAAAAAGGGAAGCTTCCAGAAGAACAACTTCAGAAGCAAGTTCAAGAAAAGTCTCATAGCAACATGGGATAAACTTCATGATGAAGAAGAAACTGACAAGAATGAAGAAGTCAATCTAGCTTTGGTGACTTCAACATTCTCAAACACAGAATCAGAAACTAATTCCGACTCAGACTCAAAGGATGAAGATGAGATATTCTCTAAATTCTCTAGATCTGATTTAATTACCTTATGTCAAGACCTTTCAAGTAAATGTCGGGAGAAAGCCAAACATATGGAAATTTTACAAAATCAATATGGTCTTATGAAAGATGAACCAAATCTCTCTAAAAATAAGATTGTAAATTAGAAAGAGATCAATTTGCTTTAGTTAAGGATATTTCTGACATACCCCTTGATGAGTATGAACTGGCTCTTCAAGTGTTTGTCATAACTGGCTTTAACAGAACAAAACTTGCATCCATTATCTATGGTATAATTAGAAGCAAAGGGGAGGGTCTTGTTTATCATAAAAATCTTTTAATCCAAGGTATGAAACCTTGATTAAACCATCAAATTCTTCTTTTTTAAGCTCTATTAAAAAAGGGTTGTACTCTCATTTTGTACCTGCTACTAATGAGAAGGTTTTAAACCAAACAAAACCTGTAACTGTAGAGTCAGAGGTTTTGAATAAACAATAACTAATGATTCTTATGTCAAAGGTTCTAAAAGAATTAAAACCTGGGACTTCAAAGTCAAAAGTTCTGAAGAAGCTAGAACCTAAGACATCAAGTTACAAGGTTATTAAAGGTCTAAACATAAAGCTATGATTCATTCAAGAGAACAAACTCCTAAATTTAAAGTTTTAAATAATCTAAAGCCTTATTACAAAGCTAATGCTCAAAATAAGAGGAAGCCAATTAAAACTAACCTCAAAGGACCCATAAGAGTATGGGTACCAAAAAGTGAGATTATCTTTGCTACAGATATACTGAAAGGGAAGAACAAAGCAACAGTTTCAGTTCCAGGACAATGGCTACTTACAACATATAACAAAAGAAAATCATATGTTCCAAATCATAACTTAGAAGGAGGAAGAAAATGTGGAGTCTGGAAGAAACCAGTAAGGAAAGATTACTTGCACTGGGAAGACTAAAGTTGATTAATCAGAAGCTGGTGCTTCAGATGCTTAACTAACCTCTGAAGCTCATCTAGTTGCAATGACCTCTGAAAAGACTCATGATGGTTATCATAAGAACATTATTTGAACAAAGTGGTTCCTTAAGAACAATCTCATTAGCATACAAGAAGTTGCATAATCTAAAAAGACCTTCAACTACAAGTCTGCTTATCCAGAAGAGTTAATCCTTGGAAATAAAGATACTCATCTTAAAACAAGATCTGCATTCAAAGAGGAGTATTTAATGATGAGACTTATCTCTATGATAGAACTAACTTCTATTAATGAATCCTTATCTGATGATGGATAGATTGTATCCATGCAAGAAGAACTGAACCAATTTTAAAGGAATGATATGTGGTATCTGATACGCATACCTCATAAGAAGAACATCATTGGAACAAAATTGGTGTTCAGAAATAAGCTTAATAATCTAGGAGAAGTGGTAAGGAACAAATCCAAATTGGTAGCTCAAGTCAAGTCTTTCAGCAAAAAGGTATATATATCTCTGAAACCTTTGCATATGTTACAAGGTTAGAGGCAATCATGTTACTTATCTCATATGCTATTAATCATGACATCATTCTATATCAAATAGATGTTAGATTGCATTTTAAATGGTGTCATTTCTGAAGAAGATTATGTATAACAACCACCTGGGTTTTAGGATTCAATCCATCCAGAACATGTTTTCAAACTTAAGAAGTCACTTTATGGATTCAAACAGGCTCCCAGATCCTGGTATGAGAGATTAAGTAACTTTTATTTAGAAAATGATTTCTAGAAAGGGCAATTTGATACCACACTGTTTAGGAAAAAAATTGAAAAATGACATATTAATTGTTCAGGTGTATGTAGATGATATTATTTTTTATTTTACTAATGCCACCCTTTGCAAGGAGTTTTCTAAGACAATGCATGTTGAATTTGAGATGAGCATGATGGGTGAATTAAAGTTCTTCCTTAGAATTTAGATCAACCAAAGCAAAGATGGAGTTTATGTTCATCAGTTAAAATATGTAAAAGAGCTTCTGAAGAAGTTCAAGATTGAAGACTGCAAAGTTATGAACACTCTTATACATCCAACATGCAATCTAAACAAAGAAGAAGAAAGCTCCAAAGTCTGTAAGAAGTTGTATATAGGTATGATTAGTTCCTTACTCTACTTAACAACTTCTAGGCCAAATATATTGTTCAGTGTGTGCATGTGTGCAAGATTCCAATCAGATCCTAGGGAGACTAATTTAACTATTGTTAAAAGAATCTTTAAGTATTTGAAGGGAACAACTAATATATGGTTGCTTTATAAAAAACCTAGATTACAAGCTAGTTGGATTATGTGATGCTGACAATGCTGAGGATAGAATTGAAAGGAAATCCCCTAGTGGAAACTGTTAATTCATAGGTGAAAACCTAATTTCCTAGGCTAGTAAAAGACGAGCAACTATTACCTTGTACATCGCAGAAGCAGAATACATATCAGCTGCAAACTGTTGCACACAACTCCTCTGGATGAAATATCAGTTGGAAGATTATCAAATTAGTGCAAGAAGTATTTGCATCTTCTGTGATAATACTGTTGCCATCTGTTTAACAAAAAATCTAATTCAACATTCTAGAACCAAGGACATAGAAATAAAACATCATTTTATTAGAGATTATGTTTAAAAAGGTGTAATAGATATACAATTCATTGATACAAATCATCAATGTGCCGATATATTTACCAAGCCTCTAACTATAGAAAAATTTGATTTCATTACAAAGAATCTGAACATGCATTTTGTGAAAGATTAGTGCTTGCTTCTAACTGAAGGATCAGAGTCTGATGGTGATCAGAAGCTACTATGATCAGAAGCTCTGAACTAACTTCTGATGTGTGGAAGCCTCTGAAGCATCTCAACGTCTGATGCTCAAAATTTGGTTAGTTATTTCTGATGGTATATAAATGGTTTTTCTGATAAAATTATCTTTACTATCTTTTGTCCGCTTATGTGTTACAAATCTGAAAAATCCCTCTAACTTGGTCTTATATCTGTTAAGATTTCTATTTCTGTTATGCTCTAACTCTGAGTTATATCAATATTGGGATATTATGCCTGGTAAAATAAAATCTTGTTTTGACAATCTCCTTGGACATCAGTTAGCTTATGTTTATGCTTTTTTCAAAAAAAAAAAAATCACTACACACACATGACTTTGATGGTTGAAAAGATATTCAAACAAAGTTTTGGGAAAAGATCTGTTCTTTATTCAATAAGAAAGGATTACAAGTCTTTGAAAAATAAAAGTGCAATACAATAGGCTACTCATTCTTAGCAATTACCCCACCCTCCTGACATGAGGAAGTTCCTCCATTCCTCATCGCACTCATCATCAGATATATCAATGGTTTCCTTTTTGAGGTTCTTCTTGGAATTCTTCTTATTTGCCTCTAATGTTCTTCCAATTCTAGTTTCTCCAGCAGAAGTTCCAACACCTTTTGAAGAGATGATTATGTCATCTTTATGGATCTTCATGTTAGAACAAGATTTGTTCATGACATATATTCCTTGGGTTTTGATGATAACAAAGTATTAAACAAACAATGGTTATATTTGATGTGTGTTTCATGTATGCAAGTTCTAATACTTATATATATATATATTCAGAATCAGATATACAAGGGCAGACTTGATAGAAGCTGAATTGCTAGCTTCTGGTGATGCAGAATATGAAGAACACTCTCTAAGTGATGTCTATCGTAGACTCTGAAGTCGAAGGTCTCAACATCAGAAGAAGCAACATAATTGTCTCTACACATGGTGAATGTAAATTGGCTTTTGGTGATCATTCATAGTTAGTGATAAAGCTGAAGTTATCCGTACTGCAGAAAGCAAGCTGCATTGTCAAATCAGTTTTTCAGCTAGAGTCTTAGTTCACAAGGCTCAAGAAAAGTTGGCATGGTTTACAGATATCTACTCTCAATGGATCTATAGTACATGATCTCTTTGAAGACTCAATGGTTAAACATGTTACACAATGGATCAAGATCTGTTGGTGTATCTATCTTCAACGCCTCTTGTACTATAGGAAAAGCAAAGACACTTGATAAAGTTATCTCTCCAACGGATAGTCTTCGGAAAATTCTATATAAGTAGCTGAAGGTTTAAACTGAATCTTGAACAAGGATCAACTTAATGGAGGAGTACCAAGATCAGCAATTACCGATACAATCGAGTATGCAGAATTTCTATTATAGGTTATAATTGTAAAAGCCTTAAGATTTCTTAAATATTGAATATCTTAGAAATCTTAAGAGCTTTAGGTCTTTGTTATGGTGATTTACCTATACCTCTGATATTTGTATCAAGTACACCTTATTCTCTATTCTGCTGAACATGTTGTTTAGGAATTTAGATTAAGTCACTTGCCAAGATGCTTGAGCCATGTAAGTCTCTTGCTATGTGATAGAGCATTAAAAGTATTAATCAAGTGGATTGATTGAGAACTAAGTATCTCGACAAGATACTTAAGCCATGTAGGTCTCCTGCTATGTGCTAGAGCATTCAAAGTCTTAATCAAGGGGATTGATTGAGCAACTAAGTCTCTCACCAAGATACTAGAGCCCTGTAAGTCTCTTTCCATGTGCTATAGCAATGAAAGTCTTAATCAAGTGGATTGAGCAGAAGTCTTGAATCTGTGGGATTTAAGGAAGTAAGTCTCAGATCGAGGGTCTGAGCAGAAGTCTTGAACCCGAGGGGTTTAAGTAGGAAGTCTTTGGTTCGTGAAACCTGAGCAGGGAAGTCTTAGACCGTGTGTCTGAGCAAGAAGTCTTGGGCTGGAGGGGCTTGAGCAGGAAGTCTTAGGTCTAAGGGACATGAGAAGGAAAGTATTAGGCTGAGGGTCTAAGCAAGGAAGTCTTGAGCCTTAATGGTTTAAGCAAGAAGTCTCGGACTTACGGTCTGAGCATTGTAAAATTATTATGCATAATGCATAACCGATTATAATCATGATTTGATTATAGTGAAAATCTCTTGTGAAGCAAGAGGACTGGACTAATCTCTTTTAGGAGGAACCAATATAAATCTTTATGTCTTCTGCTATTATTTATTTGCTTCTGTTAACATCCTACTGCTAAGTATAACCAGAATCTGAACACGAGTTTAGATTATGAACTCTGATCACACGCAAATTAAGAAAACCAGAACCCTCAACATGTTTGATATCCAAGGTTGATGAGACTAAACTATGGCACCAGAAACTTGGTCATCTCAACCTCAAGAGTATGAGAAAGATCATATAGGAAGATGCTATCAATGGATTGCTAAACCTCAAGATTGAAGAAGGTAAAATATGTGGTGAATTCTAAATAGGCAAGCAAACCTAGATGTCCCACAAGAAGCTCCATCATCTTGTCATCACCAAAGTTTTATAGTTACTTCATATGGACCTTATGGGGCCTATGTAAGTTAAAAGCCTGTGTGGAATATATATATATATGTCTTTGTAGGGGTGTGTGTGTGTGTGTGTGTGTGTGTGCTGATGATTTCTCAAGTTATACTTAGGTCAAATTCATTAGAGAAAAATCTAACACTGTTGATGTTTTCAAAGAACTATGCCAGAACACCAAAGAGAAAAAAGATAAGAAGTGGCGATAGGAAAGAATTTAAAGACTCTAAGGAGTGGTTGATAGGAAAAATAGGACCCTGCAAGAGTCATCTAGAGCTATGTTGCATGCCAAAAACTTACCTTACTATTTTTGGGCTGAAGCAATGTACACAACTTATCACATTCACAATCGTGTGATAATAAGATCTGGATCCAAAGCTACTCAGTATGAACTATGGAAAGAGAGAAAACCAATTGTCAAATACTTTCATGTATTTGGTATCAAGTGCTACATCTTGTCAAATCGTGAGCAAAGAAGGAAGATGGATTCCAAGAGTGATGAGGGAATTTTCCTTGGGAATTCCATCAACAGCAGAGCTTTCAGGTTATATAGAAAATGTACCAAGACAATGATGGAATTAATAAATGTTATCATTGATGATACTCATGAAGATAAGCAAGAAGATCAAGATGATGATGATGTATCTCCTCAATAGACAAATGTCCCGGACAAGGGGTCTGACATTGAGTCTGAAAGCACAAATTCTGAAGATACTCCAATCAACAAGGGACCATCTATCAGAATTCAAAGGATCATCCCATTGAAAATGCCATAGGAAATATAAATGAAGGAGTTATCACCAGATCAAGAGAGATGATTGCCAACACATGTTTTATTTCTAAGATTGAACCCAAGAACATCAAGGAATTATTGACTGGTAAATTTTGGATAAATGCCATGCAAGAGAAGCCATGTCAATTCAAAAGAAATAATGTAAGGTAATTAGTTTCAAGACCTGAAGATGTGAATGTCATTGGTACCAAATGGATCTACAAGAAAAAATATGATGAACATGGTAACGTTACAATGAAAAAGGTAAGGTTAGTTGCTTAAGGGTACACTCAAATAGAAGGAGTTGATTTTGATGAAACCTTTGCTCCAGTTGCTAGACTTGAGTATGTTAGATTGATACTTGGAATCTCCTGCATGTTTAAATTCATATTATTTTAAATGGATGTTAAAAGTTCCTTTCTGAATGGTTATCTGAATGAGGAAGTTTATGTTGAGCAACTAAAGGAATTTGTTGATCCTAGTTTTCTAGACCATGTGTATGAGTTAAATAAATATCTTTATGGTTTAAAGCAAGCTCCGAGATCTTAGTATGAAAGATTATTTGAGTTCCTGGTCAACAATGGATACAAAAGAGGTGGAATAGATAAAACATTCTTTGTGAAGAAAGATGGAGTAAAGCACTTGATAGCACATATTTATGTTGAGGACATAATATTTGGTGGGATGTCAGACTAGATGGTGGAACACTTTGTCCAATAAATGAAGTATGAGTTTGATATGAGTATTGTAGGAGAATTCATTTACTTTCTTTGTCTTCAAGTTAATCATATGGAAGACATCATTTTTGTATCTCAAAGCAAGTATTCTAAGAGTATAGTAAAGAATTATGGGCTTGAAAATGCAAGTCACGAGAAAACTACCGTTCCAAGACATGTGAGAGTAACCAAAGATGAAAAGAGTGATAATGTAGATCAAAGTTTATACATAAGCATGATTGGCGGTCTGCTTTACCTCACAACAAGCAGACCTGGCTTCACTTTCTCTGTAGGTGTTTGTGAAAGATATCAAGATAAACCCAAGGTTAGTCATCTTACTCAAGTGAAGAGAATTTTAAAGTATGTAAATGGGACTTATGATTATGGTATTCTTTATTCGCATAATACAACTTCAATACTAGTAGGGTATTGTGATGTAGATTGGGCTGGAAGTGTAGAAGATAGAAATAGCGCATCTAATGAATGTTTATTTCTTGGCAATAATTTAATCTCATGGTTCAGCAAGAAGTATAATTGTGTCTCATTATCTACTGTTGAAACTAAGTATATTGCTATAGGGAGAAATTGCACTCAATTACTCTAGATGAAACTGATGTTGAATGAGTACAATTTTGAACAAGATGTCATGACATTATTCTGTGACAACTTGAGTGGCATCAATATTTCAAAGAATCTAGTTCAAGACATTAAACCAAGCACACTGACAACATCGTCATTTTGTAAGGAGGCTTATAGAAGATAAACTAGTAAATCTTGAGCATATAGCAACTGAAAAATTTTTTGTTGATATATTCACTAAGGCTTTGGATGCAGCTCAGTTTGAAAAATTAAGAAGTACCCTTATTATTTGCATATGTGAAAATATGTAGCAATCAATTCATAGGAGGGGTGCTAGAATACCTTTACTCTCTCTTAAGACCAATGTTGCACGTCAAATAAGGCTAATTGCTAAGCTGCTTTATAATTGGCCCATCATTACAAGAAAGAATGCTCTTCTTCTCTATTGTTCTTAAAAATTTGTTCTCTCTCCCTTCTCTCATGTTGTTCCATTCTGTTCAAAAAGGAGTCAATCATCTGGAAAATCTAAAGCTAAAGATATCAATATGGTGAAAGACAAATCTGGGAGGAAGGTTAGGGCTCCTTAATCAAAGACGAAGGATATGGAAAAGAATGAATCCAAGGCGAGGACACTTGTTGGACTATCTGTTGGAGCATCTGTGACTGGGAAGAATTATGTAACAAAGATAAAGTCTTTGAATAAGAGAATTGTTTAAACATATGATTCTTACTCAGATGTTGATGAAGACTGGGTTACCTTCATTGAATTAGGTGATTAGTCTAGAGATCAAGTCTGAAGATTGATTTTTCCAGGTGTTTCTGTTTAAGTATGATTGTATGTTCTTTGTTTTGTTGCTGGATCTGTAATAACTCCTTAACAATCTTGGATTTGTTATGATTTCCTTTAGATTTGGCAATATTTATCTGGTTTTCATTTCTTTATATACCTTTTCCAAATTGTGGAAAAATGGGGGAGTAGTGGCAGTAGTAGTGTGCTTGATGAGTAACCTAACGACTAACATGTTTGTGGAGCATTGTTTAGCTTATGTGTTGCAGTGTTAATGTATGTTGATACTAGTGTGTGCTCACATGTTGGAGAATCTAGCCTGTCATATGGCATTTGAGCATGCGTGACTTGATATACTGATTGTGTATGAACTCTGATGTTTTGATGCTTGATGCATAGAAGTAGTGGAGTGTGCTAACTGGCCTGGAAACTAACTACTGACTTTGTGTGCTTGCATGACTGATTTTGTGTGTCTGGCTATTGTGAAGCATTATTTGTTTTGATGTAGAAACCACAATTTATGTATTTCGGTTGTGTTACTTCTGCTATTGTTGTTGTTTGCTCTGTGTGTTTTCTTGTGGTGTGCTTTAATGCTCAGTGTGTATTGTTCATATTGTAAATTGTGATAGAGTTATTTTGCCAAAAAATTTCAAAGGGGGAAATTGTTGTTCCTTTTGGATTTTCTGCGTTATGACAAACAACATGGAGTGCACACAATGTTTTGGTGAAGAAATGACACATGTGGGACCTGATGTTCCAGCATCTGTGCAACATCTGGCCCTTGTCAACAAGCCAATGTTTTAGCTGTTTGGAGCGGGATTTTCTGATTGAATCTCAATCATATTTGTTGTAGATTTGTTGTTGTCATTTAGCAACGCATTTATGTAGATTTATTTGATTAAATTGAACGTGATCAAATCAATTTAAATGAAGATTTAAATTTGAATCAAATCAAATCTTTTTGGAGGATATTTGAAAAACAAATCATAACAAAATATCCTACTATTTTGGACGTGATCTAATGCCCATTGGAAAATCCCAAAGTTTGCATTGCTATTTAAGGAGACTCAAACCTAACGTTTGAGGTGTGCAAGTATTAAAGATTCCATGTGTTAGGGTTTATCTTTTGAGTCTTTGTTTGTGTTATTGTTTGTGCACCACTCTAGCGCTTTCATTCATATCTTAAAGCATATAGTTTGGTTTGTTTTGTTGAGTTGTAATTCAATAATCATCATTCTAATTATTGTAGTGATCACTTAGGATTAGTGATTGAAAGAAAGTGAGAGGGGTTCTCGTATTTATGAGGAGTCCTAAATAGAAAGTCATTAGGATTAGGAATAGGCATTGAACAACATTGGATTGTTGTTCCTATAAGACTAACTAGTGGGATAACCGTGCATTCGCACGGGTACTGGTATGATACGCGCATTTTTTTTAAATTATAATAAAAATGATATTAAAAAAATTAAAGTGTTTAACCAAAAAGATATTATTTTTAAAAGATATAAGAAATTAGTGTCAATAATTCATTCCATATATAAAAATATTTGAATCAACAATATATTATATTTTATATAAGTATTATTGTTGTTTAAACGTTATTTTAAAAAATATTAGAATCAATACTAAGACAATGATATTTTTCCAGTATATACAAATAAATTAATCAACGATGAATTTAATCCCGTATATAAATATTAAGTTTGTTTAGACATTAGATATATATTTGAATCTGTATAAAAAAAATTGAATCAACAATGTATTTTTGCCTGTAATTAAATATTATTGTGTTCAATGAAATTCACTTTTATTTATAATTTATAATTTATTTTAATTAAAAAATTATGATTTCTTTAAACTAAAAATATTATTTGGTGAATGTCACATTTGTATATTAAAAATAAATATTCCATATTTTTTTTTTACCCGTAATAACATTGTTTTGTATTTATTTTTCAAAAACAATTTTATTTAGTATTTTTTAATATTTATCAATGACACAAATTTGTCCCATAATTTATTTATTTTTGTTTTTGTATTTTTTTTTTCCCGTATGTAAAATGTTTAAATCAACAATGTATTTTTTCTCATAGATAAATATTATTTTTGTTTTGATAGTATTTATAAAATTAATTGAAACAATAGTAAAGTTGTTTCGGTTTATAACAATAATTGAAACAATAGTAAAGTTGTTTCCCGTATATAAATAATAATTTTGGAAAAACATTACTTTTACATACACTTTTATATATTTTTTATAATTTATTTTAATTGAAAATTTATGATTTCTTTAAACTAAAAGTATTATTTGGTGGATGTTATAAATGTTATTATAACCATTAAAAATATGATTTTTTTAGTTAATTAATTTTTATATTTAATAGTCTTAATATAATTAAAAAAATATTTATTAAGGAAAAAATTGTTATATATATTAATTATAAATAACCATATAATTGTTTTTTGTCTCTAAATAATTTATTTATCAAATATATATATATATATATATATATATATATATATATATATATATATATATATATATTAGAATTGATTAATACATTGAACAATTCTTAAACAATTTTGAACAAAACCTTTTAATTTGCATAATCTGTACCAACTATTGCTCTTACAATATAGGGTATGCATTTGTTTTGTATACAAAAGAAAACCAACACAAGACTAAAAATACAAAGAAATATAGAAAGCCCTCCAAGATTTTTTTATATCTATATCCAGGAGTTACATGCGGCATAAGTTCTTTAGGGTTGTAGAGAACCAATAAAGCCAAACTCGAATTCAGGAGTTACAGGGCATTCTCCGAATTTCCAAGAATTACAGGGCATTCTCCGAATTTCAAACACCTAACTCGAAGAAGTCCATCCAATCCCTCAACGGGATGCTCGCTTCTCTGTCTCGTTTCGTGGCCAAGTCTGCCCAGCATGCCCTGCCCTTCTTCAAACTCCTTTGCAAGGAGGCAGCGTTCGAATGAACGGAGGAATGCGACCAGGCTCTCCTCCATCTGAAACGAGCACTGTCAGAACCGCCAGTTCTCTCTCATCCAGATAACGGCGAAACTTTGTACCTCTATCTCGCCATAGCAACCGAGGCCGTTAGCGCCACCCTCATCCGTGAAACGCCCGACGGGCAAAAGCCTATATACTTCACAAGCAAAGCATTGCAGGGACCAGAGCTGAGATACCAGCAAATAGAGAAGGTAGCTCTGGCCCTCATTAACGCTGCCCGAAGACTGTGGCACTACTTCCTGGCCCACACGATCGTGGTCCGGACAGATCAACCTGTGAAGCAACTGCTAGGACGACCAGATATGGTTGACAGAATGCTCAAATGGTCATTGGAGCTATCCGAGTTTGACATTCAGTATGAAAGCAGAAAGGCCCTCAAGGCCCATGCATTGGGCGATTTTGTTGCAGAGATGACGTTCACAGATTCCCCCACCTGCGGGGCGCGCAAGTGGACCATCTTCGTTGACGGAGCATCCAGCTCGCCAGGAAGCGGGGCAAGTATCATCTTGGAGAACGACGAGGGAATCATCGTCGAGGTATCACTCACTTTATCCTTTCCCACGTCCAATAACCAAGATGAGTACGAAGTTTTCCTCGCCGGTCTGGGCTTGGCCGAAGACCTAGGAGCAGAAGAAGTCGTCATCTGCACAGATTCGCAACTCGTGGCCCTTCAAGTTCGGGGAGAATACCAGGCCAAAAATGACAACCTATCCAAATAATTGTCCCTGGTCAAAGAAAAAATGACGAAGTTCGCTACAGTAAAAGTAAAACATGTTCCCCGCAAACATAACGTCAGAGCAGACGTGTTGTCTAAACTGGTGAACACGAAGAAAAAAGGCGGAAACAAGTCTGTTATCTAGGAGGTGCTTCCTCGACCCAGCATCGAGAAGACGCCCACGATCCTCGACGTGTAGGTCATCAGCGACAGCAACTGCTGGATGACCCCCGTTTATAACTACCTCGCTAGGGACGAACTTTCGTCCGACCACAAAAGGGCAGCACAGTCAGGCGCAGAGCCTGCTACTACGTCCTGGTCGAAGACAAGCTCTACAGGTGAGGGTTTTCCATCCATTTGCTCAAATGCTTCAAGGAAGAGATGGTCACCCACGTCTTGCGCGAGATCCACGAAGGAATCAACGTCCAACATCTCGGGGGAAGATCCCTCGCCCGAAAATCCCTTCGAGCAGGGTACTACTAGCCAACCATGCAGAATGATGCAAAAGAGCACGCGAAGAAATGCGACAAATGCCAACGACACGGGGACATGCACCTGGCTCCGCCTAACGAGCTCAAAGCTATGTCCTTACCGTGCCCATTCGCATGGTGGGGCCTGGAAATCCTGGGGCCATTCGTAGTAGGGTCAAACCAGAACAAGTACTTGATAGTAGGCGTTGAATACTTCACAAAGTGGATAGAAGCGGAGGCTCTGGCCAAAATAATGGCCCTCAATATACTTCATTTCTATAAGCGGAACATCCTTACACGTTTTGGCATTCCCAAAGCAATAGTCACAGACAATGAAACACAGTTCACGGACAGGAAGTTCCAGGATTTCGTCACTCAACTGGGTGCGAAACAACACTTCGCATCTGTCGAACACCCCCAGACTAACGGGCAAGCCGAAGTAGCAAATCGGGTAATCCTACGAGACCTCAAGCGGAGGCTAGACGAAACGAAGAAAGCTTGGGTCGAAGAGCTGCACAGCGTCCTATGGGCGTACCACACAACTCCCCACTCTTCAACCGAGGAAACTCCCTTTCGCCTGGCCTACGGGACTGAGACAGTGATCCCCATCGAGATACGCGTACCATCCAGGCAGACTGAATCACCCCTGGATGAGGAAACAAACAACGAGGCACTAAGGGAATAGCTCGACCTCGTCGAAGAGGTTCGGTCAGGAGCAGCTCTCCGCGAAGCCTCATTAAAGCCAAAAATCGTAATCAGGCACAACGCCAAAGTGATACGGAGAGAATTCCAAGTGGGCAGCCTTGTCTTGAGAAGAAACCACAGGACTCTCGGGAAGGAAAACTCGCCGCTAACTGGGAAGGACCCTATCACGTCTGAGCAAAGACGGAGAATGGGGCCTACTACCTAGAACACCTCAACCGGGAAGAAGTTGCTCGACTATGGAACGCCGAAAAGTTAAAACAATACTATAGTCAAGGCCCTAATTTTCGGTTTGCTTCGTCAAAGCAATAACCATAACATCCCGACTACGATGCGCGCCCAGGTACAAGCAATGCATACCAGCCAAGGCAGGATCCCGCTCAGGATCGAGCTGGGTCTCTGCCTGACGGCGATTCATCAAAAAGTTTATCAGAGCGCCGGAAAACTCAGGAACTCCGTCGGTTACGCTCACACCGTCTCAACGGCGCCGGAGAACTACCTAAATCTACAATTCTTAAAAGCTCCGGTGACCACACCAGCAACAGAGAGTGGCCAAGCCACCGTCTACCACCAACAGCCGCCGGAAAACACTATGATTTTACCTAAAGTCATCTTAGCCACATGCATTCTAACAAAACGGAAACGAAAAAGCTAGAAACAAAGCTGGGAATGAGTAACTTACGTGGTCGAAGAGCTTGCTCGAAACTATGTACGGTGGCTGATGCGGTGGCTGACAGCGGTGACTGACTGGGAACTCAGAAAGAAGAACGAGGAAGGAGGGAAAAGCGAAAAACGCAAATGAACGGCTTCTCCCTCTATTTATAGGAAGTCTGAAGGCACGTGCACGAGCACGCGCGGCTAGGGGCATCATCATGACCCTAGCCTAGCCATCATGACGCATTTAATGTTGCACATGGCTCGAGGCACACGTGGCATCGCGTCCTTTTAGAATACCTCAACCGTTGGCCTCCCCGTACGCCGGGCAGACCGAACAACATTACATATCTTACGGGCACTGGAACCCCCGGGCATCTAAGGACAATTCCATCTCGTCGACAAACGACGACCCTTTCAGAGTTCCCTAGGGTTGCAAGCTATCCTTAAGTCATCACTCCCATGCACGGGAGCAACGACTTGGGGGGCTCCTGTTCCGGACTGACCAATGGCTAGGCATGGACCAATCCACTTCTGCTTCCAGAACGGCCCGATTGCCTAAGTCCAGCTGGTGCGGGGAAGCATTTACCTTTCTGTCCCTCTACCGGACACATATGGACAGATGAACCTCAAGGTCATTTGTTCCTCCTCGGAATTCCTGCCCGCTACGCACGGCTCCATCATCCAAGAACAGACATGACACCTGTGCCCGGAACTACGCCTTTGCCCGTGGCAACGGCTAGTTTTAGGCATCTCTGCCCGTCATAACGGCTAGTTTTTGGCAGTTACCTATTCTTCAGGAAACAGTTATTCCGCCCCGAAAATCGGGACCATTGGCCACGCGCTGGGGCATTATAAAAACACTCTCATTCGAGAGGGCCAGGTATTCAAGATCATCCTAAAAAACTCATACTTTTGTACTTGCCTTTCTCTCCCCCGATTCTTACTTTAGCATCGGAGTGCCTTGCAGGTACACCCTCTCCTCATCTCACACACCCAGCATCACAGACATTCCTCTTGGCCCACTTCAGGTTCTGATTATCCTTCACGGTCAAATTTTAGTATACAAAACCAGTTAATAGAAACACATGCAAATGAAATTAGAACATACCGATATAATTAGTTTCCCATTTCGGTACCCTGGTTGTTTGTTAACCATCAATTGATAAAATATCGCAGAGGGAGATATTCAGTTTGATTACCAGTAACCATCACGAAAATTGCTACCAATGATGCTGCAAACAACATAAACCTTAGTAACCATCACCAAAACTGCTACCAATGAATGAAAAAAAAATCATTATTGCAATATTTAATTTTCACCCATGACTTCAACTTCAGATTTCCAGATTGCAAACTTCTGCAAAAATCGGCACCATTATGTTGTCCAAACATCTTAGCAGCTGCAGCAAAAAATCATAATTGATACTGCACGCAGATCCCGTGATGTCTAAGAAACAACCACAACAACTCTTTAACATTGAAAACTGCCAAAATAAGATGGAAATAAAGTAAAATTGGTAAAAGTTTACTCACTGTGAGGGAAGAGAAAAGATGTACTCCAGTTGTCAAATACCTTACGATTATGCATATGGAAAATTAATTAGCAACAATTGATCAAATCAATGCAAATTTAAAGGTAGTTAGCTATAACAAATACACTTATCATTCAAAGATAACAACAAATACCTTGAGAACAAAACGTGATACACTTATCTTTTCACACCCAACGTTTTCAAAGCAAAATTATACATAAAAAAAAAACAACTAGAAGAAACACACAAAAACGAACTGACAGCTGATGTCCACACTTTTTCACAATCACAAAAAGAAGTAAGGATTAATCAAATGAGCATAATGACAGCAAATAAAAGTTTACATTAAAGACAAAATAAAAGATTAACAATATACTTCAGCATTACTCTCTGCATTCTTGAGCAAATCAAGGATGAACTTGGCAGACCTTCCTTGCCCATTGGAGTGTCTGATCTTGGCCTGGGTTGTCCTCCCAACACCACGGCAAAAATATTTGAATGGAATGGTATGCTTGTGAGCAAAAACATCTTCCAAATATGAATAACTTAACTTTACTCATTAAAAGAATCTGAGACGATTGCATTTGAATGAACTGCAGATCTCTCAACTGTTTCAGCAAATACTATTAAGACAAAACTATAATTATCTCCACAAAGTTTGTGAAACATTGATACAAATAGTTTGGAAACATCTAAAGCTAGCAAGTTTACTCCCAAAATTCCCAAACAAAAACATCAAAATCAGAACAGATATAGTACAATTAAGTTACAAAATGGAGACAATATATTGTGGCTGAAAACAATGATTCTCAATCATTTAGCATTCTGTCAGGTAGAAATTCACAAATGTTGTACTGAACCATTGTCTTAGATAATCTTATTCTTAAGTGCAGGATTCCACGGTCCCATTTTAGCCAAATCATGAAGAAGATGTTTGTTCACTACAACAAACTCAGCACTGAAAGACAAAGTGTTTCTTAGCAAGAAAAAGCACTAAGACATACCAAAATACATTAACATGGGTTAACATTAGTACACAAATTCACCTAAGTTGAAGATGATTTCTACTGAAATATACAATAATAATATTCAAAAGCAACAATGTCAAGCTTAGTAAAAGAAAAGGGAGATAAACAAAATAAAAACCATTTTCATTATAGAAAAAAATAAATAATCAAAATATAAATATGAAAGTAAAATATAGTCAAAGAAAATGGAGAAAAACCCTTTGGATTTTTTTGGAACTCAAAACCCTTTGGATTTGTTTCTTCTCAACACCGCTCCGCAGCCGCAATCTCAAAGGAATTGTTGCAGTGTTAATCCATTGTTTCTTCTTGTAGATGTCCGGTGAAGTGAAAATTTTGTGCAGAGGTTTTGATGGTGGGAGAGAGAGTTTTGTAGATTAATTTTCAAACCAGTTGAGATGTTCATAACAAAATGAGTATGAGTAGAAGATAACCTCAAGCGCTGGTATCAAAGTGATGTTGCATTGGGAAAAACACACTGCCTTCATCCTTCTTTTCTCAACAAAAGCAGGTTTGGTGGAGGTTCCCAAAACCAAACTGTAGTTACACGAAAAGGTAAAAAGTTGTTATTGTTTACTACAGTAGAGGAACTAATTGGCACAAAATTAATGTTTGTAGTGCAATAGAGGGGTTTTTTGTGCAAATGTAGTAGTTGCGTTTCAATTAGTACATGATTTGGTTGGAAATAATTACTTTTGGACACCGCTTACCCTTAATTTTGTGACGTGGCAGCACTAAACCAAGGGTTAGTATAGTGTTTACCAGAACAATGAATCTTCTTATATTATAGATTGTACTAATTCAAAATAGAGGATTTCCTTTCTTGGGTTGGAAGCCCCCCAGATGTAGGTGAGGTTGCACCAAACTAGGTTAACAATTCTCCGTGTTCGTTTATTGCTTTATCATTTAGTATAGTGTTTATCAATAATCTGTCAATTCTTGTTTAATATGTTGATCACTTTGGCTTAAGCATCTGGTTTGGCATCTATCCCCTTAAGAACATAATTTCAACATCTATATGTAAAGATAAAATAGAGGGTGGATTAGTGCAGCAGGGAAATTTGTGAGTATAAGTTATTGATTAACTTAACACATAAGGCATGAGTCGCCACCTCACTTTTATTTTATTCAAAAGGAAAGGAAAAAGAGAGAACAAAACCTAAACAAATTCTAAAACAAGAACAAATGAACAGAGACTGTGTAAGGGGGTTGGTTACACTAAGGGAAGGTGTTAGCACCCAAAACGTCTATAATACTCTATAGGAACCCTTTGAAATATTTGTGCTTTTTTGTTTGAAAAGGTTTGCTTGAAATGAGATTGGGGAGATGAGAAAAGAAATGTTTTTTAAGATTTTGTGTTTGGAGAGACTTCTTGAGCCTCATGCCTACGTACCCACAAAGTACAATATATGATCAAAACCCAGTAGTTCGTGGTACAAATAACAAAATTGGTTTGTTATGGTTGATTTTAAATGAAAAGACAAGTCGTCATTTTAAGGAGAAAACTACGACTATTCGCCCACAAATATAAGAAAGTACATTTCCATCACATAAAGATGGAGGAGTTTTGCTTGGATTAAAAATCAACAAGTCTATCACTCAACATCTAAGTGGAAAATGTCAACATCTTAAATACTATAGGGAATAGGAGAATTACATCTCAACTATGAAAATGACTCATGTCTAAACTTTTTGAAAAGTTTTAAATGAAAAAAAGAAGTGCACAAAGGCACAAAAAGTCTGAATGTGTTTTTGTATTTTTTGTCCTTTTGAAATTGGTGAAAGTATGATTAACATTGATTGACATTTATTTAAGAAAAAGATTTTGAAAATCACTTGACAAAAGTTAAGGTTTATTGTGAAAGAGGTTATGGTTTTGAAAACAAGAAGATTTTAAAAATTGAAGTCAACGTAAGAAATCCTCTTCCTTTTGGATTTAAACCACAAGCATAATAACCATATGAATTAAAGCATTGGAGGAAATCCCAAATTAAGCCATAGCAAAGTCGAAGACAGGTCTTCTAAAGGGTTAAAAGCCAATTAGGAGAGACATGTATCAGATGATTTACATAATGTCAAAGTATCAACACCTGCACACAGAAAATTTCCAAACAAACACACAAAAGCAACATCAAAGTCCAAGGTCTAAAATCTCCAAGAGCATAGGGCAAGGATCTTAGAACTAAGTCTGAAGTCCAAGTCCGAGTATGTGGTCATAACAGTCTAGATTAAAGGGCCAAGTCTTTTAGTGTTTAACTAATTATTAATGTCTTAAGAGGAGTATGGTCCAAGTAGACAAAGAGAAAAAAGAGCAAAAGCACAAATAAAATTCCAAATGGACAAAGAGAAAATAAGATGATAATAATATGAAATGCTAAATGTAAAGGCTTAAAAATAAATGACAAGAAAGTAAAGAGCGAAAATTAAATGGCACAAAGTAAAGTTAGTGCAATTATAGCTAGTTTGTTAGTGTTAGTGATGAAGAACATTTGGTCGTTTTTCGGAGAATACTCGACTAATCAACCATTAGCATGAGAACATTAATCTATACATCATTAAGGGAAGGGCTCCAACTCGGATAAAATCGACGAGTATGCCAACTAACTCCCTTAATGACAAAGAAACAATCTATCTCACACCACACTATGGCGAGTAGGAGATTGATGTCTCACTTACAAAAACAACTCAATTACGATTCGAAACCAATTTAGCGCTATGTTAAGCAATCGTAATCGGACTTATGTAGAAGCCACGACTATCTGAGGCCGGTCAATAACAATGTTTTTGTTAATAAAAGTTAGAGAAATGACATGTATGTCATTCTCCTAAAACATGCCACACTAAAAGAAAAGAGGTAGTAGTCTCATCTTGATCAAGAACTTAGAAGAAAAAGTTATATGATATATAAGATTTTCATTGACCAAGAGAAAAAGAGAAGGGGGGAGAAGGGAAGCCAAATTGAACTACAATATTTGAATCATTCCATCTTCAAGTTCCATCACACTTCTTGGTGGATTAAAGTACTAAACCTATCACTAATTTAAATCAACTAAAATGAATCAAATGATTCACTTAAAGATAGATTTTAACTAATGAAGGTTTATCCAACTTCATCAAACACCCAAAGTCCATGGAATTTGAGGATAAATTTGATCAACAAACATCACAATTCAAGGAAAAACAAAAGGAAATGGAAGAAGGAAGAAAAGGAACCAAAACAGTCCCAAAACACGCCAAAAAACAACATTCTGACTCATGTTAATCGATTAACAGTATATGGTTAATCGATTAACACTGCTATGACGGCAAAAAAAATTGCAAAAAAAAAACATTCTATGATTCAATCATTTCTTCAAACACCTCATGATCATGTATGCAATTGAGCACGAAAATTCCATCAAATTAAGAGCAAATAACACCAATAAATCACACAATGTTGCTCAAAGAAATCAAACAACAAAGATCAACAAGAGATCACATTGTGGAAGATCAATTAAGCACAACAATGGTGGATAAAGAGTTTACCACTTCCAAATCTGAAAATGCTTCAAATCAACTTCAAGAATCTCACTCCAAAGCTTTGATATAATGAATTTGATGTTGAAGAAGTGTTTTGATGGAGGTTTAGCTCAATGATTAGTAAGCTTCAATGAAAAGCTTACTAACTTTTAATGGAAGAAGAGCTTTGGTGAATTTGGGTGAATGAAGGAAATTGAGAGAATGAGAAGGAATTTTGACAAGGTGAATTTGACTATCAAAAGCTCAAAAAATGAATGAAATGGGGGTTCTATTTATAGAGTTTAGGCTTAGGAATTTTGGTAATTTGGAATTTGGTTTGGAATTTAAGCTAGGCTTGGAAATTGGATTAGAAGCAAAATCAAAGATCAAGTGGTGGTTAAATGAGGGTGTATGATGGAAATAATTCTGATTATCTAGGGGAGTTATTTTTGTGATGATTTTACATGATCTAGAATATTCCACATGAGGTCACATTTGAAAATCGGTGCTAAGATGCTGCAGAATTTTAAAATGGTGAAAATTGAATGTGTTAATCGATTAACCTCGGGATGTTAATCGATTAACACAATGAAAAAAATGAGAAAAGGGCTTTTTGTTGTGTTGTCTTGTCTCTGGCTCGATTTTTTTGACTTGCCAAAGAAGGCATGGAAATAAACACATGAACCTTAGAGTCTCTTGAGTAATAAACAATCAAATCTTGGGAAACTCTTGATCAGATAATTTTGAATAGTTTGCAGATCAACTTTGACTTTGTTCAGATGAATTTCATTCGGGCTGAGGAACTAGTATTTGGTGTTCTTGATCCAAACCTTCTCCTGAAAAAAGTTAGTATGGGGAAAAACAAAACATATTTTTGGCTTTTGATTAATGGTTTGTAGACAAGTAAACGCAAATCAAACAAGAAACACAGGGGGTGCTTGGTGATCTCCCTCAAAAGCAGAACAAGAGGAGGGTAGGGGAACCAAGTATGATATTGTTTGTAATGCAAAGATGCAAAATGATAAATGGGAACTTAGGGTTAAAAATTAGGGTATTACAGCTACCCCTATTTAAGTTTCTTCTATCCGGAGATATGAAGATTGACATCTTTGTCTCGACAAAATAGAAGAGACTTAAATACATAAATAAACCCAATTTTTGGCCCTAAGAGACCATAAAATGATATGATTATGCTAATGCTATGCAAACACAAGACCTCTGTGGGGAATAGATGCCACAGGAGACAGACGACAGCAGGGGAGCTAAAGAAAAGATAGGAGACTCCGCAGGGGAAAAAGAAAAACGAGCCCAACCGAGGAACGAATCCTTGGCAGGCCAAGAATAACGGGATAACAGACAAGCTTCACGAGGATAGCCACTTGCTGGGGATGAACGAAAACTCTGCCAAGAGTACTCAAAAGAGATGCAGGCATGCCAAATCAAACAACAGACTTCTCAAATAAAGAGACAACCATCTGTTGGGGATGGACAATTCACTGGGTCGCAACATGATTCTCATAGGAGGAGATAAGCACCTATTCAAATAACTAACCAAGTTGAAGGATTACAAGCTTCCACTGTAAAGGTAGGGCTCAACTTCTTCTTTAATTAAGTTTCGAACTTAAAGAAAGGACCGAATACAAACTGTCTCCGCTAAAGGGATTGCCATTTGCTAAAAATTAGGGATCAATAACTCTACCGGTGACCTTCATAGGAGATAAAAGCAGGTTAGATCAATACAACAAACTTCTCAAATAAAGAGACAGCCATCTGTTGAGATTTCACAACAAACTTCTCACCGGGACTTTTCCAAAGAGATGCCATTTGATGGAAAATAACTTCACCAAACTTCCCTTTGATAATTTTTCGGAGATATGCCATTTGATAGAAAACTAACTTCACCAAACTTTCATTCGATATTTTTTCAGAGAGATACCATTTGATGGAAAATAACTTCACCAAAATCCCCTTCGAGACTTTTTCGGAGAGATGCCATTTGATGGATCCAATTTTTCACAATAAACTTCTCAGCTAAGGATGAACTGGAGAGATGGCTATTTACCACGATTGTACAAATTGATTCCTGAGAATATACAAATTGCTCAAATAAAGAGGCTGCCACTTGTTACCAGGTGAAGTTTACCTTGTTAGGGGACATATAAGCTGCTCAAATAAAGAGGCTGCCGTTTGAAGTCACATAAAGGTTAATGTATCAAACAAGCTTCTCAAAGAGATATCCATTTGTTGACATGCCAAGGATACACAAGCTTCTCAAATAAAGAGAACACCACTTATTATCAAGCATAAATTTCCAAAAGCGTGTTATCACAACACTGCTGGGGAAATTCAGATCTTCATCTTCTGATGGATTTTACAAACATATCTCTACTGAGGAAAATAAATCCTCAAAGGGGAAAAATAAATGCCTTCTCATCATCCAGGTTTCACAGCCCAGAGAGATTCAAAATAACCGTTGCAAGAGACTAAAGTTCAATCCAAGAACAAACTAGAGAGAAGCGGCCAAGCAAGACTCGACCCAATGAAGAAATAACTCAACTGGGGAGTAACTCCATCCAGATAAAGGTTGGGGAGAAAAGCTAAAACAAGCATCTTCCATGAAGAATAAACTCAGTGGGGAATTAGAAAGGATAAATATTTTCTGCTTAAGGGTTAACACTCTAATGGAGAGAGAACACACACACACTCCACGGGGGTAACAGTACCATAGAGTGGAGAAACAACGACAAAATGCAATATGCAAAATGCAACCACAAAATGCCATGCACAACAAATGAATACGCGTGTAATGCATATGAGTATGAACATGCTGACAAAATAGATAAGTGAAAATTAGGGACGAACAATCACCACAGTTCAACCGGATACTCGGCTAATCTCAACTAGATGGAGATATCACTGGAAACTCTGCCAGGAACTTAGTTGAAGAAATCCTGCAAGAGATAAACAAAAGCCATCAAAGGAAAAATAAATCCTATTACAAAGCTCAAATCTTGCTGAGGAAATGGAGATACAGTTAGGGGAGAAACCCAAAGATCAATCTTTTAGTGTCAATAATTCATAAAGGGGAAATAACAACATGAACTCTGCTTTGAGAATGGAGGAAAATCCATTGGGAAAACGTAACATCTCAAAACTTCTTGACTTATCCTGGGGATAAGAAGAAAATTCATATGAAATCCATTCCAAAAAGGGATAAAGAGATCAGATGTGGAGAATAAAGGCTCTGTTGGGGATCGCCACCATGCAAATAGTTACACAAACTCTACTAGGGAGTATTGTAGATCTGCTAGAGGTACGTGAAACACAAAATTCTCTGGGGATACAAGTGTGAGAGAAAGATTCTGAACTTGCAAGGGCAGAAGTTAACATCATAGTGAAAAGTCAAGCTGTGGGGGATTTTAAATCAATACTCAACACTGGTGAGAGAAAACCCGATAGGTGACTGCTATATCAACATTTATTAGAAGGTAACAACACTGCTTCTTTGCTTGGGAAAACATCCAAAGTAATGATGCACAACTTCTGTTGGGGAGCAACAAAGGTACACCTCTGCATGGGGATTAACCTAGAGGAGGGGTGGAACTCTTCAACCGCCTGATCACAGCCCGACTGGGGGAAATAAACCTACTCAGCTGGAGAAGACTTAGCTGGGAATAAACAAATAGTTCCCTCCGAGGAAGGCCCGAACTGGAAATCATCTAGGAGATATATAAATCTAACATATTGTAACAAATCTCGAGGAAACCCACCGTCATGTTAACAACCAAAGAAGAAAGAATACTGGGGAACACCAAGCTTTGCGCTTCACGATCTTGTTGATTTTAGAATAACTATTGACATCCCTTTTTGTATTCATAAATCAAAGGAACGTGCTTTTATAATTTTCAAAATTTCAGTTAATTATTCACATTTTGTTTCAAAAATCATCATAAAAAATAAATGAAATTTTGTAAACAGAAACAAATAAGAATTGCAAACAAAGGGACGAAGGCCCAAACTTTATTGATAGAAATGGTAGCCTGCAAATGGAGTGACTCCATGGATCATTACAAAGTTTAAAGAATAGAAAATACATGGAAATGGTTACATTGAAATACAATGTCCACTATTTTCCCTAACAACTCTGAATTCCACCGTGCTTAAAACTTTTGTGAAGAATGTTTGAATGAGAAACGTTGACAGGCAATGTTGCTTCAAGTGATCAATACTGGCCAAATGCAGTTACTTGCCATAATCCCTAACTTTTGCCTAGATTTCCCTTTCGTGTTTTCAATCTACCGAGATGATTATTTCTGTTTTTTTCTCTAACTTTTGCTTGGACCGCCCTTTCGGGTTTTCATCCCACCGAGATGCTCATTTTTGCCTAAGCCGCCCTTTTGGGTTTTCAACTTAGCGAGTTGTTCTTTTATTTTTTTTAGGCAAAGTATTTCTTGACTACATCGACATTCACAGGACGAGTGAACTCTTCACCTTCCATAGTTGTAAGAATTAATGCACCACCAGAGAAGGCTATCTTAAAAACATAAGGGCCTTCATAATTAGGAGTCCACTTGTCCTTAGAATCAGTGGTAAAAATCGAGATCTTTTTTAGCACGAGATCGCATTCTCTGAACACACGAGGTCGAACCTTCTTATCAAATGCTTTCTTTATTATTTGTTGATACAATTGGCCATGACACAAGGTCGTCATTCTTTTCTCTTCAATAAGATTCAATTGGTCACATATATTCTGGTACCATTCAGCCTCAGACAATTCTGCTTCCATCAAACTCTCATAGAAGGGATTTCAACTTCTACTGGGAGTACTGCTTACATACCATAAACAAGAGAGAAATGGGTTGCCCCTGTCGAAGTGTGGACGAATGTACGATACTCATGCAAAGCAAAAGGGAGCATCTGATGTCAGTCATTGTACGTAACAACCATCTTCTGAATGATCTTCTTAATATTCTTATTAGCAGCTTCAACATCCCCATTCATCTTGGGTCTGTAGGGAGAAGAGTTATGATGCTCAATCTTAAACTCATCACATAATTCCTTCATCATCTTGTTATTCAGATTCGGCCCATTATCAGTGATAATCTTGCCCGAAATGTCATACCGACAGATGATTTGGTTCTTGATAAACCGCACTACTACTTGCTTGGTCATATTGGAATATAACGCCACTTCAAACCACTTAGTAAAATAGTCGATAGCCACCAAAATGAAACGATGTTCGTTCGATGCTTTAGGCTCAATAATTCCAATCATATCAATGCCCCACATGGAGAAAGGCCATGGAGAAGAGATAACATTGAGAGGAGTTGGAGGTACATGAATTTTTTCAGCATAAATCTGGAACTTATGGCACTTCTTCAAATATTTACAATAGTCATATTCCATTGTCAGCCAATAGTAACCCGTCCTTAGAATTTTCTTTGCCATTGCATGTCTATTGGCATGGGTACCAAAGGATCCTTCATGAAAATCTTTCATCAACATGTCTGCTTCGTGTCTATCCACGCATCTGAGCAAGGCTATGTCATAATTTCTCTTATACAGGACATCATCATTCAGGAAGAAATTGCCAGCTAATCTCTTCAAAGTCTTCTTATCCTTTTTGGATGCCCCAAATGGGGACTCTTGATTCTGAAGGAAGCATTTAATATCATAATACCATGGTTTATCATCAACGACCTCTTCAACTGCAAACACATGAGCCGGCTTATCAAGATGTATGACATTGATTCTAGGCACATCGTTCCACATGTTCACCACAATCATTGAGGATAACGTTGCTAAAGCATATGCCATTCAATTTTCTTACCTGGGTATATGGTGAAACTCAACCTTATTGAAGAAAGTTGACAACCTTCTTGCATAATCTCGATAAGGGATCAAATCAGGTTGACGTGTTTCCCACTCCCCTTTAATCTAATTAATCACTAGGGCTGAATCTCCGTATACATCAAGAATCTTAATTCTTAAATCAATAGCTTCTTCCAAGCCCATAATACACGCTTCATACTCTTCCGCATTATTCATGCAAGTGAACATCAACCTTGTAGTGAAAGGAATATGAGAATCATGGGGAGTCACAATTATTGCCCCAATACCATTGCCATAAGCGTTAACAACTCCATCAAAAATCAAACCCCAAAGAGATTCAGGCTCTGACCCTTCTTCAGGTAATGGTTCCTCACAATCTTTAACCTTTAGGTATGTCACATCCTCATCATGAAAATCAAACTTGATAGGTTGATAATCATCGATTGGCTGGTGAGCCAGATGGTCAGCCAAGACAATTCCTTTTATTACATTTTGAGTTTGGTACTCGATATCATATTCTGACAACAACATTTGCCAACGAGCAATCCTCCCAGTCAAAGCATGCTTTTCACAAATATACTTGATTGGATCCATTTTGAATATCAACCAAGTGGTGTGATTCAACATATATTGGCGAAGGCGTTTGCCAGCCCAAGCTAGAGCACAACATGTCTTTTCAAGTATGGAGTATCGAGACTCACAATCAGTGAACTTCTTGCTCAAGTAATAAATGGAAAATTCTTTTCGACCAGATTCATCCTGTTGACCCAGAACACAACCCATAGACTCTTCTAGAACAGTCAAATACATAATCAATGATCTTCCTTCCACAAGATGAGACAAAATCGGAGGTTCAAGTAGATACTCTTTAATACTATCAAAAGCTTTATGACAATCCTCTATCCATACACAACTCTGATCTTTGCGGAGAAGCTTGAAGATCGGCCCACAATTGGCAGTCATATTGGATATAAATCGGGAGATATAGTTCAAACGTCCCAAGAATCCTCTTACTTGTTTTTCTGTTTTAGGTGCAAGCATTTCCTGAATAGCTTTAACTTTACTAGGATCAACTTCAATGCCTTTCTGGCTGACAATAAATCCCAATAATTTTCTAGAACGAACACCAAAAGTGCATTTATTAGGATTCAAATCGAGCATAAACTTTCTCAGACGTTGAAACAACTTCAATAAATACTCAATATGATCTTCTCTAGTCTTCGACTTACAAATCATATCGTCCACATAGACCTCAATTTCTCTATGCATCATATCTTGCAACAGAGTGGTCATAGCTCTCTGGTACGCTGCACCAGCATTTTTCAAATCGAAGGGCATCACTCTATAACAGAATGTTCCCTAGGGCGTAATGAATGTTGTCTTTTTGATATCCTCGGGTGCCATATGTATCTGATTATAACCAGAAAATCCATCCATAAAGGAGAAGATGTTGAACTTAGCAGTATTATCTACCATAATATCAATGTGTGGTAGAGGGAAATAATCTTCCGGACTTGCTTTATTCAAATCTCTGTAATCAACGCACATTCATACTTTTTTGTCTTTTTTCGGAACTGGCACAATGTTGTCCACCCATTGAGGATATTCAGCAGTTACAAGAAAACCAGCACCAATTTGCTTCTGAACCTCCTCTTTAATCTTAACAGCCATGTCAGGATGAGTTCTTCTCAACTTCTGTTTCACAGCCAGCCATTCTGGCTTCAACAGTAGTCTATGCTCCACAAAATCAGTATCAAGACCTGGCATATCCTGATAAGACCAAGCAAATACGTTAACAAAATTTCTAAGAAGCTCTACCATCTTCTTCTTAACACCTGGACCAAGTAGTGCCCTAATTTTGACTTCTTTTCTATCTTTCTCTGAACCTAAATTAACCAATTCCATCGGCTCTTCATGAGGATGAATGGCTTTTTTTTCGTGCTCAAGCAACCGAGAAATTTCATCAAGAATCTCTTAAACATCCTCTTCTTCCACTTCAAACACATGGAATTCAAAGTTGGGAGAGGGCACATGGACATTGTTTTCAATGGGTTTAACAATCAATTTGCACAATAATTTATGTTTGATTTTAGAATATGAACAAAAGAGTGCAAGTATTATGCAGATAAAAGTGATTATCGAATTATTATTTTTTGGTTTTTTATGTTACCATTTTTCATGAATAAAGCAAAAAGGGAAAACATAATACGGATAAACAAAATAACATTTTATTGATGATGACAATAGTTGAAACAAATCCCTCACAAATTCACTTTCACCTTGGGCAGAGTGAAAGAATTTTTGAAAGAAACAAAAACAAATTACTTTGAAACATGAATAACAGTAGGAATGTCAACAACTATCCAATTTTGGCATGTCAACCACACGTCACAAAGTTGGGCATTTCTTCCTCTTGATCATCTTCAATGATGGCAATGACTTCATGTTCATGTTCTTCATGCCTCAGTCGAGGGATATGAAAGGGTACATACGCATTTTCTGCCTCAGAAAAGTATCCAGGATCATCAAGGTATGATTCCCATTATTGAGACTCAACATCATCCTCTTGATCAGCTTCAATGATTGCAGCGGTAGAGTGATCCTTGGCAAGAATGATCCCAACACTACGGAAAACTTCATTAATACTCTTCAGCTCTGTGCGGGTTGAACCAAGTGAGAAACCCAAACCAGTTCTATATTTATTCTCAACGACTTCAATGACTCGGCCTCATCTATCAGCTTGGCCATTCTCCAACACATGTTGAGCATCTTTCAAAGAAGACATGGACACCTCATTCTTCTTAACAGCATTATCAACGACAAAAAGATTCTGGAATGGAGTTCCAACATCCTCGCCGACATCAATATAAGAGAAAGATGACAAACTGCTCACTAGCATAGCTTGCTCACCACCACCACCAACAAGTTTTCCATTCTGAACAAATTTCAACTTCTGGTGAAGTGTTGAGGTCACTGCCCCAGCTTCATGGATCCAAGGGCATTCTAGAAGACAACTGTAAGCAAGATGAATATCCATTACTTGAAAATTAATCTGGAATAAGCACAAACCTATCTTGATAGGGAGGTCAACCTCTCCAATCACATTCTTTCTCAAGCCATCAAAGGCTTTCACAACGACCCCACTGAACCTCATAGGAGTTCCTTGATATGATAGTCTAGACAAAGTGGATTTCGGTATTACATTGAGAGATGAACCAGTATCAACCAACACATTGGACATAGCATCCCCCTGGCGGCAATTCACAGAAATATGGAGAGCCAAATTTTGATTTCTTCCATGTTCAGTCAATTCTTCATCACAAAAGGTCAGATTATTACATGCAGTGATATTGGAAACAATATTATCAAAATGATTAACAGTTACATCATGATCCATATAAGCCTGTTCCAATACTTTCTGAAGAGATTCTCGATGAGCCTCAGAGCTCATTAGCAAATATAGGACGGAAAATTTGACGGTGTATGCAAAAGTTGACCCATCACATTATATTCACTCTTTTTGATTAATTTTAGTACTTCATCATTGTCTGATTTTTGGTTTACATCACTTGATTGACCAGCCTCAACAGAAGTCTTCAACTGAGTTTGCTTACCCACAGCATCTTCATTCGTCTTCGAGGGTACATTAGCAAATACTCGACCACTTCAAGTCACACGTCCTACATCTGCAATAGTCACAACTGAGGGAAGAGGTGGAATGAGAACCTATTTTCCATCCTCTAACATAGTAGCATTGTATCTAAAATGAATATCTTTATCCAACTCATATGGCACCGGGCCAGGAAAACGAATGACCAAAGGTGAGACAATAAATTTCTGATTATTGTAAGAAATTACAACTCGCTCTGGAATGCTGAAGTGTGGAACTATGACATTCACCTCATTCTCAATTTCGTTTCTATTCGTGGAGACTTGAATTAGATTCTAATCAATCATCCCTTGCAAATCCATCTTAACAATCACACACCCACGAGGGTTCACAGAACAAATACAACAAGCATCATAATCAAGTTCAATATCGTGGTATTCGCTCAAAGTAGCATGCATCTCAACAAGTGACCTTCGGGTCCATCGAATATCAAAAATACGGTATATCCCAAGACACTCATACGCCATATTAACAGATGCATTACCATGCTTAGGCAACGAATTTGATTGCACATTAGGATTGGTGTCTTTAAATGAAAAAATACCACTCTGAATAAGTCTTTGAACTTTAGCTTTCAGAGAAAAACAGTTTTTGATATCATGCCCAGGGACACCTTGATGAAAAGCACATGTTTGATCAGCTCTATACCACCATGGAAGCTCTGTAGGAATAGATGGCGGGTCTCTGGGTTGTACAAGATTCTTCTGTAATAAGCCAGGATATAACTCAGCATAGGACATCAGAATAGGATCAAATTGATTCTTCCTCTGAGGACGATTCTGTTGATTATTCTGACGTGTTCTCTGTTGGAAAATGGTTGATAATTCGGAGTTGTCTGAGCAGCAGGAATAACATTAATGACAGGTGTGACAGAAGCTACATGTTGTTGACGATGATTACCATTACCATTTCTTCCCATGTGTCTTCTGGACCTCTCTTGAAATACGACATTGGTTTCTCCATCTTTCTTCTTAGAAAAACCAGCTCCATGCTTCTTTGAATTTCCAGAACTACATTCCTTTATCAGACGTCCCTCACTGACTTCTTCATCTAATCTCATTCCTATATTCACCATTTCGGTGAAATCGTTAGGCGCACTTGCGACCATCTTTTCATAATAAAACGGACCCAAAGTCTTCAGGAAGATCTTCGTCATCTCCTTTACTTCAAACAGAGGACTAATCTATGCAGCAATCTCGTGCCATCTTTGCACGTACTCCTTAAAAGTTTCCTTCTCTTTCTATGACATTGTGCGAAGTTATTCACGGTCCGACGCCATATCCAGATTATACTTATACTGACGAACAAAAGCTTCTCCGAGGTCATTGAAAGTCTTAATCTGCGAACTATCAAGTCCCATGTACCATTTCAATGCAGCACCAGTAAGACTATCTTGGGAATAATGAATCAGTAACTGATGGTTGTCAGTATGTGTGGACATTTTTCTAGCATACATAACCAGATGGCTTTGTAGACAAGTATTCCCTTTATATTTCTCAAAATTCAGAACCTTAAACTTTGGGGGAATCTTCACATTTGGGACCAGACAAAGCTCATGAGCGTTCTTTCCAAATAACTCTTTCCCTCTTAAAGCCTTGATTACTTTCTGCATCTTAGCAAACTGACCTTGAAAATCATCCATAAGATCAAGAACATCCAAACTCTCGCTCGGAGCAGTATGGAAAAAAATTTCTTCAGCATAAGGCAACGTGTGACCCATGGGTGGTGGCACAGGTACAGTAGCAAGAATAACCGGAATCTCAGCATGAGGAACACATTAACCACAGAAGGTGGCACAGTCATAACAGTAGGATCTCTTAGACCTTTAGAAGCAGGAGGTTGATATCCCTCTGGAATTTAATTTAGAGGCATGCACCAAGGGAAACCAGGAGGCATCTGATGTTGAGAAGCATTAATTGGGGCCACATAAATGGGCATTGATAGAATCTATGAAATCACGGTTCTCTGAACATGCGAAGGAGGAGGTGGTGGTGGCTGATTCTGTGCAGCCACCAGGGTCTCCATCATTGCAAAAAGTCTTTCTATAATGTCCTTCAGAGTGGTTTCTTCTTCACGAAGCTCACGGTTTTCTTGTTGCAACTGATCCATCTTCTTTCTCTGATTGGCCCGGGTATTATAGTGATGCGACAACTTATCTGAATGAAGATCAAAAGAAACAGACAAGACACCTGGAAAAAGAAAAACACAATGCACTATGCTGCATGGTTTGCCAGTGCAAATGTTTTATCAGCTTTCGAGGATCTTTTAAAATAAAGAGCAATTGCAAACATCATAAAGAAATAACACTTTTTGATACACATCTCATTTTATTGAATGTTGGAAAGAGCTACACTCAGAAGTACAAGTTACAGAGGATCAAAATACAATAAGAAAAAGCTAGATCCTAAGGATCCTAAGGAGCATCTGATGACGATCCAAGCTGATACTTCCTCCGAAGTCTCTTAATCTCCCTGTCTCGTAGTTGTTCTTCATGGCAGTCTTCTCTAGCACGAGCAGATCTACGATACTCTTCCTAGCATGAGATGACGAAGTAGCAGAGGAAAATAAATCCCGTTTTTGCCTCTTCACAACATGTCGCTCAAGCAACTCAATCAAATCATCTTTCTCCTTCATCTGCTTTTGCAACTTTATCTTCTCGAGATTCGAAGCATGAAACTTAGATTCCTAAAGATCTTTTTCTTCCTTCATTTTGGCCAATACATCTTGAAGAGTCTTCACATCATCAGAAGGAAAAGGAGGTGGTGTAGCAACCATTGTAGTCATGGGTTTCTCAAAAGGATAAGGCATTCTGAGCTCTTTAGCTTTCTTTTTCACCCAAAGCGTAATTCCAAGGCAATGCAAACTTGTCTTCCAAGTTGTCCTCTACCCATCCTATGGGTCTTAGTCCAACATGAGCCATTCTTCTCCTCAAACCAAAAGAGTCATCCCCTCCTTAGAAAAACAAACCCTCTAATTGAACATTATTAGGCTTATCCTTCAACATATAACCAAGCTGAAGGCGAGCTAAACTCGGGTTGTAATTAATCTCTCCTTGTGTGCCAAGAAGAGGCACGTTGGAGAATTCCCTACAACTATCAATAATATGGACATTATCGTAAATAGAAGAAGACCAAGTGATGTCACCATGAGTAAAGGACATGATCCTTTGAGGCCACCTTAAACAACTCTTGTTCTCCTTGAAAGTAGATGATTGTGGCAAGTGCGAAATAAACCACTTGTACAGCAGAGGTGTGCAACAAAGAATGGTATCATTCCCTTTAGAAGTCCTATGATGGATGGAGAAGTAGATATCACTAAGCAAAGTCAGAACAGGTTTTCCAATCAAGAAAATCCTAATAGCGTTGACATCCACCAAGTTGTCAATGTTAGGAAATAAGACTAGTCCATAGATAAGAAAAGAAAATATAGCCTCAAACACCGATGTGATACCAGCATTAGCAAATAAAGTGGCTTTCCAAATCAAGAACTTAGAAGTCAAACCCTTGATGCCTCCCTTAACCATAAGGTTAGCATTTATGTCAGATTTTGTCAAATGGACGGCTACAACAATGTCTTGGGGCTTAGGAACTTCCTCCAAACCAGTATAAGGAACCTTATCAGAAACTGGTATACCTAAGAGATAAGCATACTCCTCCAAGGTCGGCATGAGCTGATAATCAGTAAAAGTAAAGCATCGGTAGACGGGATCATAGAATTGTACAAGGGTGTTCAAAATTTCGTCTTCAATGTTGGTAGAAAGAACAAATAAAAGTCTTCCATTACGAGATCTGAAGTTTGCACGATCAACCACCAAAGAAGCTAGCTTTTTCAAATCTCTAAGACTGGGAGCTCGAAAATTATACTTCTGGGTGTTTCTCCTTCCAATGTCCATGATCACAATATCTGCGATGTTTGCAAAGGAAAATCTCTGAGATCCTTGAAAACTGATTGAAACAGTATGTCCATGAATACATGAATGCATGATGCAACACCCATAAACAAGATCACATAAGACACACAGGTTCAAAGGTTTGGCGCGAGCATGGAGCCAAGGGTGAGAACCTCCCACAATGGTATGTACTAGGGTTTATATACACATGTAGAACAAGGTTCTAAAACGTGCCCAGAGTCGTAATTCCATATTATGGATATTATCGGCTTTAATGAATACTCGTCAGCCAACAATATTCTCAAGAGAAACTCGTCTGAGTGTGGTATCGCGTAACAACTAATTCAAGTCTACACCTGAATAGCCACCGCACCACGTCCTAATAAGGCCAAGATGGGTTAAAGGGTTCTAAGGTCCTCAGCTTCTCGGGCTCCCAAGTCGGAAAAGTAATGCCAAATACTACTACTCGTATGACATCACTAAGCCCAAAAGGGCCTCCACTGAGTAGGGGATCTCAAGTCAGTTTAGTAAGGACTACTCCACGTAAGCTGAACAAGACTATACCACCCTCTTATCATAAGTGCTCTCAAGTCCGGGTATAGGACTTATCTCACCACACAGATCACCAAGCACCCAAACAGAACAAACAATAACAAACAAATCAAACAAATAAGCGCAAATAAAACAAAGTAGGTTGAACCTACTAAGAACATAAAATTCCCCAACAGAGTCACCACTTTTTTTGTAGCGGGGAAATTTGTGAGTATAAGTTATTGATTAATTTAACCCATAAAGCAAGAGTCACCACCGCACTTTTATTTTATCCAAAAGGAAAGGAAAAAGAGTGAACAAAACCTAAACAAATTCTAAAACAAGAACAAATGAACAAAGATTGGGTAAGGGGGTGGTTACGCTAATGGAAGATGTTAGCACCCAAAAAGTTTATAGTACCCTATAGGAACTCTTTGAAATATTTGCGCTTTTTGATTTGAAAAGATTTTCTTGAAATTAGATTGGGGAGATGAGAAAAGAAATGTTTTTTAAGATTTTGTGTTTGGAGAGACTTCTTGAGCCTCAATGCCTACGTACCCACAAAGTGCAATATAAGATCAAAGCCCGTAGTTCGTGGTACAAATAACAAAATTGGTTTGTTATGGATCATTTTAAATGAAAAGGCAAGTCATCACCTAAAGATGGAGGATTTTTGCTTGGACTAAAAATATACAAGTCTATCACTTAACATCTAAGTGGAAAATGTCAACATCTTAAATACTATGGGGAATAGGAGAATTACATCTCAACTATGAAAATGACTCATGTCTAAACTTTTTTAAAAGTTTTAAATGAAAAAAAGAAATGCACAAAGGCACAAAAAGTTTGAATGAGTTTTTGTATTTTTTATGTCTTTTTGAAATTGGTCAAAGTATGATTAACATTGATTGACATTTATTTAAGAAAATATTTTTGAAAATCACTTGACAAAAGTCAAGGTTTATTGTGAAAGAGGTTATGGTTTTGAAAACAAGAAGATTTTGAAAAAGGGAGAAGATTTTGAAAATTGAAGAAGAGGAGGAGAAGAAGTGACTACCCTAAAACTATAAATAAAAGCTAGAGATGAGAAGATCTAACCACACAAGGAGCAAACACTTGACAAGAAGTCAACATAAGCAATCCTTTTCCTTTTGGATTTAAACCACGAGCATAATAACCAGATGAATAAAAGCATTGGAGGAAATCCCAAGTTAAGCCATAACAAAGTCGAAGCAAGGTCTTCTCAAGGGTTAAAAGCCAATTAGGAGAGTCATGTATCAGATGATTTTCATAATGTTAAAGTATCAACACCTGCACACAGAAAATTTCCAAACAAACACACAAAAGCAACACCAAAGTCCAAGGTCTAAAATCTCCAAGAGCATAGGGCAAGGATCATAGAACTAAGTCTGAAGTCCAAGTCTGAGAATGGGGTCATAACAGTCTGGATTAAAGAGCCAAGTCTTTTAGTGTTTAAGTAATTATTAATATCTTAAGAGGAGTATGGTCTAAGTGGACAAAGAGAAAAAAGAGCAAAAGCACAAATAAAAGTCCAAATGGTCAAAGAGAAAATAAGATGATAATAATATGAAATGCTAAATGTAAAGGCTTAAAAATAAATGACAAGAAAGTAAAGAGCGAAAATTAAATGGCACAAAGTAAAGTTAGGCAAATAGAGTTAGTATATTAGTGTTAGTGATGAAGAACATTTAGTCGTTTTTCGGAGAATACTCGACTAATCAACCATAAGCATGAGAACATGAATCTATACATCATTAAGGGAAGGGTTTCAACTCGGATAAAATCGACGAGTATGCCAACTAACTACCTTAATGACAAAGAAACAATCTATCTCACACCACACTATGGCGAGTAGGAGATTGACGACTCACTTACAAATACAACTCAATTACGATTCGGGACCAATTTAGCGCTATGTTAAGCAATCGTAATCAGACTTATGTAGAAGCCACGACTATCTAAGGTCGTTCAATAACAATGTTTGTATTAATAAAAGTTAGAGAAGTGACATGTAGGTCATTCTCCTAAAACTTGTGTAACACCCATATATAAATACATACATCAAAGCATATATTATACATGAATTCCACGTTTGGTACTGAAATACCAATAAGTCCCTAGTAAACACATTGTACATATACATGCCCAAATAGCCTAATACAAAAAAACTATGGCCTAAATATATACAAGATGTTCAAAAGATAAATACTAAGAACTTGATCGACAACGATCTCAAAAAAACTCCACAACGGAAGCTACGCCATCAGACAAGTAAGGCTAATCACACGACCTTATCCTTACCCTTTGCGGAACCTGAAGTACCTGAAAATATTCAATAATAGTGGGGTGAGATACATCAAATCTTAGTGAGTTCTCTATCTTATGGATTCTCTCGGCTTTACAAGGTTCTAACCAAAACCTAACTCAAGTTAGGGGAAAAGGAACTAGACCTTGAGTAAGTATATTTCTGACTAGAGAAACCATCGTATACTACACCAACGACAACTAGTTAAGGAATCTTTCCCCGGCCATCCCTCTCAAAGAGATTAAACACGGGTCACGGATCCTTAACGTAAATAAATTTCCCCGGCCATCCCTCTCAAAGAGATTAAACACGGGTCACGGTTATCTATAATTGGTACTTTCCACGACCATCCTACACCAAAGGATTAAACACGGGTCACTAATACCAACCACTTAGTAACTTTCCCCGGCCATCCCTCTCAAGGAGATTAAACACGGGTCACGGAGGAGATACGATCCTCCACTACCAACTACTTAACAAAGATACTCTTCAAGTATCGATGTAAGCAATGCCGCACAATTCTCTAAGTCATTCTAGTGTACTAAGGTTTCCTTACCAATTCATATCTTGAAGCTTTTAGATTTTCGAAAAATCCGTCTTACATAAATCACGAAATCACGATATTTTAACATAATTGAAAACAATTCCGCTCATAATTAATATTTTCACTTTCCATAGCCTAGAACACAGTCATAGCTTCACATCGATATAAAGAACGTCTAAAACGGATAACCGAGTCAAAAGATATGAATTTTAGAAAGAAAAAAATTAATTTTTGTTCCAGGTCGCGCTAAGCGGTCCCCACCGGCGCCAAGCGCGCTCCTCGCTGCCTGGAAGGGGTGAGAATTCTCCATAGCGTGCTAAGCGCGCTCTGCGTTATGCAGAAAAATAAACCCTTTGACAGCAACTTCCAACCTACAAATTCATCCTTAACACCATACCCAACAACCAATAGAGGCATAATATCATGGTTCTATCATGGTTTATCCAACAAACTTCATAAAACATGATTTCCAACATTAATACATAGTTTCTACGCAAAACCCTAAGATTTTCAACCAAATCAAACCAATCCAAACTTCATAACACTTATCAATAGATGATTCTACACATATTTGATCATGCTACACAATTTATAACACACTTCAACCGTTAGATTCTTTGATTCTGCAAAAAAACTCATTTTTCCCAAAATCCAACCTAACTCTAAAACCTCAAGAAATTCTACTCTAAAGTCTCTATCTAGAACCCACCTGGATTAGAAGATGATGATGAAGAAGCTGAGATGAATTGATGAAGATGAGAGGATGATTCTTGATCTTGAACTCTTGGATTTTCTCTTCTTTCCTTTTCTCCCTTTTTCTTTCCTTTCTTCTTTCTTCTCTCTACTTTCTCTCTCCAATGTTACTATCTTTTGCAAATGAGGGAAAAGGAAATGATATAGGAAAATATCATCAATTAGTAACACTGCTAAAAGTCCAAATTATCTCAAACACACCAATTAATAAAACCTTAGAATTAGATAATATTAATCTGATCAGCTCTGAGTTCATCAGTTGCTCTAACTATCTTATCAGATAAAATAATCAGAGCACACTGGATCTCAACTGATCTTAACTAATATTATCCAGAGCGTTATAAAAAATGCGGGGTATTACAACTTGCCACACTAAAAGAAAAGAGGTAGTAGTCTCATCTTGATCAAGAACTTAGAAGAAAACGTTATATGATATATAAGATTTTCATTGACCAAGAGAAAAAGATAAGAGGGGAGAAGGGAAGCCAAATTGAACTACAATATTTGAATCATTCTATCTTCAAGTTCCATCACACTTCTTGGTGGATTAAAGTACTAAACCTATCACTAATTCAAAGCACCTAAAATGAATCAAATTATTCACATAAAGATAGATTTTAACTAATGAAGGTTTATCCAACTTCATCAAACACCCAAAGTCCATGGAATTTGAAGAAAAATTTGATCAACAAACATCACAATTCAAGGAAAAACAAAAGGAATTGGAAGAAGGAAGAAAAGGAACCAAAACAGTCCCAAAACAAGCAAAAAAAAATAACATTCTGACTCATGTTAATCGATTAACAATATATGGTTAAACGATTAACACTGCTACGACAGCAGAAAAATTTGAAAAAAAAAAGAATTCCATGATTCAATCATTTCTTCAAACAGCTCATGATCATGTATGCAATTTAGCACGAAAATTCCATCAAATTAAGAGCAAATAACACCAATAGAATTACAAAATGTTGCTCAAAGAAATCAAACAACAAAGATCAACAAGAGATCACATTGTGGAAGATGAATTAAGCACAACAATGGTGGATCAAGAGTTTACCACTTCCAAATCTGAAAATGCTTCAAATCAACTTCAAGAATCACACTTCAAAGCTTTGATCAAATGAATTTGATGTTGAAGAAGTGTTTTGATGGAGGTTTAGCTCAAAGATTAGTAAGCTTCAATGAAAAGCTTACTAACTTTTAATAGAATAAAAGCTTTGGAGGAAATTGAGAGAATGAGAAGGAATTTTGACAAGGTGAATTTGGATATCAAAAGCTTGAAGAAAGAATGAAATGAGGGTTCTATTCATAGAGTTTAGGATTGGGAATTTCGGTGGTTTGGAATTTAATCTAGGCTTGGAAATTGGATTAGAAGCAAAATCAAAGACCAAGTGGTGATTAAATGAGGGTGTATGATGGAAATAATTGTGATTATGTAGGGGAATTGTTTTTGTGATAATTTTTCATGATCTAGAATATTCCACATGAGGTCACATTTGAAAATTGGTGCCAAAATGTAGCAGAATTTGAAAATGGCCAAAATTGCACGTGTTAATCGATTAACCTCAGGATGTTAATCAATTAACACAGTGAAAAAATGAGAAAATGACTTTTTGCTATGTTGTCTTGGCTCTGGCTCGATTCTTTTGACTTGCCAAAGAAGGCATGGAAATAAACACATGAACCTTAGATTCTCTTGAGTAATAAACAATCAAATCTTGGGAAACTCTTGATCAGATGATTTTGAATTGTTTGCAAATCAACTTTGACTTTGTTCAGACTAATTTCATCCGGGCTGAGGAACTAGTATTTGGTGTTCTTGATCCAAACCTTCTCCTGAAAAAGTTAGTATAGGAAAAACAAAACACATTTTTGGCTTTTGATTAAAGGTTAGTAGACAAGTAAACGCAAATCAAATAAGAAACACAGGGGGGTGCTTGGTGATCTCCCTCAAAATTAGAACAAGAGGAGGGTAGGGGAACCAAGTATGATCTTGTTTGTGATGCAAAGATGCAAAATGATACGTGGGATATTAGGGTTAAAAATTAGGGTATTGCAACTGCCCCTATTTAAGTTTTTTCTATCCGGAGATATGAAAATTGGCATCTTTGTCTCGACAAAATAGAAGAGACTTAAATACAGAAATAAACCCAATTTTTGGCCCTAAGAGACCACAAAATGATATGATTATGCTAATGATATGCAAACACATGGCCTCTGTGGGGAATAAACGCCACAGGAGACAGACGACTGCAGGGGAGCCAAAGTAAAGAAAGGAGACTCCACAGGGGAAAATAATAGACGAGACCAACCGAGGAAAGAATTCTTGGTAGGCCAAAAATAACGGGATAACAGACAAGCTTCACAAGGATAGCCACTTGTCGGGGATGAACGAAAACTCTGCCAGGAGTAGTCAAAAGAGATGCGAGCATGCCAAATCACACAACGGACTTCTCAAATAAGGAGACAACCATCTGTTGGGGATGGGCAATTCACTGGGTCGCAACAGGATTCTCATAGGAGGAGATAACCACCTATTCAAATAATGAACCAAGTTGAAGGATAACAAGCTTCCACTGTCAAAATGATAGTGCATACATTCCAAAGGAGCTCTATATAAGCATCAAATTTTGGAATGACATGTCTCAAGGGTTGTTTTCGACTATACGATCAAGTACACAAAGCGTGATTGTATTCTACAATCACAAGGCGAACACATTCACCTTAATCACAATTAACACAAGAACCATACATGTTCCATATAATGTCTCGCCTTTCCACTAGACAACTACTTGTCAAAGATACAGACCTAGGCATCAAATACACAAGCATTGTCATCTAAGTCACCTATTATGTCTTAGTCATCTAATTCATATCATTAATTCTATTAAGGGTTTCCTCATATTCTTTCATAGTTTTCCAACATATTATCATCAATTTCAAACAACCAAACATCCATAGAAAACACACATATAAATCATGATATTCAATGTATAACAACCCATGAAACAATTAAACATGCATATGAAGCAACCAAACAAGAAACAAAACAAAGGAGCAAAATTCTGCAACACTCGTTGTGCGACGGGAATGCGAGGTTGCTTCGCCTTGAGTCCGCTATGCGAGCTCTGGGAGAATATGAGACAGTAGCAAAATGCCTCAGTGGTCGCTGTGTGAGCTCTGGGCGAGAGGCTCGCATTTAGTTCGCCGAAGGCTCACAGTGCAACGGTAGGATTGCGTTCACTTTCTGTTCGCTGGCCGAACACGTCGAATCCTGGATAGTGATAAGCAGAACTGCATATGTACAAGGGTTTTCACCACCATTTATACATTAACTCATAGTTTAACTCAAAATCAATATATTCAACAATAAATCCTCAAGAACAACATAATATAACAAGAATTCATGGTATTTTCATGGAATGGAAACAAAACCTAATATGATTCATATTTCCAATTCTATTTCATAACCCTAACCTAGAGGATCTACCTAGAACCCGCCTCAAGAATGTTGATGAAGGAGTTGGAATGATGAAGATGAGATGATGATGAATGGAGGATCAATGGAGGATTCTTCCTCTATTCTCCCTCTGGGCTTTCTTCCCTTCAACCTTATCTCATCTTTCTCTTCTGTCTCTCTATTATTTTTCTCAATACTTCTCCCACAAAGTTGGAAAGGAAGGGAAATGAAAGGAAAAATAATACATAGAGTATTATTAGAAATTAGTATAACTAATTGGCAAAAAGTGGTAGAAATAATTTTAATTGGTAAAATGTCCAATTTTAATGTTATCCAAATGTCTCACTTGTACCAATTAATAAAAGGTCAGAGTCGAATAATATTAATTAAATCAATCTGAGCTCACTAGTTGTTCTAATTATCCCAATTGATAATTCTCTGAACAAATATGAACTCATTTGATCTCAAATAATATTATTTAGAGCACTTTAGAACAAAACGAGGTATTACAAATATTGATCTAGGATAATCATCTATTAGACGCTAAACTCTAGACATAGATTTAGATTTAGCATTCACTTGAGTATTAAGGCTTAATGCTACCGTATTGTTCAATAGGATGAGAGATCGTTGATTAAACAATATGGTTGAACTCTCGACGGAAGTTTAGACATGAACTCTATTGTGAGCGATACATGATGATAATGATAAACATTTAGATTGTGCATAACTAATTGGTAAATTACATATTCTAGCGGTGGATGAAATTCAATCCTGACAAGCTTTCACCTCTCTGAAGCTTTATTTTTCAGTCATCAGTTTTACATAGCGTGGCTATAAAACAAATCTTGCAAACCAACGCTTAAAATCATAGTGATTGTTGAATGGCATTGATATAGCACTAATCCATGTGGATACGACAAAAACAAATACTCATTTTTGTGCTTCAACAGCTATATGGTTGGGACATAATTCCTTGGCAATTAAATTCCCAAAATTGTATCAAGCATGTATTAACAAAGTAGTCAGTGTAAGGAATACGGGTGAGTGGAGTGGAGATACTTGGCAGTGGAAAATTGATTGTAGATTATCAAAAGAGGGTCTTGTCAAAGAACAGAAGAGGCAAAAAAGAAGTATTGTTAGAAATTTTATTAGAGGTAATTCCCAGTAGTAATCAAGAAGAATTGGTGGTGTGGCCATATGGATGTGAAAATACATTATCTGTAAAGTCATGTTATGCTAAAATTATGCAAGATTTTAAAGGTTCGGTGCCAAATGAAATCTACCTCGGACCATAAATGTGGTGTGGGACTCAAGAGTTCTATCAAAACTAAATATATTTGGATGGGGACTACAACATGAAAAGCTACCAGCAAGGATGCAATTATACATAAGGGGAATTAATCATAGCTCTCATGATAAAGTTTGTATGCTATGTTTCAGACAGGAGGAAGATATTGATCATGTAATGTTAAATTGTCAAATGGTGATAAACGTGTGGGATAAGATTCAAGTTTGGCTGGGTAAAGACATTATTGTGGAAGAAGTGTTGGTGTAAGCCCTAGACACCAACACTTTTGATACTTGTATCAAATTATTTATTAATAAAAGGCATTTCTTTATTATGTATGTTTTTCCAAAATAATAAAGTACCTAGAATAGCTAGTCCGTTTAATGAAATATTAAGTGTGACTTAATCTTGAGATCCCATTAAACATAAGGACATTATTCTTAAAGTATCCATAGTCGAGTTTTACTGTGAAGTGGGATAACCTTAAAACATTAAGACTATTATATAGATAGATTGATGATCACATCTCATAAATCATGGATAAGGAGTTATCAAGTCTTAACATAGGTATAAATATTAGGAGTAATATTTATACTGGATTAACCCGCTATGAGAGTACTACATAAAATGTTATGCAAAGTGTCATGAGTTAATCTCATGGTGATAGTGGTGTATAATACCCTTCGGCCTGAAACCACTATGGACCCTAGATGTAGAGTCGAGTACTTTATTGATGATCTAACATTGTCCGCAACTAGATGACCATAAAGACAATTGATGGGTACTCCACAAAGCATGCTGAGGGACATGAATGACCTAGATGGAATTTGCCCATTCTGCGTAACAGGATAAATGTCTAAGGGTCCAATATTAAACTGGACTAGGATGACACGGTATATGCGTTGTGTTCAATATAGACATAAGGGAGAAATGGTGATTGTACACACAAGTATTAATACAAAAGGTTTTGTCAAATCACATGACATTTTCGTGACTTGGGTAAAAATGATGTGTTGCTAGATACCGCTCACTGTTTATTAGGTTAAATGTGTGATTTAATATAATTGTCAACGTCGCGAAAACCTACAGGGTCACACACATAAAGACAGATTGATAAGAGGTAGAGTAAATGAGGAAGATTGTACGATATGGTAAGGTACCACACGCTTATGTGATATACGGTACACCATAAGATATGGGGCGCGTGCACTTAAGTGGACTTTTTAGCTTGCAACTCACACAAGTGGTTCTATAAATAAAACCCTTGTGCAGAAGCATTCATACTTGATGAAATTTTGGTTTGTGAAACCCTAACCGTATTTTCCTTCTCCCTCTCACTCAAAGCCTCAAATCGTAGCAACTAGCACTGAGACTGAAGGAATCTGTTCGTATGGACTGAGTAGAGGCGTTGTTCAACATTTAACGCTCGTGATCACTCCTTCGATTTAATATCAAAGGTTTTATCGCCACAAGAGATAATCATTTCTATCACTGATCATGCCCATTCTTAAAGATCACTAAAGGAAAAATTTTAATTTGCATTGCATTTTGGATCGCGATTTCCCTTCAGGTTGTTGCAATCACTTCTTGAAGGTTGTTCTGTTGTTGAAAAGGCAAATAAATAACAAATGAATGGGAGTTGTTTGGCTGGTTGTATGTCGGTGAATATGGAGAATGAGAAATGAAATTCTGTTTAATGATGCAGTAGGGGATCTAGAAAAAATCGTGTTCAAAGTAAAAATGTTCACTTGGTGGTAGCTTGCAATAAGATGAAAGAAAACTTATTTGTAGTTTTTATGAATGGTATAAAAGTCTACTTGATTATCTTCAATTGTTTTGTTAAGTATTTGATCATATGACACTCAAATATAATTGGATTAGAATACGCTTAATACTTTTTTTAATACAAAATTAATTATAATAAAATAAAATAAAAACATTCTTTGAATAAATTTCACAATCCATAAAACATTATTTGCAATTTGAGACCTTCTTAAATACCTCAACCCCTATAGTTAAAATTAATAAAGACATACTCTTTCCTATATTAATTGATGAAAAATAATATTATAAAATCATATATAATTCCTCTTTTTATATAAAATTAATTACACTTTTAACTTGTGTGAAATGTTTAAAATTAGTTATAAAATTTTAAATCCAACTCATTGTTCCGAGTTTCTCACTTTACAGTATAAAAGTCAACTTGTTTTTATCCAATAAAAAAAAAGGTGCAATAACGTATGATAGTCAAATAGAATTAATAGAATTTTGGGGAGTGGAAATTCTAGGTGGGATACCATTATAGATGGCGTCCCCTCTAAACCAAATCCACATTCAACTACCAAAATCTACCCTTTTAATGCATTAAACAACATCTTTTAAGAAATTTAACAAGAAATTCAGACAGAAGAATTGAACATTGAAAACAAAATCCATAAAATCTCTATCTTCATTAATTAATTTTCAAAAAGGACAACACAAAACTGTGTTTGTTAGTTGTATATGCATTAACTTTCATTACCCTTTTTTCATGTGAGTCCCACAAATTACATTACTCTTGAAAAAAATTAATATTTACGGCAACAACTTATGCAAAAAATCAGAAATTTGAGACCCCACTTTTCCATCTCAAAAATAAAATCTAAGTCCACAATCCAACCAACATCACTTACTGTTTTTTCATATAACAACAAACTTTGCCAAATCACTCCCAACATCATCACATGAAAAACATCATAAACAAAAGTCAACTAAACCAAACCAAACACCTAACATATCCAAATCATGTTGGTATGGCATTGGTAAAGAAAGTAATTAACAACTTTAATAACAAAAACAAAACCAAAACAAAACAAAAAACATGTTTTTTTTCCAAATTCTAACATAAATAAACCATATATATAATAATATCATATATTAAAAACAAAGTTCTTTTTGTTCTTCTCTTCTTCTTCATGTGTTCTTCATTGTTTTGATTTTCCTTTAAGGAGTAAAGGAAGTGTTATTATTACCAAGAGTTGATCCTAGATGATCATTGCACAAACTAGCTCCTTCTTGAGTTGTTTTGTTGTTTTCGGCCCTTGGAGAACTTCCGGCACTACTATTGGAAAGTGACCCGAATGCTGTTTTTTGAAGGACGCCGGTTGGTGATGATCCCATTGGAGGACTATTGTGATTGTCCCAACCATCAGTCATGAGATTTAGAGCCGACGAATTGGTGTTGTTGAGGTTGTTTCCGCCGTAATGATCATCGCTTGCATTGCAAGCAATGGTGCTAAGATGAAGTACTTCGCCCAGTGGACCGCCCATTGAGCTCTCCCAAGTTATTGGAATCCAATTAGCTTGCCTTGCGGTAGGATTATTTGTACTAGGGTTGGATGATTCGTTGTTATTGAGAGTACTATTTCCGACGCCTAACCCCATTTGAATAGGGTCGATTTCCCTTGAGAGCCTAAGAGGCGAAAGTGTGAGTTTTTCATTGGTGGCCGAGGAAGGGAACGACATGAAATCCGAGGCAGTCATTGGTGTTGAGATTGAAAGCTGTGTCCTATCTGACTGCATGTCGAGTTCAGGCCAAGAAAAACCACCCGACCGGTTATGAGGATTGTGATGATCAGAGTGAGTTTTGGGAAAGTCGTCAATGAAATGCCTAAGGGAATGTTGAGAGTCTGTGTCACGGTTTGAAGGATTCTGTGAAGATGAACCAAAGGTTCTGGTTCCAAGCAAGGTAGTGGCTTTCTGTGACGGGTTAAGCAGGGAATCGGAAGTGACAAACCCAAATTCATTGTTCCTTGAAGACTCATCATAAGGAATGTGCTGTTTTTGAATCATGAAGGAATTATTGTCCTTCGGTTTCAACTCAAGGGTTGGTGGCAGCATCGGTAGCGCCGAACCATCCTGTATCCTCTCACTATTGTTGTTATTCTCTTTGCTGTTCATGAACATCCTGCAAGCAACAAAATACAAAATACTTTAAAACACAATAAACCAACTACAAACTCACAGACACAACCGTGATCAGGGTTCGTACCCTGGTCATTGCGTCCAACCTGCCAGTTGAGCTAGGATTTACGCACGCATGACCAAGAATTTAACAGTCACAATTTCTGATATTGCAGAAAATCACAAACAACTACGATAGATGCAAACTTGGTGGCAGACATAGAGGCCTAAAAAAATGACCGATAACAAATCACACTATAAAACTACAAAACAATAGTTATCTAACCTGTTGATGGTGTTTGCAGCAGAAGAAGCATTATCTTGTCCGATAAGGCTATTCATATTTTTAGACTGTTCCTGATGTGCAAAGGAAAGAGTGTTGGTAGCGTTGTTGCCACCTGGAACAACAAGAGACGAAGGAGATGCGGCAACATTGATCTGCTTCGACGAACCACTTGGAGTAGTAATGGTAGAAGTAACATTAGTAGTAGCTGTATTTGTGGTTCCACCAGTGGTGAGAGCCTGGCCCGATTGGCCTTCCACAGGCTTTCTTGAACGATGGCGTCCTCTGTTCATATGCCTTTCACAATACTTTTGATCGACAACGGCATCTCTTGAGCATCGCCATTTCTTTCCATCTGTTCGTCTACACCTTCCTGGTTCCGGATCGGTGTTGTTCGAGTATCCCAGATGGAATCCTCCCCACCCCATTGCATCTTCAATAAACCAATACACAATAAGCAAATTAGCCCAATCTCATACTCCACCACCTCACATAACATGACATTTTTTCAAACCAATCATGAATTTAGAACATCAAGTCATACAAAACCAAAGAAAGTAGAAACAAACAAAACACTGATCACTTTTCCTCGACGGAAAAAATCTAACAAGTGCATGCAATGATTCAAACCGTGGTTTGCCGCGCATTCTAGGAGACAAACCCCTTCACACAACTCTTACATATGTCAAATAGTCCCAAACTTCGACATATGTAAATTTCAAAGTCGAAACTATAGACAAAGTTCAATACACTCCTATCAAATTCGACTTTTTCACCATTAATCAAGCAAGAAAAAGGTAAAAATACAATACATACATGCATTAGGTCTGAGGAGTGCAGATGAGAAGGTACTTAAGCCAGCAGAATCAAGAGCTTTTCTGATAGGAATAAGCAAATGATGAGGCACAGCAACATTGGCAGTAATATACTTATAGATCAAAGCTTGATGTTCAAGTTCCATCCATTGAGAAGGTGTGAATGGCCCTCTAACACCATTAAACCCTCCATGCAAGCTTCCAGAACCATAGCCTAAAGTGTAACAACAAAAAAAAGTTACTTCATTTCACAACTCAAAAAGAAAATCAGAACAAAACTACAGTCTTTTTTTTCAATATACATAAAAAGGAAAGAACAGATTTCTAACCAATCAAATTTTCTTGTTCCTATATACTATATTACTCATAAAATTTTCTTCTTTAGTACCCTCTAGTATACTGTGCAAAATTTTACCAAAACCCATCTCACTAAAACAGGAAGAAGATAAGAAATTTACATTAAAAAAATTTACTTTTTTCTTGACATGACTTAAAAAAATGAGACCACTCAAAAACTATTTCCATGAAAAGACCTTTAACAACCTTATAGTTTTAGCTCCCCACAATGGATACCATATCCAAAAACACAAAAAATAAAAACATCCTTAAAAAAACAAAAGTATTGAAGTATAGTATAGTAAGTATACCTGTGTTTCTGTTGTAAGTAGACAATGGATTATGATGGTGATTATGATTAGGATGATGATAGGCATAAGACAATGTAGGGGCATTTTTGTCAAGTAAAAAAGATTCTGATTTAGGATTAGGAGTTGAGAAACTAAGCATTTGTTGTTGGTGTTGAGCATCAGAGAAAAGAGTGGTAACATTAGATCTCAAAAGGGAAGAGGTAGAAGAAGAAGAAGTACAAGAGTTTCTTAGTTGTTGATCAGTTTTTGCAAGCTTGAAAGTTCTCAATAACTCATCTTCAGTACATGTTCCAGATCTCTCTTGTTTGAGTAAACCAGATCCATTGTACCATTTGGATTTTTGGTCAGGATCTGAACTAACTAGAGCATCTAAACTCATTACACCAAGATCCATATAGAGAAAAAGTGAGAGGGGAATAAAAAAGAAGAGGAAAGTGGACAGGGTTTAAGGTAAGGAAATGAGGTTGTGTGTTATGTTATTATACCATGACATGAGGGATAGTACAGAAGAAGAACTCTTTGGAAAGAGAAGGCACATCTCAAGAGAGAGAGAGAGCGAGAGAGAAGTTAAAGGTGAAGTGAAAGAAGAAACCGGAATGGTTTTTGTTTTGGGAGTTGATGTCTTTGCAAAGATAAAATAATTGGAGAGATAGGAAAGAGGTTGTGGGGAGAGAAGGAAACTGGCTGGACTTGGTTTTTATCAATTTTTCCTCACAATAAAATATTGGTTTTTTAAGGGGGAAAAAAAAAAAAAAAATATATATATATATATATATATAAATTTTAATGCATCAACAATAACATATTTTTGAATTAAAAAAGAAAAGATGAAGTCTGTATTGTGAATCAATAAACGCGTATTTCATCTTATTACAAATAAAAAATACTGATATCACATGATGAATTAATAGTTTTGTATAGAAGGATTATATAAAATTATTTTATATATTTATGTATATTTATTTAATTATTTATAAAATGTTTAAAATATAAATGAATTTATATAGTGTGTCATTAGGAAGATTTTGGCCGTCTCGATTGATTATAATCATTAAATTATATATATATATATATATATATATATATAACACAATTTATTTTTATGAGATTTTATATAATTGTTTTAAGTTGATTTGTATTTATATGAGAAAGCATTTAAATAAATATTTCATTTTTAAAAATTGTTATTAAGACATCTTCTTAAGAGATATATTTATATAATTTTTATTATTTAATACTTTAAATTTTAGTTTATTTAACAGTTTTAATTAGTAATGCATTCCTTTGTATAATTATCATTTAACAGTTTTAATTAGTGGCAAAAAAACATTTAGAGATTTAATTTATAATAGAATCCATATTTAGAAAAGAATTAAATTATGGTAGGTTTGTTTTTGAGTAAGTGTCATTTATTGAAGAGATGCATAGTTGGAATGAGAGGAACATGAATGTCTTTTACTGTGAGAGACACTTATCAAGAAACTCGACAACCTTTGTTCCTTTTTTTAAATTTCACTAAATTTTAAATTCTTACTCAAAAGTTATTTCAAACAATCATAAATACTCCATCAACATTAAAATATAAGCACAATAATTTATACTTCATCCATCTTTTTCAAATTAACTGTGATTTAATCAGTATATTTATACAGACTAAAAGAATTTTATAAATGAAATTAAAAATACTAGTATTTTTTTTATCAAAATATCATTATTTGTATGGAAGATTTCATATTATTCATAAATGTAAATTTAAAAAAAATAACTTGATGATAAGTCAAATAATACTACCTCAATTTTCTATTTTTTATTAAGATAATTATTTTTGTATGAAAAAGTTATAAGGAATTTTATAAAATTCACTTTTATTAATAATATGGAAAAATAATTGAAAAAATAATGAAAATATTTAGACATATAATAAAAAACAACATTCGTAATTTGTTAATATTGTAAAACAATTTATAATTTAATTTTTTAAAATTACTTATAATTAAATACAAATGGAATATTAATTAAATAGTCAAATTTTATATAGAAAATATGGTATTAAAAATTGAAAAGGTTAACCGCAACCACAATTCAATTTGGAGAAATTTGGACTTCCGCTTGGACCGAGATGTGAAGGTTAATTGCGGCCAGCCCGACTATATAAATTCTATATGGAAATTTCTATAATCACCTGTTCGAAATCAATTATTATAAACGAGAGCAATTTTAGATGTCCTCATCATCTGTAGTGTCATTCTTATTTGCAAATCAAAGTTAATTAAGCCAAAACAATAATAATTATCTAAGCAGCTTCAAAGAAAAGAGAAAGTCTCACACATTAATCATCAAAGATGTCATGTTTATCCTCCTTCTAAATAACTTCCACTAATAAGCGCATCTCTATAACCCGTTTCTTTTGTTTCCTTGGCGTCATTTACGAAAGGCTATTAATTTTCTCTTCATATATATACATATAAGACCCATCATTTGCTAAAGAATGAATTTGGCGTAAGAACTTGAAAAATATGTCTGAACATTGATAAGGCAACTCAAGATTTATGTTGCAGATGTTAGCATAAGCCACTTGAGTAAGATGACTAACTGGGAAGTACTGGTCGTTTAAGTTTTTCACACTTTTTGATTAAACCTTAAATAACTTGATACTCTGCTTAAGGGTGAGCAAAAATTGACCCCGAGTTGAATTAATGGGACTCTGTTGGGCCTTAAATAGGTAGAATAAAAGTGTCAAAGACGACACGACTTTATTAAATTCGCACAAATACTATAAGACTTCGATATAAACATGGCTCATCGAGTGCAGTTGTGAATGATCAATTACTATATGGTTTATAACACCCTTTTCAAAATTGTTGAATGGGAAATAAACACATATCAAAGAAAATAAACATTTATGGAGACGAACGGCACAACCATCATACTTGTTATAAATAATCTTATTCCTTTCATGAGGAATCACTCCCCGATCTGAAGAGGAACTCACTTCAATAAAGGCTTGGTCTAAGTAATCTTCATTAACGAAGACATAAATAATGTTCAATGTCTCTTAATCCACCTACACAGTTGAGTTGTCTCATGTTGTATTTCAGGTTCTTAGTTGAGAGTTGTCAATGTCAAAAGAGGATTTCACCACATGAAAGAAATAATCGCAAGAAAGAACACATGATCAATATAAAGATAAACTTTATGCCCCCACAAAAATTAATCTAAAACAATAAAATTCACCAAAGTACGAAACATAATAGGCTAAAAACTCATAATTCTCCTCTCCAAAAACCCTAATAAAGTTTGCAAGTATCAAAGAAGAGAAAGTTCAGGCTCTGGTGTTACCTTGAAAAGATTAACTTAATGACCCATATTGTATGTTATACCAAAAGTAATCGCACAAGTAAGTAGGAATTAATGGCTGAAGGGAGGAGATTGGCTAAGATGTGGGAAGTTGCAGGCGTAGGAGAAAAGTTTTCAAAGATTCACAAAATGACGGGAAAAAATAGTAACCCCAAACTACTTATATAACCCAAAAAAAGATGAACTACACGATCTTCGGCATGAGGAAGCGTGAATCGTGCCATCAACGATCGAGATCTCATTGCACATTATTCAAGAACTCTCAAATGTCCATGTACTAGAAAAAATCATTACCATCAGAACACATGTTGATATGTACTCCCTCTGGCCTTATTTATAAGCAAAAGTCTTCGTAGTTTTTTGGCCTTAAATACAAGCAAAAGTAAAAAAAAGTCAACTCTATTTAATCTATTTATTCCAAAAATACCCTTTTTTTCAATTTCAATAACATTTAATACTCCGTCAAACATTGTTAATTACTAGGGAGGCATTTAATGCACCTCTTCCCAAGAACATCAATGTCCCATCAAGGCTCTTCTATCTACTTCTACCAAAGGTCAGACTGAAGATAAACCTGGTAAGGCCCTTGTCAAATCTCTCGTCATGGGTCGTCCACAAGACCCACGAAGAAAGTTCAATATCAATTATTGAAGAAGAAGATGCTCAAAACAAGTTGTCATCACACTTTTTGTCTCACGTCTTACTATTGGATCTAATGGAATTGTAACCCATAGAAGACATTGGATCACACACCGACGATTTTAAACTCTCATAATATATAAAGAATTTAATCACATCATTTTAAATATTCAATTAATTTTCATTCTCAAATTACTTTTTACTCAATCACTAACTTAAATGTTAAACAATTAATCTTACCGATAAGTCTTTTTTCCATGATATACCAAAAACTTGATTCACCTCGTCATGAATACATTTTCGGTTACTTAAATGAACAAACTATATGCTATTTAAATAAAATAAAATAGAGTTTTGGTTTCTTTTGGAAGAGGTTTCAATGAGACTTCTCATTCATCTTTTTAACATTAATATAAAAAAGCCAAACTGTTGTGGTGGGTTGCATGAAGAAAGGTGCATCACCACGTGACACATTATTCACCCTAAAAAATTCTATCTCATATATGTGTCTTATTCTCAATTTATTTCATATACTTTTAATGCTTACTTTGCTCTATCCCCATACACGCATGATAGAGATAGAGTACATAGATATATCTCTCAATTAATTTTTCTAAATAAAATATACACTACAATTATTTTAATAACCATAGGTTCTTCTATAGTCCATACCTTTATAGGATACAACTACAATACACGTCAATCTCTATCTTTATACCATACCTTAGTTTATTAGGCAATGGCATAACTTGAGGGCAAAGATATATATGCAACCTTGCTTATTTTATGAGCCTACTATTACTATAATAGAACAAAGTTTTCTTTCTCTTTTTCTCGCTTAACTAAAAATACCAATTTGATTCATGTTGAAGAAAAAATATGCTAATTTTATCTTTCAAATAATAATTACTTTATTCATTCACATTGCACACTATCATCATGACTTAGATTTTAATGGGGCTACTAATAATTTCAAGGGACATAAATAAATGGAATTCTATATATTTAATGTGTGATATTAATAAATTTTGAACTAAAGTTTATGTATCTACAACTATTAAAACTTTATGTGTAATTTTTTTTAAAAGTTCTGAAATTATTTTTAAAATGTGAAATATTTTTTTGAATTTATATAGCTACAGTTCAGCTTTGGCATGGAGTGTATTTTTTTAATATAAATAACAAAAAAAAAAATATGATTTTAAGAATTTGTAAAATTTTAATAGTGAGAGATACATGTATGGATGTGTCTAGTAGTAAGGGAAGATGTATGTTGTGGGAACTGGGGACTCTTGCTCCCACAAGAATAGTAGTATCTATTGTTACTATTCTATATATTTATTTAATTATTATTTTGTCAATTACAAAATAAAAAGTTGTATTGTATCTAATTACACATAAGATAAGATAATATATTATTATTATTATTATTTTAAATCTACCTCTACCAAATTCTTTTAAATTATTATTGTTATTTGAAAAAAATTGATAAGCTTTTTATTTTATTTTTTTACAAATTCACTTGATTTTTATTCTATTTTTTCTTTGTAGACATAGTTAAGAAATTTAAATTAGGTGTAAAATGTTAAAGCTTAGATTTTTTTTTTCTTTCATTAACATTTTCTCTTTTTTAGCTTAGATATAAAATACTATTATGATCATCAACTTGCTAGTAGATTCTCCAATATTTAAAGGTGTTAGACACTATTTAAGCCTAATTAACCGGTTACCAACATCATCATTACGGATGAACCAACACATTTTGTTCTTGAAAAGAGGGAAAAAGATGTTTGAATACTTACTTTTTTTTTAATGTTTTTTTTAGACATTACTAAATAATTATGTTAAAAAATCTGATTGAGTCTAAGGCAATTCTATAAAATCGGTTTATAAATTAAAAAGGATTATTTTATATAATTTTTTTAAAATCTTTTCTTTAATAATGTGGAAAATTTTTCTAATACACGTCTCACTATTTTTAGTCTGGAGCGTGGATTTAAATAAAGGATGGTCTAAGGTCTGATCGATAAGTTTTGAATTATATTAGATTTTATGCTAACTCATTAGTTATTTGTAAGGTGAAGATTGTCCTCATTTATAAAAACATGTTCAGACTATATATTATCTGATGTGAAACTCTTAATGAGAAGTGTATTGAGGAAATCTCAAAACTCATATGATATCAAGAGTTTTGTAAGATCTGGTGAATCATCTGCTATCAAGTTTTTGTTATCAGATCATTCATCATTTATTTTCACGTTTCAGATGTCCAATTCTAAATGTAAAAAAGTGTATTAAAAGTCTTACATCGAATAATATATAACTTAAACACGTTTTTATAATTGAAAACAATAATCATCTTACAAATTTATTTTATAAAAATAGATTATTCAAACTCTAATAAATTAAATAATTGACGTGTTAGCAACAAAAGCCTAACATTCAATTACAAATTAACAAATTATGAAACTCAGATATATTTTATTTTCTTCTTGTAAAAGGTAGTCTCTTAAAAAATGTATAAATTTATTTTTATAAATTTTAAAATACAAAATCATATTTAAAATTTATGTAATCAGCTTGATTTAATATGTATTTTTAAATTTACTTTTAAAAAAAAATAAACATTAATTAGATAATTGATGTGTTACTAACAGAAGACAGATATACAATTACGAGTTAATAAATTATTAAATTTAAAATATATATCTGTTTTTTACAATCTAACCTCATGAGAAAACATTATAAAAATATTTTTTATGTAAATTTATTTTTATAAATTTTAAAATACAAAATCATTTTAAATCATTTTTAATATTTATTTTTAAATTAAAAATAAAATCGACCGATCTTACATTGTTTAAATAATATTTCTTTTTAGATAAGATTTTATTAATTATATTTAAAAATTAAAATATATAAATATAATATATATATATATATATATATATATATATATATATATATATATATATATATATATATATAGGGTTATGCTAATGCACACCTATATAGGTGTGCATTAGCAATATACACCTTAGTGTATTTTTGTGTGGGACCCATCAATTTTGGGTGAGACCCACGTTAGGAAGATGAAAAAAAAAATAGAAAGAAAATAGATATAATGTATTTTTGTGTGGCGCCCACTAATTTTGGGTGTACGTTAGCATTTTCCATATATATATATATATATATATATATATATTTGTTCAAATTTTAAAGATATGAAATAATTATTTTAGTAAGGTTCCTGTGAAAGATTGGTAAACAAAATGTGAAAATCAAAAGCACGTGAGAGGCTTTTTTTTGTGTGTGGCTAACTAAAGATGACGAGGGTGTTAATTATAATAAGAACAAAAATTAGAGTAAAAGAGTTAAGTAGCACATGACCTACTAGGCTATCTTATTATTATTTAATTTAGGAAGCACATGATTCTTGTTTGTAAAATATTAGTGTCTTTGTCACTTTGCATAGTTATTTTAGTTTAAAAGCAAATCCTAATTCTCCAAATGATGCTTAGTCAAATTGACCAACATATCGTGCAGCTAGCTATGCAATAGCATGTTTGAAATTTGATACACGACGAGCTAGAGGAGGGTTTTAAGATAATTGAAAAGACAGTTCAGTTCTATGGAAACTTCCCATTTTATCCCTCTACTCATTATATATAATAAAAAAACTAGTTTAATTGTTGTTTTTCTTTGTGCAATTTTTTTTTAGCAATTTCTTATCACACCACCATTGTTTCTTAGGCACCATCTGAATTTTTGGTTTTGCCCCCTGATTTCAGATGTGCACATCCGGACGCACCAATTTTTTTAAAAACGCTGATTCTTTCCGGAAGTGCACATCCGGAAACATTCCTGATCTACAGATCCGGAAAAAGGCAGAACATTATTATTTTTTTTTAATCGGTTTTTTTGCTTGGTCGCATATGTTAATAAATCGTCGCAATTTAATATACATTTGACAACATCCATATATAAAATAAAATGATATATATATATATATATATATATATATATATATATATATATATATATATATATATATATATATATATATATATATAAAATAAATCTCTGTCAAAATACAGTGCATACATCTAATATAAATATAATACATCAAACAAAAAACTACTGCGTATGGCGAAGGATCTCTCCTGGCTCCCCTGCTCCTCTGGCCCTACCCGCCATCCTGGATCGATGTCTGCGGTACTGAAGTGCCCCCTGAGCAATCGCAATAATCCTGTCCACGGCAAGTCTGGCACCAGAGCCCTCAGGGAGGTGACCGTCCGCAATGGCCTGCTGCGCTATCTGCTCTATCTGACGACAGCGTGGTATGACATCCTGAGTGTGGTCCAGCTGAGACTGCCGCTCCTCTAATATCTCCTGATGAGCAGGTCTAGGTGGCGATCCCTCAGCAGTGGGCACCATGCATGGGTGTGAGACGGTGTAGAACCACACGATATCCCCGGCAGCAACACTCCAGTCTGTCTCCGCTCTGGTCGCCCGAGCCTCCTCCGGTACCAAGTGGGACTGGTAGTCAGCATATAGCTCATCTATATGCCTGCGGGTTAAGCCTAGAGGAGCAGACTCACGAGGCATCCTGGGGATCGTCTGCGTGTAACCGAACTGACACAAGACGCGCTCTGGCAGGTATCGGGCAGTAACGGTCGAACTGCATGCCAACCATCCTGAGAACAAACAAACCTCATCGAACGGGCGCGTCACACGGTGAGCGGCATAGGGGCAATACAAAACGTCCTCAGCAGTCATCCGATCTAGATACACTCTGAAGGGGTCCGGCGCCTGGTTCCCTCTGAGCAGGACAAATGCAGCAGCACGTGGCATATCCTCAGTGTACCCCTGGGCACTCCCCCAACCAGTAATATAGGGAAAGTGCTGTAAAATCCACGCCTGAAATGGAAAACATAACATGGGTGTCAAACATTATAATGAATACAGAAAGAAAAGAAATGAAAAAATCACTTAGAATATTAGATTGTTACCACGTATAGCGTACAGCTGCCTGCCACAGTCTTGGCTGCCCAGCGGCAACCTTCAGAGAGCCTGGAATAGGTGAATGTCAGCGCAGCCGCCCCCCAGTTGTACCCATAGATCTCTGTCTGATCCAAAAGGTACCTGAGGTAGACGATATCAACATAATAGGCGCTGGTGTCCACAAACACCTGCGTGCCTAGCAAAAACAAGTAGTAGCACCTTAGGGCACGCGTCCTGTGGATCGCCACCTCAGCTGGATCACCATCTGCCCGTCCTGCCTCTGCAAACACCTCAGTAAATCTATCCATCAAAAATGAGAACCGGACGTGTGCGCCCCTCAACTGGTGCACCTCCGCATGTGCCTTCTCTGGGCTAGCCCCAAGCTCTGTAACCAACAACTCTATGTCGTCCGCCTTCGTCATCCTACCGTGACTCAGAAGGGTACCCGTGATCGGTAGTTGTAAGAGGCACGAGATGTCGTCTAGAGTGACCGTGATCTCGCCGTACGGTAGATGGAATGAGGATGTCTCAGGGTGCCATCTCTCAACAAATGCCATCAGGATACCGTACAGGATATGGGAATACCCAATCCTAGACATGCCTCCAAGACCAGACTCCGCAAATGCAGACGTGAACCACTCAGCCTCTGGCAGCATCTCAATCGTGTCCATAACCTTGCCCCCATGGTTATAGAACTTCTGTGAATCCTTATCCTGAAAATTTCCAAATAAAACAATGTTACAAATGAACATATTTTCAACGAATACAATTCTATAAATAAACCGAGAAAGGTTACCTGTCCTAGCCAGACTCGCCTGGCAGTATGCTCAGAGTACCCCGCGAGTAGGGACATATTAGACGGTCCCCCGGGGTAACCGCCCAGCTCATCGAAATCGTCATCATCGTCAACACCCTCATGTGTTGGGTGATCACCCTCTGGAACAGGAACAACAACAGGGGAACGAGGAGGAGCAGCTGATGGAGCTGTAGTCTCCCGACGACGCCTGCGTGCTGGCTGGGACCCTGATGAACTAGCAGCAGAATCCCGACGCCTCCGAGATGTAGAATCGGCGGTTGACGAGGGAGTGGCCTGAACTTGTGATGTGGATGGTTGTGGTGTAGGATGTGGTGTAGGATATCCCTCAGCTGTAGGGGCTACCCCAACTCCCTCTGCGTCGGAAGCCTCGGCTGTAGACTGCATCCGCTCACGTCGGACAGATGCGTGTTGAGTTGTCCGTCCATGTATGGTACGATCGTCTCTGCCAGCCATCTAATTTGCAAAGCATAATAAATAAATTTAATTTTGTTTAAAAATAATTAAACAAAAACAAACAAACAAGCAAAATTAAAAAAGGAAAAAAAAATAGTCTTCCGGATGTGCACATCCGGAAGGACTCAGAATTTTAAACGTTAGGTATTCCCGGATGTGCACATCCGGAAGGACGCAGAATTTTAAACGTTGGGTATTTCCGGATGTGCACATCCGAAAACACTAAACGTTTCAATATTTCTGGATCTGTACATCCGGTACGTATTTTGAAGTTTAAAAATGACAGCCATGGCCACTGTAACAACCAAAAGGGCATTTTTATGCCCTGATCGTCCGTTTGAAGCAGTAAAAATGACCTACATTGTCTCTAACCTATGTTATTCATACAACCTAACAATTTCTACAATTAAATGTCTACTCTAAATCGATCACTCGAAAATTACTCCGAAACTCTAAAATTTGAAAACTTACCGATTAAAATGTGATACGGAGGATTTGGAGTGTGTTGATCGTTGTAGCAGTTGCTCTGCGCCGAACTCGAGTGGAAAAAATCGAGATTTGTGGTGATTGAAAATTTGAGAGTTTGAGAGAGTTTGAGAGATTTTGGAAATGGAAAGGTGAATAATGAGGGGGAAGAACGTCTGGCGCGAACTAATAAGAAATACTTCCGGATGTGCACATCAGAATTCTTTCCGGATATGCATATCCGGAAAATCTCTACGATTTTTAAAAATTTGGTGCGTCTGGATGTGCACATCCGGAATAGAGGGGCAAAAAAATAATTTCACGTGGTGCCTAAGAAACTTGGGTGGTGCATTAAGAAATTACCTTTTTTTTTTTAAGAAAAGAGTGTAGAAATCAAAAAGAAAAGATTACATAGCGATTAATTTAGAAGTAGATACTCAAATATAATCGGTTAACAAAAGTAGAGAAATTTGAATAAGAACTTGTTCATAAAACATCAAATGATGACTTATATCACATGTTGGCAAGTGCATTTGCACAAGTATTTTACTAACGACAATTATGGCAAACATGCACATCTCAATCTAGTTTGAACGATTGGTGAATTTGTTGTACAAAATCCAAAATATTTTGAATAACCACTTTTAAATATATATGAAGCTCAATAGTTCGAAACTCATACGCTTGTGTTAATCTTAATTTTTCTAGCACACCCCAAAGTTCAACAATATATGTGTTATAAAAACCAAATATCTTGTGAAGCCTTCAGGCCATTCACTTGTACAACCTCTTAAAATACAACCACATCTAGGTATCAAGTCATTCTTACTATCTTCATTCGTGTTCAATCTCACCCAACCTGAAGGAGGAGGAGTACACCTTATTTTCTTAGCTTCGTTGCCAAAAAAATACTCATGAGCAACTTTAGTAACATGCTGCCACGAAGTTCTAGGTCTCAAAAAAATCTCATCATGTTGTTCATTATTCCTCCACATCCAAAGTGCATGCCAAGAGGTTGCTCAAAGTTCCACCCATGACTAATCTCCACTAATACCAAAATCCAAACGCAAATTATCCAGTCAATCCTTAATATTACTAGTGAAAAAAAACCCTCATATCCAATTTAACCACATTATTTTGAATAGCAAAAGGCAAAGGACAATCATGTAAGACATGTATAATGGATTTCACTTATGTTCCACAGTGACTACAAAAAGGTCCTCTTAGTTGCATTTTATTTTTTTCTCATTGGTCATAATCCTACCATGATACACCAACCAAATAAAGTCCTTTATTCGTTTAGGGACTTTAAGTTTCCATATAAACCTCCAACTATCCTTGTCATTTTGCCTACCAAAATTACACATTACTTTATAACTTGATGATACAATATACTCACCTTTTTATCGCATAAACAACAATAAATATATTTTCCATTATTACCATCAAGAGGTAGAATAACTAGAATTTTAGTTACCGTGTTCTGAGGAAACAAATGCTTTAAAAGATCCGCATTTCATTGACCATGTTGATCCAATAAGTCCTATAAATGCTGATAAGATGTTGTATTTATACTATATGTATTAATATCCATCAACTTCATACCTGGTTCAACCCAACAATGAGACCAAACATCTATATTGACACCATCTTCTATAGACAAAAACGCAAACTAAGCAAACTTATGCCATAAGTTATCGATAAATAGGGTCTCTTTGTATGATACCTCTTTGTGGTTTGAAATTTTTTTTATTTAGTTCCATTCCATTTCACATTAGTAGTCACAATTATAATAGAGGCCATAATAATAGCGATTAGCTCCAAAGGAAATCCCACCCCCTTCGATTTATTTTCAATGAAAACCCACTTTAACATATCATACGCTTTAGTTAAATCAACTTTAATAACAAAATACATATCTTCCCTTTCATCTTATGCATGCTATGAGCCATTTCTTGTGCCACCACAATATTATCATAAATATTTCTCCTTAATACAAAGTTTGTTTGAAAAGGAGAGACAATTTGAGTAATAGTAACCTTCAACCTATTTACAATCACTTTGCTAATAACTTTATACAAATGATTGCAAAGGGAAATGAGGGGGAACTGATTAATAAACTCAGGATGTGATACCTTAGGAATTAAGCAGATATATGTTTGATTAATCTCAACATGCGCATTCGGATTAGCCTGTATTTTATTGACAAAATTATAAGTATCTAATGACTTCCAAGGTTTTTTGATAAAAAACAATAGGATATCCATCTGGTCCAAGTGATTTCCAAGGTCTCGTCTAAAAAATAGGCTGCTTAACCTTTGTATCATTCACATCAACACTTAGATGATTTACAGACTCTTGTGAAACTCTAGTATAAGAAACAGATGTCTAGAACCATGCATCCTTTGTAGCGGTTTTAGTAAAAAGATTCTTGTAAAAAAGAAGTTATCATAGATTGAAGTTGGTGTTCATCTTCCACCCACGTGCCATTAGTGTCACGAAACATTTAAACTTGATTTTTTCTTCTCCTATTAACAACTTTCAAATGATAGTACTTCACATTACGATCCCTAACATGAAACCACTTAGCTTGAGAGTGCTGAAACCACATAAGATTCTCTTGCTGAATTATTTTTTATAGATCACGCTGAAGCTTGAACTCTAATTTATGGAGAAATTTATTCCATCAACTAGCTTGCTCCAGCCTCTGAATTCCATTAATCTGAGCCAGTAATTCTTGTTTTTGACCAACTACTATATTAAGATTAATATTCCTCTGTTCTTGAATTTATCTTGCATCTATTTCAAATTTTCATTAACAACAATAGTAGGATCTCATGTGTCTTTAATCATATTAATATAAGTAGTTTATATTATTCATGCACATTCAAAAAAATTTACTTTTGCTCGATGAACATTACTAAACGACGTGATTAAAATGGGAAGATGATCATAGAAATTCATACGAGCAAGAACTTTGACATACGCATCCGGAAAGCTCGTGCTAACATGACCTTCTCTCCATGCAAATCATAGTACCTCCCACATAACCTCTAACATTAGTGCAATGCTAACCATCAAAACCCAATAACTGAAAAGTTTTCTTGGGTTTATTAAGGTCACATATGGTTTCCATAATCACAAGAATACTAGGACGATACATATCCACATACTGTTACAAGTACGATAAAATCTTGAACTCGTTGCCCTACAACAATTCCACATAAGAATACTATTGTGCTGACTAATCATAACAAAAAGTTAATCAAGAAGCATCAAACCATCTTGATGCATATGGTTAGAGAGATCCAAAGTCTATAGAACCACTTCCATGTCAGAATCTTCAGCTCTTAAAACACCTTTTTCATGAGTATCCAAAAACTCATCTTTCTCCAGACCCTTTTGGATACTGCCTATCTTAACATTGTTCTGCAAGTTTGCATGTTTCAAGTTGGCATCAGGGGGTCTATAGAGATTAGAAAGCCCAACATGATCCTTGTCATAATTTGCTTGAAATGAGCCAACTTCCTTAATTTCTGTAGCATCATTATTAAGTATATTATTAGTTTCTGGAGCTATGACGTTGTCTCGTGTCTTGTGTGTTTCGTTGTTAGGAGCATGAGTATAATTTTTAAAATGACTAGCAATCATTACTGCAAAAAAAGTATATACAACAACGCCCACGTTACCACAGACCTTTGAAGAACCATGGTGATATCTCTAAATTCAGGCGCCATTTTTTTTAATTAAAAATTGTTAACTTATTACCATATTTGTTTAGAAAACCGTGGTGATATCCTATATCTTTCATGAGTTCGAATCTCAGTGCCGAAAAATTCGTGATTTCTTTATTATTTTAGTCGCGCCTTTCATTTTTATAAATTTTTAGATGAAAATAAAAGTGATATCACTATGGTTGTTTAATATAACCTAACGCTTTTTTATAAAATTACATTAATGTAAACCATATATCACAACGGTTGTTTAATACAACCGTTGTGATATATTTTTTTCAATTTTTTTTCAATTTTTAAATCCTTAATACCTGTCACTTTTTTATAAAATTTTATTAAGTAAGCCATATATCACCACGGTTGGTTTAGACAACTGTGATGGAATGACTTATTCACTTAAAAGAAACACAACTAGTTAGTTTTTCTCTTCAGTCACATTTTTTCATTTCCATTAGCAAAACAACGTCATTTTCAACCCTGGCGAAACAACGTCATTTTCAACCCTGACAAAACAAGTTCATTTTTAACCCTAACGAAACAACACCATTTTCAACCCTAATGAAACAACACCATTTCAATCCTAACAAAACAACACCATTGATCGTACCTGGATCAGACAGTTAGATAGTGGCCAACAGCGTCGTGAAACCTTCAGCTTCGGTGATGGTGAGACGGGGGGGTGTACCTGCAAGGTACTCCGACGCTCAAGTCAGGAAAGGTCAGAGAAAAGCAAGTACAAAAAATAGGTGTGAGTTTAGAATAATGCGTAACATGACCCTCTCAAGTGAGAGGGTATTTATAGAGAGCCCCCGGTGCGGGGCCAACGGTTACTTGCACTGGACTGGATTGCAAGGCTCAATCCAAGTAACTGCCAGGGCTTACGTGGCGCAGTGAAGACCAGCGCGTGGTCTTCTCCCTGGGGTAACGGTCCCGGGACCTCTCGAAGTAGGGCAGACCAAATCCTTCGGAGGTGGGAGGTTACAGTAGGACGTGTCCTCGCGGGGAGGCTCATGGGTGTCGAGGAGAACCGAGACCTGCAGGACTTGGTGCCTCTGCTCGACGGGTTCAAGTGTATGTGTGCTCGACCCTGCTGATGGTCGTTACGTGCTCGACGTAGACAGTTTACATGGGCCTTGTTGGGCCAGCCGGGGTTGTGCGGGTTGGGCCTGCCCGTCTGAAAGGTAGGCGTTGGCCCAGTCCAGAATAACCATTTTCAACCAACTTCATTGTTATTTGCTTACATGTCATCGAGGAGGAAGTTGATACCTACTTCATCGTTCTTGGCTTAACAACCGTCGAGGAGGAAGACAAAGATTCTAACAACATTTTTTTACTTATTAGTCACATTTGTGGTACGTAAACGTTTTTCCCCATGCATCTGTAATAAACTTCATTTTCTATTGTGTTTATGCTTATGTTGTTGATGTTGAAATAGTATGTTGTTGTTTATGTAGTTGTTGATGTTGTTGTTAATGAGTTGTTTATGTTTTACTAGGTTTTATGATATGGTGTTCTTCTTGTGTTTCTAATGTAGAGATTTAAATTTGGAGGTTTTATGATACGGGGTTCCATTATGTTTATATTGCTCGCGTAGAAATTGTATGTTGTTGTTTATGTAGTTGTTGATGTTGTTGTTTATGAGTTGTAGATATTTTTTATATTATAGTTTGAGCTTTTTAGATTCTACCATAAGTTGTGAGATCCTCATTAGCCTCCCAAAGACCTCATTGATTATTTTCTCCTATCTTGCTACAACTATATTGGTTTGTATAAGTTAAATTTTGTTACGTTTTTGCAATTGGTGTAATGAAAAAATATTAGAGTAGAAGCGCAACACTTGTACCTATACATTGGTGTCATATGAGATTTTATGACATTCTTGTGTGCTTTACCTTATAACATTCAACATCAATTTTATGATAAGGCTTTCTATGTTGTTCTATGATGATATGTGATTATAAATACATGCATTAATTACTGCTAGTGTTGTTGTTATGTTGTTTATGCCATTGTGATTGATGTTTGTATTTGTGCCTTGATGTTGAATATTTTATGTCTTGATAGACGACCTCTTCTTCATCTAGTAGCGACGGAACTACTTATACAAATGAAATCGTACAAACGATTCTCAATCTATAGACAGAAAAAAAAAATAGGTGCCATAGTGATGGCTAAATTAGCAAAAGTCCACAAGTCGGGTGACAAACCTTCGAATGAGTTTAGTGTCGTTTATACGATACTTGATGGTCGTCATTCTTTATTTTTTAAGATTTATGTTGTGTTCATTGGACGTAGCAAACTCAATATATTGATAAATGGATTAGAAAGATGTACCAGAGGAGGTGAAAGAGAGCATATGGATAGACGCTAAGGTATTAATTTTAATTTCCATCTATTCGATATTATTACATTATATAATTACTAATACAAACCTATTAATGTAACCGTGTATTTGACGTTTGAGTTTTCCGATGATTCTAAGTTGAAAAAAATGGATTATTTGTGATGGTACATGTTTGAGGGGATTTAAGTCACGACTCACGCGTGACTACATTAGGGAGCCTAAGCCTAATCTTGAGCTTTCGTGTGTTAGATATAATTCTCTTGACAAGAAGGTTTGGAAAAAGTTTGTGAAGTCTCGTAGTTTTGAGAAGTTCCTAGTTAGTACTAATTGTATTTTTTGATAATTTGATGCTCATGCCTTATAGATACAACCAAGCAAGATAAAAAATAAAAAAAATTATGTTTAAAACAGGTTAAAAGTGAAGCGGGAAAGCAGAACAAGGCAAAAAACAAATATCCTAATAGATTGTCTCGTGGGGGATACATGAAACTCGTGGGGGGGGGGGGGGGGGGGGGGGGGGTTGGACATTACTCGTTTTATTTAAGAAGTGTTTTACTTTGGAAGGCGAGTGTTTAAACAGTGAACCCAAAAGGTAATGTTAAACACTTAGGATAGGACAATGCTTTCTCCTAACCACTCCACAACCATTCCAAGTTTGCTTATAAAAGAGTTTTTAAAAAGGCACTTGGTACAAGAACCAAGGTTTTAGTTTTATTGAAGAATTAATGAAGATGAATGAATGAGGTTGAGTAGATTGAAGTGAAAGGATGTGGATTAGGTCAAGGTATGTTGGTTGTGATGCCTAAGCAATCGACTTACGGGTGAAGAATATACAAGACTTGCTTTTGGGTTAAGTGATGGAATGACTTGGATGGAGGTTGGTGGCGATGCCTAAGCAATCGACTTATGGGTAATGAAAAGGTGTGGGAATCCTAAAGTGGGGTGAAAGATGAAATTCAATTACATAATTTGAAAATAGCTTAATGTTGGGTCAAGCTTTGTTTTTGTCTTTGTTTTTGAAATTGTTTTTTTATCTTTTTTGGTTTTATCTTTTTAACATGTAAAACATACAAGCAAGAAAGCGATAAATAAATAAAGGCATGCGTTATTACAATGTTCATTGGAATGGGGAGGCATATGAACCCACCATGGGGGGATAATACCTAAGCTAGAAATTTAAAGCAAAGAGAAAGTGATAAACTACGATTATTACATCCTTAGTCCAAGGTGCAAAATATCTCGCATACTTTCCCAGTTCCTGAAGAAGAGTGTTTGTGTCCATTTTCATTATTCTACCAAATCTATTACCAATGAACGTAAGAACTTTTGCATCATAATATTCAATTAGTGACCCTGAAAATATCACCCAACCTGCCACCTTCTCAATTTGATCACTATCCAGATGAAAATTAGGGCTCCATTCTCTAATAGTGAGATTTTGATCATATATTAACCAAGGGCTACCCATTAAAGCATGATATTGATAATCTTTATCAGAAAAAGTCACAAGAAAATAGTTGGTACTTAGATCTATAATATTGATAATGTCATTCCTCACCTACATCTATTTCAAACGAGTTTCAAAGGCCTTGTATCCAATCTTCCTACCAAAAAGTTTAACAGTAACTCTCGATTTCCATGGTTTGGCAATTCTTTCTTCTTCTTTCCCCGAAAGTATAAAAGTTGGACAATCACATCGCCCATATTCCTTTCTTATACCAACAGACACTTTTCCTTCTCATCGTTTGAGAGATTCTTATTTCTTTATTAGTCAAAATAACAGTCATAATACCATTATTTTCCTCGTCTCTATTAGAATTCCCAATCATTGAATCCTTATAAGAATATTTGGCCGCAGGAAATTATTGATTATTGTTGGTTGCAGAATAGCGGCAAGCAGTAAAAATATTTATTTTCGAAAAAAATTCCCTCCGGGATTTATGTCGTGTCCACATAGATCGGTTCGAGGGAAAGAATGTCGTTCGACAATCTCTCGCATTAATGAGTTTGGATTAGAATGGTTTAAAACAAGAAAACAGAAAAGTAAACATTAAAACAAAAAGAACTCATTCCTCAGAGAGAACAACTTGTCAGGTTATGCATATAAATCACTCCTCACAAACTTAAACTTGCCGACCAGTTATATTCAACCTACAATATTCCTCAATATCACCCAGCATCACTCACAACAAAGGTTGTGTCTAACGCAAAGTTGAAAAAACAACTGTGTTACCCCCGCCGATACTCTCGCACGCTAGCTCAAGGCACGGAGGCATTAAGATTCGACGCCTATTGAAGATTGTTAGCTCCTAAATCTATCTCTAGAGTCCAGAAACTAACAGATAACCATCCCTAATCGAAGTTTGTGGGGGTTATGTCTAACGCAACCCAAACCCAGCGCATAAAGCAAAAATCAAAGACAATCACCAATAAAGATTTGTAAAGCAGATATCATATAACGCCATGGACGACAAATATACATGAGTTCAGAATAAATACATATACACAACCCAACATAGAAGAAAAACACAAAGAAGAAAAGAAATGAACCAAATATCTTGCGGTTTGTCAACGCCGATCGACGATCAATCCACCCCGGTTCATCCGTATGCATGCTTCCATGTTGTTTTCTAAGCTAATCTATCAAAGAATGAGGTTGATGAAGTTGGAAGAGAAGAAATCACCCCCAAACAACATCCCTTCAAAAAATGAAGTAAAATGACATAAATACAAAATTATGTTTCAGACCCACCACCCGACGCTAGAAAGCACCGCCCGACGGCGCCCACTTTTCCTCTCACATCAGCTGCGTACATAAACCGCCTAGTAACAAATATCTAGCACCGCCCGACGCTGGAAATACCGCCCGACGCTAGCCCCAAAAAATATGGCACGCTCCTGTAAGTCTCTTATTTCAATTCTCGTATTTCCTCCGCCGCAGCACCGCCCGGCTCTCAAATCACACCGACCGACGCAGCAAAATATACCGCCCGGCGCAGCAGAGGCGCAGCTGACAGCAACAAAAATTCTGCACTGTTTTATTCGTAACTTCCGCACCGTAACTCCGTTTGACGCATGGTTTGAAGTGCTGTAAAGCTTATTCAATGCTCTTTATGAATATGGCCAGACATCCTTGAATGGATACCTGCAAGAATGAGATAAAATCAATTAAACTCAATGATATTTACAAGAAAACGCAATATATACACTAAAAAGTAAAGTAAACGTATTTATAAACAAATCGGGTATTATTCGCTCGATATTTACCAAAAAGAAACGATAAGTGCAACAAAACATATATACAAAAATAGGTACAATTTGTACTTATCAAACTCTCCCCAACTTACATAATTGTTTGTCCACAAACAAGAATCAAACAAACTTGAAAACACAAAAGCGATATCCAAAGAATTCCAAATCAACAGGTTTTGAAAAACGGAAACGAATGAATGGTTCAAATGAAAACGGTACACACAAAAAGTAAATACTTACCACTGGCTACGACGACAACATAGTCACGAAACAAACGCAAAATACAAAAATCATGCCAGACGTTCTAAAACAACACAAGTTCCAAAGTGAATCACACCTAGTAAAAACAATCATCGGTAGATGAAAAACACAAAATGGGGTACTTTACACTCACACAACACTCATGTAAACAAAAGACTAAATTATGCATACATCCAACAATTCACATTGAGAATACAAAGGCAAGAATCACAAGGACTTTCAAGGTTGTAACGTGGTTTGGTAAACAAACAATGGCCAATTTCTAAAGGTAATTGAAACAAAAACTTGCCTAAACCTAAGGGAGTGATCAACTCACAAAGACTCAAACACCAAATTCCAATCAAATTCTTCCACAATCCCAAGTGTTACACAACACACAATACTTATTTAGCACAATTATTGAAACTCTTTTTGTTTCCTTTTTCAAGGATTTTCTTTTTCTTCTTTTTTTCTTTCTTTTTCTCTCTCACAAATTTTTCTCTTTTTTCTTTTCTTTTTTAATCCGCATAGAATCCAACCAATGAGTACACAATCATCCTCTCCCCAACTTGAATTCAACCGCACCATCATGTGAATACTCCCTACTTTCTAAGGCAAGGAAAAAATCCATACAACAACACAAAGTTAAGGTCCAAGGAAAAACAAAATCCATTCAAAAATATATGAACTAAATACTCATAGACAAGCATTAAGTTCAAATAAAAACATGGATCAAAAAGCTCAAAGGGGTTACGAATTCTCACACACTCACAAGGTGAATTGACTATTTGGCTAAGGTGGTTGTGCTCAAAATGAAACAATTGCCTTGATCCTTTTCATGCATTCTTACAATCAACACAAACAAAAGATTCAACATAATAAAATCCAGTTAGAACAAGAATGTTGGTTCTCCGAGCATATATGAACAATGGAAAGCCACCTCACAAAAAGGTTGGGAACTAAAGTGATTCACTATAGAACAAGTATACAAAAGAATGAATGGCATGAAAGTTTGTAAAAAGCCTAAGTATCTTGAATATGCTAAAGTATAGAAAGCGATAAATACATACCTCAGACGTGTACAAAACTTAACAAAATCATTACCATACATCCGTAAGTTGAAACGAACCAACTTGGAAAATCACAAAAGCATCCTCAAATAAGTCGACCAAAATTTGCAACCAAACAACAAACAAAACATTAGGAAAGAAAAAGTATAAAACATGCTTGTTTTACGTCGTAAGCTCGACGCCTTTACGATGCTTAATTAGAAACTTTCTCTCTTCATGCCATGGTGATGTCTCACCGCGCAACAAAAAACAAGCGTCCTAACAAAACACTTAAACAAACGTTACGGGAACAAAATGTATACAACACTTGAACAAACATAATGGAAATCGATAATATATACGATATATACAAAACTCAAAAACAAAGAAACTATCACAATGCGATTCAATATCAAAACCAATCCCCGGCAACGGCGCCATTTTGTTGGTTGCAGAATAGTGGCAAGCAGCAAAAATATTTATTTTCAGAAAGAATTCCCTCCGGGATTTATGTCGTGTCCACAGAGATCGGTTCGAGGGAAAGAATGTCGTTCGACAATCTCTCGCGTTAATGAGTTTGGATTAGAATGGTTTAAAACAAGAAAACAGAAAAGTAAACATTAAAACAAAAAGAGCTCATTCCTCAGAGAGAACAACTTGTCCAGTTATGCATATAAATCACTCCTCACAAACTTAAACTTGTCGGCCAGTTATACTCAACCTATAATACTCCTCAATATCACCCAGCATCGCTCACAACAAGGTTGTGTCTAACGTAAAGTTGAGAAAACAACTGTGTTACCCTCGCCGGTACTCTCGTACGCTAGCTCAAGGCACGAAGGCATTAAGATTCGACGCCTATTGAAGATTGTTAGCTCCTAAATCTATCTCTAGAGTCCAGAAACTAACAGATAACCATCCCTAATCAAAGTTTGCGAGGGTTATGCCTAACGCAACCCAAACCCCGCGCATAAAGAAAAAATCAGAGACAATCACCAATAAAGATTTGTAAAGCAGATATCATATAACGCCATGGGCGACAAATATACATGAGTTCAGAATAAATACATATACACAACCCAACATAGAAGAAAAACACAAAGAAGAAAAGAAATGAACCAAACATCTCGCGGTTTGTCAACGCCGATCGACGATCAATCCACCCGGTTCATCCGTATGCATGCTTCCATGTTGTTTTCTAAGCTAATCTATTAAAGAATGAGGTTGATGAAGTTGGAAGAGAAGAGATCACCCCCAAACAACATCCCTTCAAAAAATGAAGTAAAATGACATAAATACAAAATTCTGTTTCAGACCCACCGCCCGGCGCTAGAAAGCACCGCCCGACGGCGCCCACTTTTCATCTCACATCAGTTGCGTACATAAACTGCCTAGTAACAAATATCTAGCACCACCCGGCGCTGGAAATACCGCCCGACGCTAGCCCCAAAAATATGGCACGCTCCTGTAAGTCTCTTATTTTAATTCTCTTATTTCCTCTACCGCAGCACCGCCCGACGCTCAAATCACACCGCCTGGCGCAGCAAAATATACCGCCCGGCGCATCTGACAACAACAACAAAAATTCTGCACTGTTTTATTCGTAACTTCCGCACCGTAACTCCGTTTGACGCACGGTTTGAAGCGCTGTAAAGCTTATTCAATACTCTTTATGAATATGGTCAGACATCCTTGATTGGATACCTGCAAGAATGAGATAAAATTAATTAAACTCAATGATATTTACAAGAAAACGCAATATATACACTAAAAAGTAAAGTAAACGTATTTATAAACAAATCGGGTATTATTCGCACGATATTTACCAAAAAGAATTGATAAGTGCAACAAAACGTATATACAAAAATAGGTACAATTTGCACTTATCAATTATTCTTCTCCATTGCAATTCCACCCTCATACACCGAATTATTTTAAAATTTGATCACTGCCTTTGACTTTTTTAGAGCTGCACTTCAAAAGATCTTGTTCATCTTGCGATATTCCATGTTTTTCAGCCACAAACCCTGGTAGACGATTTCCATCCATGCAAATACTTGGAGAATAGTTAGTTGATATAAATTTGGAGGATTTCAACTCTTTTAGGAACTCATATTGTATGGGATATTTTAGTCCATCACTTTTTATTTGATTAAATTTTACTTAAAGTTATCATTTATGTAAAAATGCAAAACACTCATAATCAATTTTATTTAAAAAATAAAAATAAAAGCCAATCTCTACATGTGAGATACCTATTTTCAGGGTTATCTTGTTGGGATGACTTTAATAACTTTATTGTTGTCATAATTTTGATAAGTTTAGTTAATAAAATCAATGAATGAATGATTAATGTGTATTGTATTGATTTGGGAGAATAACTTGTAAACTAAAATTATCAAAGTTAAGCTACAACAAATTCACTAAATCCTTATCCGTCTTTGCTAGGAGTAGAGTCATGGGTGGTTTGTAATGCCACTAGTAAATTGCTAGATGTGGAAGAGTGGTAAGCTGAGGGACCATTCTTTGGAAAAACTTGAGAGACATTTATCAATATTACTTTTAGAAGGTTTAGTTATTGGAGAAATGAAACATGAACATCAAAAGAACAGGGTGATTCTTCAATATAAGTACGACTTAAAATCTAAAGTGATAAAGAGAATAAAAATATCTTTTTGTGAGTCAAAATTAAATGCATTAGAATCATGAAAAGAAGTAGAGCAAGATGGTAGTATGGCGTGTCGTGACGATGACAAACAACGGCATTATGGCATCGACATGGCAATGATCTAATGGTTTGGTAGCAGAGATGCATAGTGCATAATCCAACGAGGAGACGATGACAACAACGGTCAGCTGTGGTCCATAACGATGGGAAAAGACATCCAAAGTCTGTTTTATTGTGGCAACGAAGCTTTGCGGTTTGTGATGGCAGAGGGAGGAAGCGGGTCATTGACATAATGCTATTCTAGCACCAGAAGGTCAGTGGTTGTCCTAACGGGTCTTGGGCCGGGTTGGTTCACGGATTTCTTCGGTGATGAGTTGTGAATTGGGTTTATATTAGATTTATTGGGTTTCTGTAGTTATAAATATGCATCTCTAACATTTTTTGTTAGTTAAGACAATAAGGTAGAGGGAAGATTTGGTAATCCTAATTAGAGAGGTAAATGTAGAAATTACTTAGAGTTTTTTGAATTTGAGAGACCTTTGGAGGTATCTATGGGGATTAAAAAATACTTTTAAACACCTTGGTTTGTGCAATTCATATATAGAGATATTTTGACATAACGAGAAACACTTGGGTAGAAATAGAGTTTATTCTTGGGAACTTGAGAAACTATTTTATTGTAACTCGTTTATAATCTCTTGTAACAATTTTTGGAGGTATAATGAATTAGATAACTACCCTCTCCCCAATGTAGATCAATTTGATTAAATTGCGTAAACAAATTTTTTTTGTACTCGTCTTCTAGCTTCTTCTTACATTCGTGTGAACTTTCTTACACTTTTTGGTAAATTATTTTGTTATTTGAAGCCATTCGATTAATTTCGTTGTTCTTTGTCCCACTCATCATAGCTCTAGACAAATATAATATTATTGTTAGATTTTTTAACGATAATGTCTTAGTGTAGTTGAACCTTTCAATTTCACAACCCCACATAAATTATACCGTTAACTTCAATCTTGGACTTTTATGGATATTTTTGGTTTACATGAGATAGGTGAGTTGAAATTTGATTGTGAACTTTGTTAAGGATTCTAGTGCTCCAGTTCCACAATGAGAGGTAAGGGCCAAAAAAGGGTATGTGCGCTTCGTTTAGGCATGACTCGCCAAACCTTGTAAAAAAAAGGTAGGGTAAGCGGTCAAAGTTGGAGAGATACTTACAAATACTTTGAAAATGATGGGTTAAACACTACAACAAATAACATTTCTCATGGCGAAGCTTTCACCTTGAACAAAAGAAAACTGAGGTATAAAGGCAATGCACGCTATATTTTATTATTTAAAAAAATTAAAAAAAAACACCAATTCCCTCTGTTTTTAAAACAACTGATGTGAAAAAAAAATAACTCAGTTCAAGCTTTGATTCCAAGCTATCGCAATTTATGATTTTATTCGTTTATAAGTGTAAACAAAATATTCTAACTCTTCGATTTTCTATTTAACCGAGGTATAAAATAATAAGGTTTTACTATAAAAGCACTTGTTAAATCGATTTTACCCTAATCATTACTTATATGAGGCCGCCTCAAACTCGTAAGCGTCATTCTTTAGGATGGATTGCAAGACACAAAAATCTTCAATGTTCTTCTATCTTGAATAAAACATTTTTTTTGCCCTTGCAATCTATCTTACATAATGGTGTTGATGTTGTCGTTGTTGTATTTTATGGAATAATCCTCAATTAAAGAAGGGTACTCAATTGATAGATTGCAAGTGCATAAAAACTTTCTTGATTTAAGTTACCCAAAGAAAGAAGCTTAACCAACAATGAAGTGAGCTCGACCTTTAAAAAGAGCTCAGTTGGTAGATTGCAAGTTCTGAAAATCATTCTTGCTTCATGTTAAACAAAGAATGGAGCTTAACCAATAAATAAGGAAACTAGCCCAACCTTTTAAGAGAATCAGTTGACAGATTACAAGTGCAGAAAATCATTATTGTTTCAAAAAAAATTGTTTTGGCAGGTATAAAAAAAAATTTGGATATCACCCAAGATTTGTTGAAACAATGTTTTTAATATTCTGTGTAAATATTGTATTTTTTAAAAAAAATATATAGTCACCTCGATTTTCTTTATCACCGAGGTGATAATTAATATAAAACATCGGTTTAATAGTAAACCGAGGTGGTTTGTAAGCATATTTTACTTTTAAAATACTCGTTAAACAAATTTTACCCTAATACTAAATTATATAAAGTCGCCCCCAAAGAGAGGAAATATTCATTACCATCCATTTCTATCATGAGTTGCTACTACAGATTTTACAATGTATTTTTAATATTCTGTATAAACAATATAACTAAAAAAACAGCTTATCCACCTCGGTTTTTGTAATACCCCGTATTATCTAAATACTCAATTGAGATCAGATGAGTATATATGTGCTCTATCTTAGGTAAATTGGATTTAGGGAATCCTCTAAGTACTTTAAGTATTATCAATTGGAATCAATAGAGCAACTGATGAACTCTGAAGAGATCAATTATTTTAATTCAAGAAAGGATTTTGAGGTAACTCTAATAATTGATCATTTGGTGCGAGACGATAAAATATCAATCGGAGATATTTTACTCTATCGGATTATATTATATATATATATATATATATATATATATATATATATATATATATATATATAAGAAAAGTAAAGAAAAAGATAGAAAAGAAGAAGAAGAAAGGAAAGGAAGAAAAGGAAAGAAGAGAAAGAGAGAAAGTGGAGAAAGATGAAAAAGAGGAACTCATGGATCATCACCATCTTCTTCAAACTCCTCTTCGATTATCAAGTGGGTTCTAGTTAGACACTCTAAGTTCTAGAAATATAAGTTTTGGACTTAGGTTAGATTTGGGAGAAAATGAAATCTAACGGATGAAATTCGATATAAATTGTGTAGTGTAGTCGCAATATGTATATGATCAATTGTTGATACTTGTTTTGATGTTTGGAAATGATTGGGTATGGAAAAGATGAATTTTGGAGCCTTGGAACCCTAAGAAACACAGCAGAAAATTCTGCTTCTGGTGCAGTGTAACACCCCTAATCTATACCCCCAAGCTATTAAAGCAGTAAATAAAAATTCAAAATTTCATCAGAGTATATTTCAATTATCATGGCATAGACAGGGAGAATCACATTACATTGAAACAAAACATACAACACCTGCCCATAAAGATATGCAACAGTGGGGTAGCAATCAATAGAGGAACTCAGTTCCTTATACCCACATTTCAAGTTTTAGAATAAAAGCGGAAAATCTAAAACTGAATAACATATATATATATATATATATATATATATATATATATATATATATATATATATCACATAAAAGTTTATCTGTTATCAACAGAATCATGTAAATATACAACTACAAAGGACAAAGATGCATATACACAACATCACAAAATAGTCCTAATCGATCTCCCGACTACCCGGTGTCACATATCAGAGCCGACCGACAAAAGAATGAAGTCCTAAGCTTCACAAAAAGACCTCCAGCAACTAATCTGCAATGCCTCATAGAGCATTATAAAACAGCAGAAGGGTGAGAAAAACAACCATAATATAAATGCATATAATTATATATACCAACATAAAAATACACATATCAAGTATTCTCACCACAATTATCAAATACGAACACATAAAGCATATACCGATTATATTCACATAATCACCTATTCACACATCATGCACATGTTTATACACAAAACATATCATTCATAATTCAATGTATTTAACACGAATGCACAACAATTCATAAATTCTATCACAAGCTGAATCACACAATTACTCCATTCCCAATTGCATATTAATCATGCCCAAGACATTTACCACAAATGCATATCACCATGTCTCACACATAATCAGTCAAATCATGATTTTCCACATATAAACAATGCAATCATAATTCATACAGATGCAAAGAGACCGACACAACGACTCTATGCAAATGCACATGCGGTACCGACTCCATCAAATCATAATACTAGTTCACTCAGGAACTCTGCTGGAACCATCGCTCGTTACATCACTGTAACTCCCCGTCGGGCCTACGATGTTCACCCACCGCTCACACCCCACATGCGGGCACACGGTGTTTATGGATCGCTCACACCCCACACGCGGGCCACGACCCGATCGCTCACACCCCACATGCGGGCACACGATCGTCTATAATCATCGCTCACACCTCACATAGGCACACGACGTCACAACGGATTCTCATTAGAATCACACAACACAAGAATGTACATCATTATGCTTCACATACAAAATGACTTAAGACATTCTTGAAATGCATACATATTCACAATATATTCATGCATTCATCTCATACAATCACATACAATCTATATACATTCACATCAATGCACTATTGTATGATCCACATCCAAAACACACATTCAAAACGGTAAAAGTCGTTAAATAACACTATTCCCGATTTTCCGACTTATTTAATCGGCCAACAATCTCGAAACCATCATCACAAGCAAGAACATTTTATAAGATTTCCAACGATATAAATAACGCTTAAATCGGAAATACGGTTCGAGAGTTATGAATTTTACAAGAAAAGAAAATTACTTAAAAGAAAACAAAAGCGCCCGGCGACTGGAACATTTCGCCCCGCGACGCTTCAATTTCGCCTTCACTTCGCCCGGCAAAGTAGGGGCGAAGGAAATCATTCTTGCTTCATTTCGTCCGACCTTTGAAAAGAGCTTAGTTGGTAGATTGCAAGTTCAGAAAATCATTATTGCTTCATGTTAAACAAAGAATGGAGCTTAACCAACAAATAAGGAAACTAGCTCAACCTTTTAAGAGAATCAGTTAACAGATTACAAGTGCAGAAAATCATTATTATTTCAAAAAAAATTGTTTTGGTGGGTATGAAAAAAAAAATTGGATATCACCCAAGATTTGTTGAAACAATGTTTTTAATATTCTGTGTAAATATTGTATTTTCAAAAAAAAATTATAGTCACCTCGGTTTTCTTTATCACCGAGGTGATAATTAATATAAAACATCGGTTTTATAGTAAACCGAGGTGGTTTGTAAGCATATTTTACTTTTAAAATACTCGTTAAACAAATTTTACCCTAATACTAAATTATATAAAGTCGCCCCCAAAGAGAGGAAATATTCATTACCGTCCATTTCTATCATGAGTTGCTACTACAGATTTTACAATGTATTTTTAATATTCTGTATAAACAATATAACTAAAAAAACAGCTTATCCACCTCGGTTTTCTTCTTGGCCGAGGGGATAGTTAAGTGTTTTTTACTATTCGTCCTTAAACAAATCTTTATCGCCTATTTAATGTTTATCAACGCTCACAAATCTGCCATTAGTGATCTGCGTGAAACATGCGGGACATCTGTTATAAAAGCATGCTGAATATTGAAAATCTAACCTAAATAAAACATGAAGCGCTTGAAACATAAAGACGTTTGAAAATTTTCTTTAAGATGGATTGCAAGAGCAGAAAATTACTTAGGTTTAAGGTTTGTTTTCTTAAATATTTATTTGAGCACAAAATCATATATTTGAATATTTATTTTATTTATCTAACTCTTATTTTGTTTTACTTCAGAATCAAATGCATGCAAGATCCGAAGAGATAAACCTTGCACCCAACATTTGATCTTCCCCAAGACTCAATGATTCGAAGATCTAAGATCTAGATCTTCATGGAATTTTATTTTTACCTTGTTCTCTAGGGAATTTGACTTTTATTTTAAACAATGTAATATTCTGGGTAAACAATGTAATATTATGTGTAAATAATGTAACAATTTTTTAAAAAAATTATCTAGCCCTTGGTTTTCAAGATAAACTGAGATGAAATATACGCTAGTTTTGAAAATAATAAAAGTGTTATTGTTGGGGTTCGAACACATGTGCATTTAACTTTACCTCTCGGTTTTAATAACACTTAGGTGATAAGTTGCGAGTTATCATGTCGCTGAGGTATTATGCATTTCGCGTCCGAGGTAACAAACGTTTTTTGTAGTAGTGAAATGAACGAGATCAACATGTTTTACCTCATATAATAGGAGAGATACTTGCAAATACTTCGAATCTCAAGTTTGTGGCTATCTTAAGTGGGGGTTTTATGGTTAAAATAGTGTGTGTACGAGATTGATATGCAATCCATATTTAATAGTGGGATTCTAGAATTTCCACGGACCAAAAACCTTTTGTATACTATAGATGTATGATAGTACAAATGTTAAAGGATCCCTGAATCTACGATTTGATGGTCATTTGTCTTATATCTTCTCTAGTCATGCATCCTTATAGGACAAGTCCATCTTAAGTTCTATGATCCTAGAACCTTCCTTGTGGATAACTGCTTTAGGATCTTACGTCACTAGCCTGAGGTCTCAAGTCTCACGTTAGTGGGCTCACGTATGTAATCCTTGATTATCTTATTAAACAACCTATAAAATTTCATTGGTTTTGCTTCAATATGAGGGTGCTATTAAAGTGTGGGAGTATACAATTCCGTTCTAAAGTAAATTTCCGTGGGACGGGACAAAAGAAGAAAACAATAATATTTATTGGGTTAGTTTGGAGAATATATGCAAGTCCAAGTATTAATAACCTCACTTTGTCTGGTAAGTGGAGGTGAATAAATATCTCTTAATGATGGGTCTTTGGAGAGACGTTATACGAGCTTTGTACGGACCAATGTTCCATACCCTACATCTTGCCTATCTTTGGTGGAAGAATGTGTTATTGTTGGGAAAATAGAATACTCTACTTAGGATTGGTTCTAAAAAATGAACGTCAATAAGATAAGTAACAAATTTACGACCTTTTTTATATGATCCTTGGGTTAGGGGTATTCTGGACCAACCAAAGATCCAAATGACTAAGGCCTAATTCATCTTAAATCCACTTCACTTGACCAAAAGTATAAAATCAGTTCACAGACAAAAACAAGGTACATTCTCTGATCTTTATTTTCATTACACTAATCTTGAATCTTAAACTGACTTGAGTGTTAGAGTGCTAATCAAACAAGTCTACCCCACACCACTATAAAAGAGATAAACATCATCGTTCAAGATTATCAGTTATCCAATTGCATCTATTTCTGATCCTTAAACGTAACCGAAATCTTTGTCTACAATTGAGTACAAACTCATACTCTTCATTACATTTCAAAGACAAATATAGAGCGGAATTTAATTTTTTGAAATTTAATTTTTTGAATAATAATTTAAAAAAGAGATTTTAGATTTTCGAGATGATATTTTCTTATCATTTGTTCATCACTAAATTGAATGAGAAATTTCAGAGAATTTTTTTCTTAGTTATTATTTTTGTTGTGCAAGTATAATATGAATTGAGTTCTTACTAATAAAATAAAAACAATTTAAATTGAACATAAATCATTGAAAATATAAGATACATAATTAAAGCAACTAAAAATATATACACATTAGTTTCAAGTAAAGGAGAATTTTAATTGAGATTATTACAATACTTTCTACTTTAATGTGTGTCTTCTATTTTAAACTGTTTTGTAAATAAAAACATTGTTGAGTTTTTTTTTTTTATAAAAAAATACCTCGATCACAAATCATATGGTTTATGTAACCATTTTCAATAAACTAAGCTTTTGATAGTTTATTGATTATAGAATGATGCTATAAATACTCGTTTCTATTCATATTCATTTGATATCCAACATATTAATATTAGACTTAAATGCATTTTTGGTCTACATAGTTTAATTTTTTTAAACAATTGATCCCTCTTTAAAAAAATCCAGCTTTTAGGTCCCTTGTTTTGATTTTTTTTTGGGAAAATTTTGGTCCCCACCCAGTTTAGCATATGTAGCGCTCCAAATAATGGCATGACAATGTTTTTGTTGACCAATTTTGATGACTCAAATGAGCTGTCATTTGCCACATCATTATGAAAATTATAATTTATGAAAATGATTTTTTATATAATGGAAATTATAATTTATGAAAATGATTAAATAAAAAATCATATTTATTATATTTGAATTACGTGACATTAGTAATTGGGTTAATATATTAATTAATATTTTTTAATTAATAATTGTTAATTAATAATTTTAATTATGTTTTTTTTTTTAAATTAATTAGTCACTATACTTAAAAGTAAAGATTTTGGGCCTAACTTTTTTGTCCACACAGTCAGTTTTCAATTCAAAACAAAATGCATGAATTAGTATTATAAACACTAAATTTTTTTCTAAAGGAAACGATGTGGGACTATTACATAGGATGGAAGAATTGCTATCAATAGCTATTATAATACAAGAGTTTCTAGATCACATGGCTTAGAGAATTTTAAAGCATAATGCATGAATCAGTTTTCAATGGAACTGTGAATGTTGTCTATGTTACTGTGAATGTTGTCTATGCTACTGTGAATGTATGTGTATTACTTCTTCTCCAATCCGCCTTTCAATGGAACTCAAAATAAACAGTCAAGCAGCTCCTCCACTGGATTAAAATTCAGTTTGCCAAGAACTTGATTTCTAAATTTTTTTTAAATCCTTATGTATTCCATGAAAAAGAAAACCATGTGCATTTGATCTAACTTATCCGACACCTTTCAAGGGTCATTGTCAGTCATAATCATCATCTTCACTTGCTGGATGGCAGACAAAGCTTTGTTCAACTAGGAGATTTGAATCATGACAGAGCATTTGAAGAGTTTCCTAATTATGGTCAGCATCAGAGGTTAGACATCATTAGCATAAATATTCTTATCCTTTCTCCAATTTTCATAAGATTAATAAGAACAGTAGTGAACCAAAAGAAATGGATCAATACATTGCCAAAACAATGATACAAAGTGACGATCAACTTATTGCCACACATCCTTTAATGAGGCATGGGTGGTCAAATGATAAAACAAACTCAGAACAGACTCAAGAGGCAGACAAGTGATGGGATGGCAATTGATGGTGTTCACGCTGACGTAACTTCTGAAATCTTCTACAAATGGAGAGGAATGTCTAAGTAACGATGGTCTATTTACGGATGAAAAATCACTGGATGGAAGTAGACGGCAGAAAGAAAATAGACTAACAAATAACCCATTTAGCTTGTTTGTGATATTGAGAAACTTAATGAGTCCCACATCGATTTCTCAAACAATTGACATAGTGTTTATATAGTATGGTAAATCTATTAATTCCCAAGAGAACCACATGTGAGAGAGAGAGGGAGGGTGGTTGAGTAAGTGGGTGATGTGTCAGGTTCACATGTTACATAAATTTATTTTGAAAAAAACTAAAATTATTAATTTATTAAAAATAAATTAATAAAGTTTCATGTTTTTAATTTAATTGCTGACGTGGAACTTTATTTCCAACTAGGACAACAATTAATAGTCCACATCAGCGAGAAAAATGCCACATACCCTAATTTGGAGAGGGGACCAAAAAAATCCCAAAAAAACTCAAAACAAGGGACCAAAAACCTGAGTTTTTTTAAAGGGGATCAAAAGTTTAGGAAAATGATACTATGGGAACCAAAACTGCATTTAAGCCTTAATATTATTATTGTTTTGAAACTTACACACGTTATCCATTTTTTCTAATCGACAGCATTTGTAACATTTTTTTTCAAGCCTCCATCAAAATTTCATTTTTGGTTGATCAAAATTCTTACAATACAGACACAGTAGAAAATATTAATTTTAGTTTTGTTCAACCTTTTTAGAATCTTAGAATACTTTGCTTTTTTTTCTTTTTACCTGCTATTGTTGTTCTTCTATTTGGATAAATATATATTTTCGACAGTTTTTTTATATTTCAAAATTCTATTGAAATATTAGATTAGATTTAAATATAATTCAAGTTGTGTTAGCTCAAGTCCAATTAGGGTTGTATATAAATAGTTTTAGGTTGTATCATCATTTACACAATTCAACAATACAATCCTTATTTCCTTATTCTCTCTATTTTCTCCTTACTACAAGTGTCTCACGCACTAACATATTGGTATCCAGAGCTTCCGGTTATTGTTCTTGATCTAGTTTTCAAGAACTTAACGTCAGAGATCGTGTTTCCAGGGCAAGTGAATCAACCGCTGCGAAGATAATTGGTGATAAGAGCATTCCGAATTCCCTTCCAATGCTTGACGGCAAGAATTGGACCCGATGGAAAAAACAGATGCAGTCCTTAGTTGGCTTCCATGATACCCTAGAAGTGGTTACCGACGGCATTTCTGTGCTGACGGAAAATGCAACTGAAGAACAGAAAAAAACCCACAACGAAGTCAAGAAGAAAGATTGCAAGGCTGCTTATTGCATTCAGACGACGGTCGATGCTGCTAACTTCGACAAAATCTCTCATGTTGAAACGGCGAAGGGGGCATGGGATATTCTGATGAAGTATTATGAAGGAGGTGAGAAAGCCAAGGTTGTCAAGTTGCAAACCTTGCATCGACAATATGAGTTATTGTCGATGAGAGAAGACAAAAAAGTTGCAAAATATGTGTTGAAGGTTCAGAAACTCGTCCATCTCATGAAGGGTTGTGGCGAAACCATAACTGATAAGATGATAGTTGAGAGAACGTTGATCTCTCACTTTGATCACGTTACCGTAGCTATTCAAGAATCCAACAATCTTGAAACCCTAAAAGTGGAAGATTTAGTTGGTTCGTTGGAGGCGCATGAGATGTGGATTGTCGAAAGAAAGGGAGTTCAGGATTCAATACAAGCACTGCAGACTCAGTCATGAAAAAGGAATGGTGGTTCCAACAAATTTAAAGGCAAAGTCGACAAGACTCAAGGAAAAAAGTCTTGGTCGAACCCTCACAAGAATCAGGTCGAAGCTAGAGCTTCTGAATCCTCAAAAAGAGGAGGAGGAAACTATCGAAAGGACAAAGAAGATAAGAAAGGTATGCAGTGTTATAACTGTGAAAAGTGGGGTCATTTGGTCAAACATTGTTGGTACAGGAAAGACAATGGATCGAAAAAAGGCAAGGACGAAGGAGCGAACCTTGCACGCCAAGATTCAGATGATTCTAAAGGTGGTATGGTGGTTATGGCTGCAGTCGCAGATAACCATGTCGAATCCAAGATCTAGTTCCTCGACTCAGGCTGCTCAAATCACATGACTGGTCGAAATGAGTGGTTAGCAGATTTTGACGATTCAAAGAAGAGCAAGGTAAAACTTGTTGATAACAGTTCGTTACAAGCAGAAGGTACTGGCAACATAGTTTTTCAACTGAGTAATGGAGCGAAAGCTATGATCAGAGATGTGTTATATGCACCTGGAATGAAGTGCAACCTATTAAGTGTTGGACAACTGGTCGAAAAAGGCTTCTCAGTTGTCATGAAATATGGAGTTTTGAAATTGTTCGACATCCAGAACAATTTGGTCTTGAAATCTCCGTTGTCGAAGAACAGGACGTTTAAGACCATGATCAGTTCGAGTGAAGTACAATGTCTAAAAACTGTTGTCGACCACAAGGATAGTTGGTTGTGGCATTTGAGGTTTGGACATTTGAACTTTCGATCACTCAATCAGCTGATTACTCAAGATATGGTATATGGTATTCCAAGTCTTTAGATGCCTAACAAACTCTGTGAAGGTTGTTTAGTCGAAAAGCAATCCATAAATTCTTTCGTTTCGACTATGCCAATGAGATCATCATGCATACTCGAAGTTGTACATTCAGATGTATGTGGTCCGTTCGAAGAATATACCATTGGTGGAAACAGATATTTTGTTTCGTTTGTCGATGAGTTTAGTCCAAAGTTGTGGATCTATGTTATCAAGAGAAAGGATGAAGTATTTGAAATCTTTAAGAGATTCAAGATGCTTGTCGAAAACCAGAGTGAGAAGAGGATCAATGTTCTGCGAACCGATGGAGGTGGCGAATACATTTCGAAGATGTTTGAAAAATTCTGTGCAGAGCATGGTGTTGATCATAAGGTAACTGTTCCTTATACTCCTCAACATAATGAAATTGCTTAAAGAAGAAACAGAACCATATTGGATATGGCGAGATGTATGCTCAAGCAGAAGAATTTGCCAAAATCTTTATGGGGTGAAGCTGTTTCGACTGCAGTTTATATCCTAAACATGTGCCCTACCAATAAATTGAAGAACAAGGTTCTTGAAGAAGTGTGGAGTGGCAAACGACCATCAGTGAGTCATTTGAAGGTGTTTGGCTCTATGTGTTACAAGCATGTTCTTGATGAAAGAAAAAGGAAGCTTGATGACAAGAGTGAACCTATGATTCTGGTAGGATATCATAAGACTGGTGCATACAGGCTATTCAATCCAATTGATAAGAAGATTGTGTTGAGTCGAGATATTGTGATTGATGAAAATTTTGCCTGGGATTGGAATTCTAGTAATTCAATTAACAAGCCATTGATGAGCTCTGATTTCGACGAAGAAAGTGATGAAGTCGAAGTTGAAGGAATTGCTGAGAATCCAGTCGAAATAGAAGTAGTTGCTGACATTCCCGACACAGAGGTTGTGGCTGAAACAAACCAAAGACCTCGGCAAAATAGAGTTCCTCCAACAAGACTTCATGATTATGAAGTGACTGATGATGATGAAGTCACACCAAATAGAGAATTAGTTCATTTTGCTTTACTTGCAGGTGTTGAACTAATCAACCCTAACGAAGCTTTAAAAATTCAACAGTGAAAGTTAGCTATGGTCGAAGAGTTACAGGCAATCGAAAGAAACAACACACGGGAGTTAGTCAAATTGCCAGCACTTACAAAAGCTATCGAATTAAAGAGGGTGTTCAAGTTGAAACACAATGCTGATGGGTCGATAGCAAGACATAAAGCAAGATTAGTAGCTCGAGGGTTTTTTCAAAGAGAATGACTTGACTACTCTGAAGTATTTGCACCAGTAGCAAGACTGGAGACTGTTCGATTAGTGGTGGCCTTGGCATGCAAGCAAGGATGGTCTACATTTCACTTAAATGTGAAATCAGCATTTTTGAATGGACCTTTAGAAGAAGAGGCGTATGTCACACAACCTCCTGGGTTGGTGATTCAGGAGGAAGCAAGTAAAGTATACAAGTTGCACAAAGCGCTCTATGGTCTCAAGCAGGCACCTAGGGCATGGAACAAGAAGATTGACTCATATTTGGTCGAATTGGGATTCATAAAATGCAAATCTGAGTATGGTGTCTATGTTCAAGTTGTGTCACAAGATATAACAATAATATGCTTATATGTCGATGACTTGCTAGTAACTGGAAATAGCCTGAAGAACTTGTCGAAGTTCAAAGAACTGATGAAGAAGGAATTTGAAATGTCGGATCTGGGAAAGTTGTCATATTTCCTAGGCATGGAATTTCAAATGTCGAAGCCAGGTATGGTGCTACATCAAAGAAAGTATGTCAAAGAGATACTCAAGAGATTCATAATGGATGACTTGAATCCTGCATTCTCACCTGTAGAACCAAACTTGAAGTTAGAGAAGCATGAAGAGGAAGACAAAGTTGATGTAACTTTGTTCAAACAAATAGTTGTATCTCTGAGATATGTGTGGAACAGTCGACCTGATATAGGTTTCGCAGTCGGATTAGTGAGCAGATTCATGGGCGAACCAAGAGTGTCACACATGAAAGCTGCAAGAAAAATTCTGAGATACTTAAAAGGAACAACAAATTTTGGGATTCTATTTCGACGAGATTCTGAAGGCAAATAAGCAATAGTTAGTTGTTTTTCAGATGCTGATTGGTGTGGAGATAAGGAAGATCGAAGAAGTACAACTGGCTATTTCTTTCAAGTATTTGGTGCCCCAATCTCATTGTGTTCGAAGAAGCAAGCTGTGGTGGCATTGTCATCGTGTGAAGCAAAATATATAGCAGGATCCTATGCTGCATGTCAAGCAATTTGGATCAGATCAGTACTTGAAGAAATAGAGGTCGAAGTGAAGAAACCTCTTATGTTGCAAATCGACAACAAGTCAACCATAAATCTGGCGAAGAATCCAGTTCTGCATGGACGAAGTAAGCATATCGAAGCCAGATTTCACTTCTTGAGGGAAAAGGTAAATCGGGGTGAACTTGAAGTTAGGCATTGCTCAAGTGAAACACAGTTGGCCGACATTTTCACTAAAGGATTGAAGATCGACACATTCCTAAATTTGAGAAAGAAATTAAGAATAGTTCAGATCGACTATGACTAACGTAGGCTCGACAACTTGAATTATGAGGGTGTGTTGAAATATTAGATTTGATTTGATTAGATTTAATATTTAAATATTATCCAAGTTGTGTTAGCCCAAGACCAACAATCCTTATTTACGCAATTCAACAATACAATCCTTATTTACGCAAGTTGTATCATTATTTACGCAATTTATACAAGTTGTATATATATAGTCCTAGGTTGTATCATTATTTACGCAATTCAACAATACAATCCTTATTTTTTTATTCTCTCGATTTTCTCCTCATTAAAAATGCCTCACGCACTAACAAATTCTTCTTTGCTCTTTTGTCTCCAATGCCAATAGTACCTCTACCAAAGCAACCTTACATAATTTCTTTGTGTTATACATGGGGTCGTAGAAGATTCATATCATTCAAGCATTGTTAAAACAATTTTTTTTAACAATTCTAAAATGTATAAATTAAGTGAGAGTCCCAGACCTTACTAGTAATACTTGATAGTTTGTCTAAGTATATCTTGATTATCTAATAGTTCTTATTTATTTTGTAACTATAACTTATTCATTAAATTCAACACATGCATGCTTCACATTCTTTCATATTAGAGTAGTCACTATGTAATAGTTGTAGTAGCTATAGTTAGTGTTGGTCTGTTGGAGTCTAAGAAAGCTAGGAGAAAAACAACTAATCATTACTTAAATATAAGCTAGGAGAAAAACAACTAATCATTACTTAAATATAACATGATTGAGAGACACTACATATTTATAGAAAATTTTAAGACATTAGATATATTATATATATATATATATATATATAGGACCAACCCTATTCGCTTAGAAGCCTACATAAAATTTTAAAATAAGGCATTTAAAATAAATAAATCAAATCAAATTTTGTATTTAACAAGAATTGAACCAAAGACTTAAAAGATAGAGAGTTTCTCTTCTACTAACTCAATAATGAGATTTTATGTAAGAAATATGTTATTTAAAATATTTATTATCAAATTAAAAAATTTTGAGACATTTTTATAGTCCAAAATTTTGAGGTCTAAAACCCTTCTTTAGGTCGCCTTACCCTTGGGTCGGCCCACACACACACACACACACACATATATATATATATATATATATATATATATATATATATATATATATATATATATATATATAGGGTTATGCTAATGCACATCCATGTAGATGTGCATTAGCAACATACACCTTAGTGTATTTTTGTGTGGGGCCCACCAAAATTGGGTGGGACCCACATTAGAAAGATGAAGAAAAAAATAGAAAGAAAATAGATGTAGTGTATTTTTGTGTGAGATCCACCAATTTTGGGTGTATGTTAGCATTTCCCATATATATATATATATATATATATATATATATATATATATATATATATATATATATATATATATATATATATATATATATATCCATTGTCTATTCATAATAAATGTGAGATTAAACCAGTCATACTTGAACTCAATAATCTCCTTATATATGAGTCTCTCATACTAGGGGTGGACAAAAAAACCCAACCCAACCCAAACCGATTTAACCGACGAATAAAAAAAAGAAACGAATGATAAAAAAAGAACCGATATAACCGCGCTTCACATTTTTTGGTTTTCTGTGGTTTACAATGGGCAGTTTCGGATTTTGAATATGAATCCGAAACTAAACTGCATCCGACCGAGTGTTTAGCATGTTTGACAAACTCTAATTTTTATTTGCATATTTAATGATAATATGAAAAGAAAAGGTCTCAGACTGTATAGTTTCTATTCACTCTGCCTAGCCTATGTATGATTGACGGTACACATTAATTACTAGTCTTTCTTTTGACAGCGTAATCAATGTCATTTGCTTGGAATTTGGAAGACTTAAAACAAGAATTTATTATTTTATTGAATTAATTCTTGAAGGAATGTATTTTCTCCAAGCTTTTTATTTCTACTTTTTCACTGTCTTCTGCACATCATCACACAAACAAAATATATTTCTTCTTATCAATCTTTTATTCCATTGTTATTTTTTAAAAAACAAGAGATAATGAAATTTTCTTTCTCACTTGACTTTTCCTACAACAAGGTATGTTGTTCATCATCTCAGATCTATGTATATGTTGTTCTTCAATTGCATATCATATCTTCACTACACCATGAACACTCAACCAGATTCAATGCACCACCAATAGGGACATAAGGAAAATGAACGTTAATATGTTTTATGCAAAACCTTCAGGTGGAGGTCGGATCTGCAACTAAGAAAATCAGAAGATGAAAACGTTAATTTTTGCAGTAAATCGAACGAGCCGATCGAACGAACTGGCTTATCCGGAAAACCGAAATTCAGAAAAACCGATATATTGACGGACGAAATTGGATCTTCAAAGGAGAACCGTGGTTTAATTCGGATTAAGGTTTTGGGTCCGCCACCGCCCATATCCGACCGTGTCTCCACCCCTATCTCATACCCTATATTTGCATTAATGCCATTACAAACATAATATGTATCCAAATTAAACTCCAAGAAGGACATTTGATACATGGATCCCTCGCCAAGATCCATTTCCCTTTCCCATTAAGCCAAACAATGACTCTAATGCCGAAACTCTCGTAGAGTCTATGTTCTAAGATCAGAAGGGCATATGAAAAAATGTTAGAGGTAAAATTCAAAGTGCTTTCAACCTATGATATTATAAAAAAAATAATTAGAGTCCATATTTATAACTTAGTTCTCTGTTTTCCTTTTCAATACCAAGCATTATAAGACTTTTTCAACATGTATTATTTGAACTGACACCAAAAATATTCACCTTAATTGAAGATGACATATCTTTTATAATTGTCTAAATATACAATATATCATAGTTCAAATGAATTGTCATACTCTGCCATAAAGATTATATTTTACTTGAAGTTACGTCATTCCAAAAAATTTAACATTGTCGTCACCAATAATCATAGTTCGAAAGAAGTATCATACTTGACCATAAATAATATACTTAAATAAACCATTTTGATAACTTCACATTGTATTCACCAACATTCATATATAAAAAATATATCATATTTCACCACAATTAGTATAGTTCACTTGAAACTAAAATATTCTAAAAAAAATCCATATGCCAAATATCAAGACATAAAATCATAATAACATTTTTACATTGACAAGAAGTTCTTCAATCATCAACATAATCACAACGCACTTTGAATCAATGTCAATCAATTTGCATGTACACATCAAATTCTCGTATACTTATGATTGTTTTAGATAGCACGTACTTGAATTTTTCACAACTCAAAATTAAATCTAGAACCGATTTGTTCTAGACAAAACTTCACAACTAAATTTGTGATAACAGTTACATCTTGAAAAATATGCTCCATAGAGGTTGTTAAGAGAGGCGGGGTTGCATTGAAAACACTAAGTATCAAAATTTTTCTAATTAGCCATAATATTTTTCATTTTTTTTCAAAGTACCACCATTTTTTATAGTGAAATTAGATATTTGTAACCTAAGAATATACTACGAGCTTTCATCTATTGATTAAACCAAAATGTATGCTATTAGTTGTTAGAAAAAAATCTACATAGCAAAAACAAATAAAACAATCATAACACACAAATAAAATGTGAAATTTTTAAAATAAGAGATAAAATTATAGCCGTTGCCTAATGACAACCAAAGAATAACATTGTGTGAAAATTATTACATTACTTTAATATGATATCCACGATTTTTTCAAGACCTAGAACCTCTAAATATGATTTCATTCTCACTATCTAAATATAATAATTGTCCTTGTTAAAGATAAAATAAACATCCTTTAAAAAACTTGATTACTTTTTATTTTTATTTTCATACATTTGCATGAATCTTCCCTCTCGATACCACTAAACTTCCATCTTTGGCACTCATGCTTATATTTGATTAGCCATTCTTTTTGTTAGGAACAAATGATTATTATTGTTAATCATTAATATTACAATGTCTTATTTGGCTTATTTCAATAATAAATTCATTACTTGCAGTGCAAGTAATTAACCTAGGTCTAATTACAATGGTTAAGCATGTCTAACTAACACTCCCCTAATATGAATATACTAATGTTCAAATTAAACATACAAACAACAACCAAAATAGTAATTAATGACTATTTAATCTTAGCTAAATCACAAACTCCAAGTCCTTCTGTCCATTTGTAAAAAGAGTCAACTTTCAAAGGTTTGGTCGTCACATCAACAAATTGTTTTTTAAAGCTGCAATGAGACGGGTCTATCACTCCATCTTTTGTGTGATCCCTCGGGAAGTGGACACAGTTTTATATTCTATGCAGGTAAATATCTTCTAAAGGTATTGATGATGTCAACTAAATAAGAATGAATAGATCACAATCATCACCGGTCAAGAAGCAAACATAAGTTAAAGTGTTCACATTTCTAGTTGAAAGAGATGAACAAATTCAAATCAAGTAATATAAAATAATTGGAGCTGTGAAGTTATGAAAGATCCCCTAACCATATGTTCGGTGTTTTATCTTGTACTTTGATCAGTTAAATGAAAATAAAACAAAAGTAGGTCTTAAAGTACTAAGACGATGTACACACACGCTAAAAATATTTCAAACTCTTCATATTTTTATTAAAACTTCTTATAAACCAATCAAAGAAAGTAACTACTCAATTAAGAAACAATTCTAATCAATTAGAAAAGCAAAACTCATTGTCTAATTAAGTAGCCTCTTAAGTTAATCAATTAAAGCAATAGTAATGCCTCTTAATCAATTAATCGAGTAGGCTCTCACTCAAAATATTTCTAAACAATCAACTCTCGTATCACACTTATTCTCCTTTTATAAGTTTTCACTACAAGAAATTTGACATTTACCTACGGAGGTTTTTAGTGACAGCTATATCTACCATAGGTATAGGAGGCGAGGTTTTTAGTGACAACTATATCTACCGTAGGTATATGAGGCTTATACCCACGGATAATCAATTAGCTGGATAAAAAAATTAAAAATAAAATAGCTGGAAAAATATTAATATGGAGAAGCGCAAAAATGAAAAACATATTTTCATGAGCCGCCCAACCTAAACCCTATTCTTATTTTCACTTCATCTTCCACGGTTCTTTACTTTTTTTTTGCAGAAGCTTTTCCAAAGTCTGCTACTGGTAAATCCTTCTTCTTTTAACTAAAGCTTTGATTTGTCAAACCTTCATTGCTACAGTAAATCCCTATTTTACCTTCTCATAACGGTATACTTTTTATTTGATTGTTTCAGTTCTTAATTTCTATGCTTAGTTTAGTGTTCATCAATTTAGGGTTTTCAATTAATTTTTCTTTGATTTAGTTTTCTTTCTCACTCTGATATTAGATATCAATTTAGGGTTCATTTTTCTGAAATTGACAATCTGTGACATAGAGTTGAAAGAAACTATACATATATATGTTATTAGTTTTCTTATAGGCAACATACACAAGAGATTTGTTATTCAAATGTTTATACTTTATCATAAGAACCTAAGTCTTGTATGGATAAGTTGATGGAATTGTTTTTTATTAGTTTTGACACTTTGTTCCTAACTGAGGGAGTTTTGACACACCATGAATTGTATCCCTCTCTAAGGGTATCTCTGAATTGAATGATACATATAATTTACTAGATAATATGTTAACAGGCTACTGTTCTCTGGATCTACTGTTCTCTTTTCTGTTTAGTGTTTAGTCCTTTAAATCATATATAAGTGAGGATGACATTAGTATTGTTGTTCTGTTTCAAACTCGTGGATTTTAATTTTGCTTCATGGTGGTGCTTGTAAATAAAGTACTTAGACTTGTATGGCCTTTCTGAAGATTTTATTTTTGATAGGCAATGACATCATTTGATCATCTATTTGACTCCACCTAGGCTATGTTTGGATAAAAAAAACTTAAGTAAGCACTTATAGCATAAATGCTTATCATATAAGTGCTTATGTATAAGCTATTCCTATAACAAAAGATAAAATAAAGTCAAGTGATTTTCATATAAACTTTAAGTTGTTTTCATAAGCTATCCTAAAGAGTTTATGTAAATAAGTTGAAACTTGAAATAGCTTAGGGACAATGTCATAAGCTGTTTCTATTAGCTCTTCCATGCTTATGCCGGTTGATAAAATCAAATAAGTTGATCCAAACAGACACCCAGTGTGAAAAATACTTTGGTGTTTGCTATGTTTTTCTTACTTGGAGGGACTCATGAAGCAACAACAGCATGAGGGCTCGACTTGGATGCTATACTTCTTTATTCTGCATATAGGATTGTGTGTATAACACCCATTGGCCACTGCCATTATAATTTATCATCTTTCTGTTGTCAAACCCTTTGAAAATTACACATCTGACATTTACCAAGCGAGGTAAACAGTTATTCAATTGAGAAGTACCCACCCAACCATGTGAATATTTAGCTTCTAACTTAGTCCATTTAAATATTGATTAAGGTGCTGCTTTCCTATGTTTTTTTCTTCCTGTTCTTTTTTCTTTTTTCTTTTCTTCTTTGCATGTTGCTTTACTACTGGCTATTTTAAAGGTTTTAACATTCCCTATATTCACATAGCTTTGCTAGCCTTACTGTGTTCTTTTCTTGTCTGATAGTTTTCCTTGAATTTTCAACTATAATGAACTTTTATTTTACTAATGATTGGGCTCTCACTAATTATTTTTCCCATTTTCGTTTCTCTTTATTGATTTTATTTCTTATTTTTCAACTTTCTTTCTGTTCTTGTATGTGTAAAATCTGTTAGCCTTTGAGTTCGGTGACATCGTTGCTCATCGCCAACATCGCTGCCGCATCGCCGACATCAGCACAATCAGGTACTGTAAGCCTTTGACACTATTTTATGGAATTCTTCATGATTGTGGAATGCTTAAATGATAAATAATGATGCATAAATAAATATAGGAGAGAATGTTGCATGCTGCATAAGATAAAAAAATGTTGCAGTGTTGTTTAAACTGTGAAAGGCTTAAATCAAAGCAAATATATAGATGAAGTACCCCATTCCCATGTTCATTCTGTTTAGTGTTTTTGTGTAGAAGTATTTAGAAATACTCCCCTGTCATGTATACTTATCACAATTAGCAGAATTTTTAAATGAAAATCACTTTATTTCAATTGTGTTCAATTTGGGACTAATACCAAAAATATTGGAATTGTGAAGCCTAATAGAGTAGTGTTAATAGCATATTGGAACTCTAAAGCCTAATTTGGAGGAGGAATGATAATAGAATATTGGAACTCTGAAACCTAATAGAGTACGTAGTGCTATATGTGCTTTTTTACCGGCCCAATGTATAGAGCATAAAGCTAACACCAATTAATGATCATCATAATAAAGTGGTAAATAAAGTATTTGATAAAAAAATGTATTTGATAAATAAAGTAGGTGATATATAATACATAAATTAAGGTTTGTATGTATGACAGTAGGTTCTATAAAAAATGTATGACAAATGGTTATGTGTGAAGTAGATTAAATATAGTATAAATGTCCATTTTCATGCTTAAGGTTAAATGGAAAATATACAAATTAATACTGGAGATTACCATTTATATAGTACTAGTACAATGTAATCTTTTTGAAAGTAATTACTTTGTTTTTTTACGGTGTACCGAAAAATAATTATGGCTCGGCGTCAATTAAATGTAATAATGTAAATTAAGGCATACTCTAGTTATAGCTTTCATTAATATAATAATAATAATAATAATATTTTTTTTACTATTTGTTAATTGAAAATATAAGACTTTGGAGTAACTGTAATGTAACTGAGGTGGAGGCTCGTTTGTAGCTATGAACAAAGGCTACATATATATTGACAGTGATTGACATCAAATGGAAAGGTTGTTGGTGATTTTTATCCTATTAATTAATTAATTAATTAATTAATCAAACATGTATATATGTAGGTGACAGCTAATAAAAAACTGTTTAATTTGTAATTAACACAATGGATTGCTATCATATTTTCTATTGCATGCAAAATTGATTTTGTCTTATCATCTATTATGATTATTTTTCAGTTAATTTTATCCAATGGCTCATAGAGAGTGGATGCGCGATCCATCAAAACAAAGTAAAGAGTATATTCAAGGGGTTAATGACTTTCTTGAATTTGCTTTTCAAGGTTCAAAAAATAAAATGAAAATATTGTGCCCTTGTACAATATGTGCCAATTGTCACGAACAATCTCGCACAAGTGTTCGCGAACACTTAACTGATCCACGACGTGGATTTCTTATAGGTTATAAGCAATGGATATTTCATGGTGAGAATCCTTCAACTTCAAGTCGCACAAGTGAAGATGTAGAAATGGAACATGACATGGACGGATTAATTCATGATGTTTTTGGAGTTCATTTGATGGAAGAACCAACTTTTGGTGAGGGTGAAAGAAATCCAAAAGTTGGAGAAAGCTCTAAGTTCGGAGAAAACACAAAGTTTTATCAATTGGTGAAAGAGAATGAGAAAAAGCTCTACCCAAATTGTAAGAAGTATAGCAAGCTCTCATTTATGGTACATTTGTATCATTTAAAGTGTCTTCATGGATGGAGTGACAAGTCATTCTCTATGTTGCTAGATTTGCTAAGAGATGCTTTACCAGAGGAAAATGTTTTGCCGAAGTCATACTATGAAACTAAGAAGATGATTTCAGGGTTAGGTTTGGGTTATGAGAAGATCCATGCGTGTCCTAATGATTGCATATTATATCGAGATAGATATGTCAACGATCAAGTATGTCCAAAGTGTGGTACGTCAAGGTGGAAAACAACAAATGAAGATGTACCAGTTAATGGAATGGGGAATTCTGAAAAGAGAAAGAACTTACCTGCAAAAATACTTCGATGGTTTCCATTAAAACCAAGGCTACAAAGATTGTTCATGTCCTCTGAAGTTGCTGAATCGATGATATGGCACCATGATGGCAGATTGAATGATGGTTCACTTAGACATCCAGCTGACTCCCTTGTTTGGAAGGAGTTTGATGCCCGATATCCAACATTTTCGTCAGATCCTCGTAATGTTCGACTAGGATTGGCTTCTGATGGGTTCAATCCTTTCAAGACTATGAGTATCACTCACAACACTTGGCCTGTCTTTCTCATTCCTTATAATCTTCCTCCTTGGATGTGCATGAAACAATCATTCTTCATGTTATCACTACTAATTCCTGGTCCTAAAAGTCCTGGAAATAACATTGATATTTATCTACAACCATTAATAGAAGAGTTGCAAGATTTATGGAATGATGGAATTGAAACCTATGATGCCTCCAAGGGAGACAAATTTCAACTTCGTGCTTCTGTGTTATGGACTATCAATGACTTTCCAGCATATGCTAACCTTTCTGGATGGAGTACTAAAGGTCAATATGCATGTCCCTGTTGTGGTATTGATACTAACTCACGATGGTTAAGTAATGGTAAGAAATTTTGCTACATGTGTCATCGTCGTTGGTTAGCTCCTAAACATAAGTGGAGGTTGAATGATAAGGATTTTGACGGAACACAGGAGCTAAGGAATCCTCCTAAAAGACTTAAAGGGGATGATATTTTAAGGCAAATAGATAAATCTAGAGAAGGAGGTTTAGAGAATGGGGCACAACCTTGGAAAAAGAAGAGCATTTTCTTCACATTGCCTTATTGGAAATATAATGTATTGCGTCACAATCTTGATGTGATGCACATTGAAAAAAATGTATGTGATAACATCATTGGTACATTGTTAAACCAAGAGGGAAAATCTAAAGACAATTATAAGGCGAGAGCTGACCTTGAAGATATGGGCATAAGAAGTACGCTACATCCTCAACCGAGCCCTAAAAGTCGTACATTTCTTTTGCCTAGAGCATGTTATTAAATGACTAACAAAGAAAAAGATGCTTTTTTGAGCATCCTTAAGAATGTAAAACGTCCAGATGAATGTTCATCAAGCATCCCACGTTGTGTCCAAGTTAAGCAACGCAAGATATTTGGCTTAAAAAGTTATGATTGCCATGTTTTGATGCAAGAGCTTCTTCCAATAGCATTAAGGGGTTCATTGCCAGATAAAGTCACTTCAGTTTTGGTTGATCTTTGCAATTACTTCAAGCAAATTTGTTCTAAGGTACTTAATGTGGAATTCCTATCACAATTAGAGTCCAAAATTGCCATAACACTTTGTCAGTTGGAAACAATTTTCCCACCTTCGTTTTTTACTGTGATGGTGCATTTGGTAATTCATTTGGCAAATGAAGCAAAAGTTGCGGGACCGGTACAATATCGATGGATGTATCCTATTGAGAGGTATGCATCATATATTTATTAGTAATTTGTTTAATTAACTTTTTTAAGAGAGTTATTTGGATTATAAGAGCATGATATATAAAATACATTCACTTCCAGGTTTCTTCTTACTCTTAAGTCCTTTGTACGTAATAGAGCACATCCAGAGGGATCAATTGCAGAAAGTTTTTTGGCCAATGAATGTTTAACATTTTGTTCACAATATCTTTCTAGAGTGGAAACTAGATTGAATCGACCTAGAAGAAATGATGATCAAATGGATTCTACATTGAAACATAATGATACCTTTTTACATCCTATTGGAAGACCCTTAGGGAAGAAGAGGAATCAAAAGTTACAATTAGGGAAGCGGAGGAGAGTGAATGGAACTAAACTTGATGAGAAAGAGTTAACACAAGCACATAGATATGTGCTTTCTAATTGTGATGCAATTGCTCCATACATAGAGTAAGACACAAATTATATATTAGTTTTATACTAATCATATATTTTTATAACTTTTTTAATTCCATTATCTTAATTTTTAGTGAACACATTGCACTTCTTAAGAGACAGAGTCGGCCGCGGCGATTGTCACAACATGAAATTGACAAACAACATGGTCAAAAATTTACTGATTGGTTTAAAAAAAGGGTGAGAATTTAAGAATTGGAGACATTACAATTTTAGTGATTGTTTTATATATTTGAACTTATTATTTTTCATCAAACACTTTAGATTCATCTCTTGGATGAAGAAGGGAGCCCACAAGTTACTCATCAACTTAGATGGTTAGCTCGTGGACCATCTGAGTATGTTAGAAGATACACCAGTTATGCAATTAATGGCTTTAGATTCCACACAAAGAAGAGAGAGAGATACTTGAAAACACAAAATAGTGGAGTAGTTGTAAAGACCAAGACTTCAAAAGATGAAGTTAATTATTATGGGGCAATAACTGATATTTTCCAGTTGGATTATTCTGACAAATACAAGGCTGTATTGTTCAAATGTGATTGGGTTGATATTAAGAAAGGTATCAAGAAAGATAAGTTTGGTATAACACTTGTAAATTTCAAATTTTTAAAACATACCGGAAAAGATATTTGTGATGACCCATTTGTTTTTGCATCACAAACTAAGAAAGTGTTTTATGTATATGATGAGAGAAACAAGGATTGGGCTGCTGTTTTAGATGTAAAGGTCAGAGATGTCTATGATATGGGTGTTGAAGAATTTAATGAAATTGAAGAAATTCAAGAGCAAGTAATGCACAATACAAGTGAAGCTACACATGATGTTAATGATTTGGTTAGACTTGAAGTTGACGATGATATTGTTTTCTTTGAAGTTGTGGTGGATGCTAATGGTGATGATGAAAATGGTGATGAGGAGGAAGAATGGGAAAATTTGTTTTAGTTATGAATACTTTTATATTTTATTTAGGTTGTGTACTCTTTAAACTTTCATGTACTCTAATTTAATATGTACTTTTTATTCTACTTGCTTCTTACATCTTAATATTACATTTTATGCTAACATATTGAGTTGAGATTATTTAAAATATATTTTTATATTTAGAGCAGCAATGGCTCGAAGAAAAAAATTGAATATTGGGCATCGAACAAGTGATAATGAAGGAACACAACCTATTCCTACAAATACCAACTCAACCAATGTGCAAGAAATTATTGTTGCACAAATTCATTCTGGTCCTAGTCATACAAATGGTGTCATACATGAGTCTGTAGAATCTCACTCCATTCCTTCTGACATAGAAGCTGAAGAAGAACAAATTGCAAAAGGTAGTTTAATTCATCTTTGCTACTTATTTCGTGAAGTTTTTTTTACTTTTTCATTTTCTAGAATCCTTAATAGTCAAATGTCAATACATTTTCCAGATAAGTTTCAAATTTATTTTTTGTATTTGTGATTGTCGATAACTTGTCGATTGTATGAATAAGGTATATAGTACAACATAAATGTGGCTATTTATTCAATTTCATATTTTAATAGGTTGATGTCACCACACTTATTATGTATATTGTTTTACTTGTGGATGTAGAACCTAAACGGACGAGAGGTCCAACAAGGATGTTAGATGTATGGCAAATGGAAGATGATTTTATAATTGTTAATTTGGATAACCATGGTCGACCAATTGGTGAGGAAGCTACAACTTTTACTCGTTTCATAGGTAGTTTGGTTAGAAGGCATCAATATGCTCCCATCAATATCACAAACTGGAAAAAAATGCCAGAAAAATGTGTGGACGACATGCTAAAAGTGGTAGAGGTATATATTATTGACATTTAAATTATTTTTGTGTAGGTAATGGAATTATTAGAGGTATATATTATGTTTGTACATTTAATATAACTTGTATTTTTATTTAACATCACATTGTGTAGAGCAAATTTGAGTTTGTTCCTCCAATTAATGAATTAATACGAGAAATGATAAAATCTGAGTTGAATGAGAAGTGGAGGCAATGGAAGGGTGATCTAAAGGCAAAGGCATATGATCCGAGTAAATCAGAAGAAGAAGTTGCATCAACAATACCTGATCATAGGGTTGACAAAGATCAATATCGTGAGTTGGTTCATTATTGGTTCTCCGATGATGGACAAGTAAGTAATACATATTATGAGTAATAAATTAAAATGTTTTTTATTTTGACTATATGTATATAATATTTTATATCAATTGCAGAAAATAAGTAAAATTAATAGCCAAAATCGTGCTAAGTTTGAAGATATCCATTGCATGGGTACAAAAAGTCTCCCAAAATTTATTGATGAAAAGGTTAGTTTCTTTTTATTGTATTTTTTATGGGGTGAATTGTATTTAAAAAATAATTAACATATAACTTCTGTTTAATTTTAGATGAAAAAAGGGAAAGGAGTGTTGCCTGATCGTCAAGAGATTTACGTCGAAACTCGGACTCGTAAAGATGGGTCAATTGTCAATGAAAAGGCTGCAAAATTGATTGTAAGTTTTACTTTTATGAAAATGAGTTAGAGTGATTGAAAGTTAGGTCTGCTAATTGAAATTGAGTTAGCATGATTGAAACTTTGGCTTGTTTATTAAATAATTTTTCTAGTGAGGTTCCAATAATTTATTTAGCATGTTTGTATATGTTGCAATTTGTTTATAAAGGAAATGTATTAAATAGAATGACACAAAATGATACAGTGCCTACACCTTTAGCATGTTTGTATGGTGCATTCTGTGATGACACAATGTATATGTAAATGTTTGTATGTTGTATACAGTGCCTAAAGAATTAGTTCTTTCTAATATATATAAATGTGCTAACAAAGAGGTATCTGAATTACTTTTATATTGTGGTATTTGCTTTCAAATGTTTATTGTTTCATATTATTGTGAATCACTTTCTGCTTTTTCGTGGGCCACTGCTTTTGTTCGGTATCTTTATGTATAATTCTGGTATACAATAACATTGTATGTACATTGAGTAGAAATCAATATCACACAATATTTTTATATTTCAGGAAGAACTAAAAAAATATAGTAATGAGGCTGGGCCATCTCAATCGAACCAAAGTATGCAAGGTTCTATGCCTTGGAAGGATGACATATTTTCTAAAATACAAGGAGCTGCAAAGAAGGGACGTGTGCGATGTATGGGCAAGTTTCCTAAATCAAAAAAATCAAAGGTTTATGTGTCTGAAAATGAAGAGTTACGTGATAGAGTTAAGCACATGAAGGGTTTGTTAGCAAATGTCATTACCCTAATTCAAAATAAATTTTCTGGACAAGACGTGAATGACATAATACAAGCTGCTCGACAAGTTACTGATGCTTCTAGTGTTCATAACCATTTGAACTCACCTAGTCCAGACAATAATGAAGATACTGAAAATGGTATTAATTATTTCTCACTAAAATTGTTAATATTTTTAGGAGTCATATTATCTATGTTGAATTAGTTTATTATTCATCTTTTTGTTTTAATTTCTTGTAGGTGAAGATTAAAGGCTAGTATGGGAGACTTGTGATGAAAACTTGAAGATGAAAGTTATAGTCTCTACTAAGTGGACACAATTTGTTTTTGAGTTGGAACTTTGTTTATTTTATAATTACAAAACTATCTTTATTTTGTTATAAGTATAACTTTTTAAAGTACTCTACAATTTATATGATGCAACTATTATTAATTTTAAGTTTGTAAGACTTTGAGTTAATTATATATATATATATATTCAATTGTTTCTTAAATATATTTATTCAATTGTTTAATTTCTAATTTGATTAGTATAACTAATGTGTATAAGAGTAAAAAAAATATACATTAAAGTATATTTTAATATATATTAATAGAGATTAAATGTGGGGATGATAAAAATTTAATTAAAAAAATTTACGTCAAGATTATACCTATAGTGATGGAAGAGAGCAGTAACTAAAAAAAAATATAAGCTTTTAGTAAGGTCTATACCTATAGACACAGACCGTAGGTATAACTTAATAATTATACCACCAGTTTAAAATCCGTAGCTATTGCCTATGGTGACGGAAAATATCCGTAGGTATAGCGATTTATAGGTCACGAAAAAAAGTGCCGTAGGTATAGATAATTTGGGCTATACCTACAGTAAATTGTCATTTACCTACGCTTTTTGGCTGTCACTAATAGTCAAATTTCTTGTAGTGTTTATTCACTAGAAATTTTCTTAATAATGAGAGTAAAAAACTTTTTCAGAGTATTTTGTATTTTTATTATGTGTTGAATTTGTATAATCAAAGACGTAGTTTTTTTGTGATCTTATAATAAATTTTAAAGTTGCAAGTTAAATGAGTCAAAATTCAAAACTATATTTTCTTTTGTTATGTGATTAATAAACACCAGTACCCGAGTTAGACATGATACCACTGGTTAAAAAAAAAAAGTTATTCTTATTTATCATTAATATCATGATACCTTATATATATAAGGCTCGTTACATTAGCAAGTTATTAGTTGTAATGCAAGTAACTAACACTTTTTGTTTGAAATCAATCTAACTAACCTAGACTAGACCTAGTTACAATGGTTAAGCCAATGAACACCATTATAAACTCTTAGCATATATGAATAACATATCTCATAAACTTATACACGTATACCAATCAACCCTAGAAATAATTAAATTCTGAAATAAAAAAAATAAAAAAACATTTTCCTTAAGAACACCATCCTAGTATTGAGGTTGATCATGCCCACTCCATTTACTTCAACATGCTACATTTCCTCTTCATCATGTTACTTCAAAATTCCAAATAATAGAAAGGACAAAAGGAACAAAAAAAATTCATAATTACTGTATACATGCAACATCACTCCTAGAAATTAAATTTACATTTCCCTAATGTACAGGGATGCTTCTAAAAACTTCTGTCCCTGACCAAAACTTGTTTCCATTTGACTATTGTTAGACCCTACAATGGTCCTAAAATTGCAGGAACATTGATTTCTTAAATTTGCTTCGATTCTCAGACCCCAATATAAGATCTGCATTCATTATGCTGGTCCTATAAATTTCAATCTCTTTTGGTACAGTCACATTGTGCTTGCCCAAAAATTAATATTGTCATATGTGATTCGTGTGTTTGGATAAAAGAATAACAATGACAACACATATTTTAATTAACTACTAGCTATAATTAATTATAGTGTTCTCATTACAAATTCTATAAAGTAGTAAGAATGATGCATTTTGTTCCATGGAGAAGGCACAAATATAAATGTCGCATTTTGTGAGGACATTTTTATTATTGTGACTTGGGATTTAATTGAGAAAAATTTAATAGCAGGATGTATTTATTTTAAGTAGGTTTGAAGTGCTTTCAAGTGGCCATAAATAGCATGTGTCCTAGTATTGTGCTACTGTCTCCTAGGGTGGGGTTCTAGTTATGGATGCATTGCTAATTTTGGACAATCAATATTGTTCTAATTATGATTATTAGTTAAACGGAGTAGTGATTAATTGTTTGTTAGTAGTTGGTAATCCTGTTTTCATTGGAGAAAATTTTAATGTTTTACATTCCTTTCAATACCAAAGTAATGGTGCATTAGAGGCTTCTAATTAATTAGTGTTGCTGATTTAGTCCAATTATTATTTTAATATTTTTTTTTTACAATTGCATAAAGTAGTAAAAAGAAAAAAAAAATGCATATTGTATAAAGGAATACTTGTAGTCAATGTTTTAAAATTTGAACTGAACATCAATCTGATCAAGTTATTAGATTATTAATTAGACCAATAAATTATTGATCGAATAGTATGACAGCTAATTTAATTTATACAAATTAAAAATAAAATTATTGATATAAATTTCATAGTTAAAAAATCTTTTTAAAAAATCTATAAAATTAAATAAAAATCTTACATAAAACTCCAACTTCTATATACAACAAATTTCAAATATTTTTGAAAATCAAACTCTAAAAAAATTATAAAATAAAATTCTAAACATATTCAACAAGAATACATACTCAAATAAGTTATAATAATACAATAGATATCAAAAGATTTTCTTAATGTAAGTGGGTGACGAGAAATAATTTTTTATTTCTTTTAGATATTTTTACCTTTGTCCTAATATATATCGTTAAGATGAGTTAAAAAAAAGATTAACCTGCTTGTTTAAAAACCTCATTGTTTCATTGGTCTGATCGATGAACTGGTCTAATCACACTAGTTTTCATCGGATCAATTGCAACAACGGTCTTATGCTCTTACCTGATCGCTATACACTCCGGTTTACGGTCCAATCGGTCTTATCGACCGAGCAAAATCGGGTTTTAAAACATTGTATAAGAAATAATAATTTCAAAGCGAACATTCACGTCTAATAAGTAGGAATGGCAGGCAGACACAAACCCGCGGGGCCCACCCGCACCCGAACCCGAGTCAACGGGTGAAAACCCGAGTTGACTGGGTTCGGTTTCGGGTTCGGGTGCGGGTTTGGGTAGTGTGAAACCCGCACCCGAAACCACATCCGCTTAGACATGAAATTACATAAGTGCCCCTAAATATATATGTAGACTTTAATTTTAATTGTAATGTTAAGATGTTGCAGACCTTAATTTTAATTATAATGTTACCAAACTTGATGGAAAATTGTAATTTAATTCCTTAATTTCTTTGAGAGACCTTGATGGAATTCTTGTGTTTCAAATTTCAATGTTGCTATTGTATTTTTGTGTTTTTGCTACGGGTTCGGGTTTGGGTGAAAAAACCCAAACTCAACGGGTGTGGACGTGGGTGTTATTTTGCCACCCGAATAGCCTTTGGGTTCGAGTTCGGATTCTGGTGGTGATTTCGGGTGCATGTTTGGATAGTGTGAAACCCGCACCCGACCCGACCCATTGTCATCCCTACTAATAAGCTATTGACTAGCATAAAAATGGACTTGATATGTGTTTCCGAAGTCAGAAAGTTAGTCAATAATCAACTCACAACCATTGAACCATGATTTATTTACCTTCGAGTAATTGTGTTGAAGAATAAACTATGTAATTAAATCCAAGATTTCTTAACCACTCTACAAACATTAACTACGATGTGTGGGATGTTGAATTATTATTCTCAGAAATGCATAAGAAATAAAATCAATAAATAAAATGTGTATAATAATTGTTAGTGCAAAACAAAGAAAAACCGGAACAATATTTGAATGAATGTATTGTATTGATCAAAATGACAATATATTTATACAAATAATAGGAGTCTCAAACTGCACAAACAAAAATAAGTTAGAGTTAACTATCATAATTGACTCCTTAATTAATATTATTTACCTTAATTATGAACTACCTTAATTAATGCTAACATTCTTAATAAGGTAACTTAAGTAACAAGAAAGGTAATTTGAATTACATAAAAATCAATATCTTCCCTTAAAGTTATCTAAAGTACCACACCAATCTCTTTCCTATGACTTTAAATTTTTTGACAACTTTAGTGAATAAATCTGTCTATTTGGTTTTTGATTAAGCAATGTACCACCTTTGAAATTTATAATTTCAACTATGTTGATGACAGTGATCAACAAATCATTCACATATAGGTATATTATCAACATTTCTAAATTCTTCACATTCTTCAAAAAGACGCCATATTCTGAGGCACACTTCTCATACTTTTAATGTATTAGGAATCGATATATCATCTTATTACAAGCTCTTGGTGCTTGCTTAAGTCCATATAAAACCTTGTTTAGCTTGAATACTAGTTTTTACTGGCCTTTGATTTCAAAGCCTGAAGGTTGTGTCACATATACAACTTCTTCCAAAGGTCCATTACATACTTCAAACTTCACATCTTATTTAAGTAGAGGCCAACAACCTATTTCGTATGTACTGGCCGCAATTAGCCTTACAGTTTCAAGCCTTGCAATTGGTGAGTACACTCCATCATAGTTCAAGCCAGCTTTTTGCACAAAGCCTCTTGCAACTAATATGGCTTTGTGTTTGGCTATCTCTCCATTTAGGTGTAACTTGAGCTTGAACACTCATTTCACATCTATGTCTCTTATGTTTAATGCTAGCTTATCAGAGTCCAATTATTGTTCTTTTTTATAGCTTCAATTCTTAAATCATTACATATTTCCATACCTTTTCATCTACGATTTTTCTTATAAGTAATTACTTTTGCATCTGCAAGAAGAGAAAAATATGCAAATTCACATTCATAATTTACTTCATTATCCTTAAGAATTTCATGGTTTGCCAACCTTATTTTCCCAACTCTTTGTATTTTTGAGATTCTTCTTTCTTAAACTACTTTCGTACCTAGTACTTCATTCGTCCTTTCATATTGATCTTCTTGTTTCTCCTGAATCATTGTTGAAACAATTAGAGTTCTGCAATTTTGCTTGTTGGTCAACTCCTAAGATTTTTAATCACACACTATCACACTTCTTCTCACTATGATTATGTGTTACAATTGATTGTATAGTTTATAAGCATGTGTTTCATGACACTCTACAGGTATCATAGGTTAACTCATATCATCCAACTTCTTCCTTATTCCCTTAGGTACATGTCTATAACACAAAGAACCAAACATTTTTAGATGTTTAACTGACTGTTTTCTCTTATTCCATACGTCCTCGTGTACTTTGTCTAATTGTTTGGTAGGACATATGTTCAGTACATAGGCTCCAATAGACACAACCTTTCCTCATAATGTGCTTGATATTTTCTACTTCTTAAGCATATTTTGTGTCATGTCAAGCAAGGTTCTATTTCTTTTTTCAGCAAGACCATTTTGTTGTATTGTATAAGGAGAAGTCACCTAATGTATCATTCAATTCGAATTACAATAGGATTTGAATTCCTTTGATGTATATTCAATTCCACCACATGTTGTAAGAATTTCCAGAGTTCGATCACGTTACCTATCTACTAGAATCGTGGATTTCTTGAACATTGTAAATGCTTCACTTTTTGCTTTAATAAAAAAATAGACAAATATTTGTAATAAAATCATCCACAAATGTAATAAAGTACATTTTTCCTCCAAGTGAGAGACCTTTAAGGGAGCCACACACATATTGTTGGTGTAACCTCTATAAGTAAATAGTTTTATTAGAATTTGATATTTGTGTCAAATTATATAATAATAATAATAATAAGACATTTCTTTCTTATGTTTGTTTTTTTTAAGTAATAAAGTCTCTAGAATAGCTAGTATGTTTAATGAAGCATTAAGTGTGAATTAACCGTGAGACCTCATTAAATATAAGGGCATTATTCTTAAAGTATTTGTAGTCAATATTTATTTTGAAGTGGGATAACATTAAATTATTGAAACTATTATGTAGATAGAATGATGATCACATCTCACTGATCATGGATAAAGAGTTATCATGTATACATGTATGTATAAATATTATGAGTAATATTTATATTTGATTGACTCACCATGAGAATACTAAATAGAATATTATTCAAGTGTCATAAGTTACTCTCAAGGTGATAGTGGTGTATATCATCATTTGACTTGAAACTACTATGAAGTGTAGATGTGGAGTAAAGTACTTTATTGCATATCAAACATTGTCTAATAACCTGACCATAAAGATGGTTGATGGGGTACTCCAAAAATCATGTTGAGGTACATGAGGGACCTAGATGAAATTTTCCCATCCCGTGTAATAGGATAAATGTCTAAAGGTCAAATATTGAACTAGACAAGAGTGTCATTGTCTATGCATTGTGTTTAATACAGACATAAGGGCAAAAGGTGTAGTTATGCAAATAAATATTATCATATAAAGGTTTTATCAGATCACATGAAATTTGTGTGATCTGGGTAGTAATGACGTGTTGCTAGATATAACTAGTTTTTTGTTATACTAAATGTGTAATTTAATATGATTGTCATTTTCGTGAGAACCTATAGGGTGACACACATAAGGACATATTGATGGGAGAAAATAAATAAGCGAAGCTTATTCGATTTTGCGGTCTTGAAATGCACTACGTTAATTTGATACTAGATGTAGTTCTCACATTTATACTAAGTAGAAAAATGAAAAAAAAAATGTGAAGTTTATCTATGAGTTAGAAATAGAGCAAAGATTCATGCTTTAGACTTAGTAAGTTATGTATTAACTTCAACTATTGATTTATCATTTCCATTAGAGAACTGATATTATGTACCTACAATGAGCATAAATATTATTTTCGTTTCTTGTTTGGACAAGTTTGTTTTTGTATTTATATTAAAGAATAACCGTTGCTCTTTTTATTTAAATGATATATTTTATTAAATTAACAATGGATTGTATGTTCTTGATCTTGAAATGATAATTTGTAACGTTAATACTAAAAGGATGAAATCTAATGAGTTAAATCTGACATACCTTTGACATTGTCACTTAGGCCACATAAATGAGAAATACATTTCCAAACTTCATAAAGATGGGCTCTTAGACTCTTTTGGTTATGAATCATGTGAGACATCCAAATCTTGTTTACATGGAAATATGAAAAAATCCCCATTCGCGGGAAAAAGGTGAAAGGGTTAGTGATCTTTTAGCCTTTATACATACTGATGTTTGTGGAAAACTAAACACACCATCCAGGAGAGGTTTTTAGAACTTCATCACAATTACTAATGATTATAATAGACATGGTTATGTGTATTTAATGAAACATAAATATGAATCCTTTGAAAATTTAAGAAATTCAAAAATGAAGTACAAAACCAACTAGGTAAGAATATTAAAACCCTTTGATCATATCAAAATGGTGAATATTTAAGTCTATAATTTGATGCCCATATAAAAGAGTGTGAGATTATATTCCAACTTACTCCTTCTAGAACACCATAATGAAATGTTGTATTTGAGAGAAGAAATCAAACATTGTTAGACATGGTACACTCCATGATGAGTCACGCTGATATTCCAAAATCCTTTTGGGGACATGCTATATTGACATCAACTTATAAACTTAACCATGTTCTATGCAAAACAGATGAGAAGACACCATATGCTATATAAAGTGGTAATATACCGCATATGTCTTACATGAAGATTTGGGGTTCTAATGTTTATGTGAAACAACAAATTTTAACTAAGTTTGATCCCAAATATAATAAATAATTCTTTGTGAGGTGTCCTATAAAAATAGGGTATTACTTCTACAATCCTTCTGAGGTTAAAACATGTCGCTCGAACTTGATTATTCTTGGAAAATATCTTTATTTCCAAAGGAACCAGTGGGAGGAAAGGAAAGCTTGAATAAGTTTAAGAATCATAAGGTAGTGACACGCCTATGGAAGAACTAGAGAAGGAAACACAAGAAGTTATGGAAGAGAAACTTGCTCAGGTATAACAGATTAGTGTATGCTAAATATGACACATCATCAACCTAAAAGATATGGATGTATCATAACTGATCAAGGTGATGTATTACTAAGGAATCAAGATGAGTCTCTGACCTACTAATATACCAACATTAGTCCTGAGTCTGAGAAGTGGCTAGAGACCATGAAATATGAAATGGATTTCATGTACACAAACCAAGTTTTGACCTTGTTATAGCCTATTGTAGGAGTTAATCCAATAGGATGCAAATGGGTCTTCAAAGAGAAGAGTGCCATGGATGGTAGTGTATATACCTATAAGGAGTGACTGATCGCTAATGGATATAAGAAAACTTATGATATTCACTATGATGAAACCTTTTAACTAGTTGTAATGCTAAAATCTGTTTGGATTTTACTTGTTATTGTTGCATATCATGATTATGAAATATGACATATGGATGTCAAGATTGATTTCCTTAATGAGAATCTCCTTGAGGATGTGTGTATGACACAACCAAAAGTATTTGAAATACCGAAAGAAGCTAAAAAGATATACAAGCTATAATGATCAATCTATGGATTTAAGCAAGCTTCTAGAAGCTAGAATTTTCATTTTGATGAAACTCCAAAACAATATGAATTCATTAAAAATGAAGACGAGCCGTGGGTCTACAAGAATTTTAGTGGGAACATGATTGTATTTCTTAAATTATATGTAGATGCCATGTTACTCATTCAAAATGATATCCCTACCTTGTAACAAGTGAAAACTTGGTTAGGGAAATGATTTTCTATGAAGGACTTGGGTGAAAGGGCCTATATATTATGAATCAAGATCAATAGAAATAGATAAAAAAATGATTGTCCTGAGTCAAAGTACATACATAGACAAAGTGTGGAGTCGCTTTAACATTTATGATTCCAAGAAAGGATTCATACATATGTAACATGGCTTGTGTCTATGAAAAACACAACCCCTTCAATCATGGGAGAAAGGGATCACATGAATAAGATCCCATATGCATCAAAAATAGGATCTATTATGTATTCAATTTTATATATTCGATCAGATGTATCGTATGCTTTAAGTGCAACGAGTAAGAATCTGTTTGATTTCAATGATGTTTGTTAGGTTGTTGCCAATAATATCCTTAAGTACTTGAGAATGACTAATGACTCATTCTTGATATGAAGGTTAGGAAGAGTTCGTTGTAATATGCTACACAAATGTTAGCTTCCAAACAGATAAATACGAATTTAGATCACAATATGGTTATGTGTTTTGTTTAAATGGTGGCTTTGTGAGTTAGAAAACCTCAAAGCAGGATATAGTTGTCGATTCTACAACTGAGGTAGAGTATATTGTTGCCTCAAATGCAACAAAGTAGGTTTTTCAAATCATGAATTACATTAGTGAACTTGGCATACTCTTTAGCTTTATGGATTCCAAGGCTAGATCTCACCAACGATCCAAACACATATTGAGGCATTATCACCTCATTTGAGAGATAATAGATAGATGAGAAGTGAAGATATAAAAAGTATCAACATTTGACAATATCTTTCACCCACTGACAAATCCTCTTGCGCAACAAAAACATGATGGCCATACTAGATCTATGGACATTAGGTGTATGCCTAATTGACTCTAGTGCTAGTGAGAGATTATTGGTATAATCCCCAAAGACCAATAGTTTTATTAAAACTCGGTACTTGTATCAAATTAGCTATTAATAATTATAAGGTGTTTCTTTATCATGTTGTTTTTCTAAAGTAATAAAGTTCTTAGAATAGTTAGTTAGTTTGATGAAACATTAAGAGTAACTTAATCGTGAGACCTTATTAAAGATATGGATATTGTTTTTAAAGTATTTGTAGTCAAAATTTATTCTTAAAGTATTCTTTAATTTGAGGTACATTAATTATAGACCAGATACATTAATTATTTAATGAATCTAGAAAGATGAAGTGTTCCTTATAAAAAAAATCGGAGGGAGTACAATCTTTTGAGTTTATCTTTATATCTTTTGTTTTTTGATATGTTTTATTAATCTTATCCCATGGTGGTTAGGGAATTTTTGTTCTTTTAATTGGTGTTGTTATTAGCAATTAAATGTGGTTGGAAGTGATCTAATTTAGGATAATCTAACTCTAATTTTTATGATTTCTAGTCAGTTCATTTACTTTGAATAGGTTAGTTAGAGTTAGTTGGTAATCTCTATTTAATTTTGGTTTGTTTGTCTTTGGGTTAGAGTATCCCTAATGCTCTATACATTAATTGGCCTTTAGAATGAAAAAAAAATAGCATCAAATGTGATTATAAATTTCAATTGTCCGGTCATTCTCGTATTTTGAATGAGTTTAAAGTTAAACATAAAAAATATTCAATTGATTTGTTAAATTGTATTAGTGTCTATATCACTTGTTTTCGATTGCGTAACATTCAACTAATTTTTAAATATAACAATAATAATAATAATAATAATAATAATAATAATAATAATAATAATAATAATTTTAAAGCAAATCAAGTTGATTGGTTGATCTGAAAAAATTATACTGAGAAACAAATAATAATGAAAAAGAATAAAATTGACAATATATATTGTAAAAGTTAAATTGGTTGTTGTGATGGAGCCAGTCCATTATGTCACTATATTCTAGTTCTAGCAAAAAGCAAGTACAACATTTCTCAAAGAATAAAATTAAAAAGCAACACAATAATTATGATTACTCACAATAAAAAACTATCAAAACTTAAAAAATCTTGTTACTAGTTTCTTGAGAAATAGACATGTTGTATTTGAACCGACATATAGAAAAGTGAAAAGCAAGACAATGTTGCACACAAATTAGGATACATTTAAAAAAAAAAAAAAAACTCAAAATGAATGCAAAGCAAAGCAACGAAACTGAAACAGAAATGGAGTACCTTATTTTGTAGGGTATATCCTCCAGCTAGCAACTTTGTCTCCTAATTATGTACCTTACAATACAATGCGTCAATAATAATGTAACCTCTATAATTCATATTCATCACAAAATAGACACCTTCCTATAATAAATATCTTATGCAAAAATATTTAATTTTTTTTTTAATAATATTAGTACAAACTTGGAAATTCAGATTGACCTAAATGTAATGGTCCCACTATTATAGAAATTGAAAAGGAACTGCAGTGAGTAGGAAATTAGTCATGTCGTTCCAACTATGGACAGGTTGTAAATTCAATTTTGTGGAATGATAATAAGTAAAAAATGAAAGTTACTTTTATTTTAAGAGAAGAATAATGTGTCCCTTTCGTACTTATTGGTATAATATTTATCTGTCCCCATGTTGAAATGCAATGGTTGCACCGTTGGGGTATTTGAAAAATTTGAAGTATTGCATTAAATAAAAAATAATGGTAAGAATTTATAAAAAGAAAGATATTTTGATCACTTTTTGTTAGGAGAAAGTGTATTAAGAGTTTCATATTGAATTTCATATAACATAATAATAATAATAATAATAATATGTGTTTATGTGTTTATAAGTGAAAATAATGTCACTTAAAAAGTTAATTTTAGAAAGAATGTGTTATTTTTGAGATAAAATACTAAGCCACTATGAAAATTTAAAATGATATTGGACAAATTTATAAAAAAATGCATATAAATAGTCTTTTTAACTTCTTGTGTATAAGAAAATATAAGACGTATTTATGTTCGGAGAAGGTGTATTAAGAGTTTCATATTGAATTTCATGTGACATAATATGTGTTTATGTGTTTATAAGTGAAAATAATATCACTTAAGAAGTCAATTCTTGAAAGAATATTTTATGTTCGAGATAAAATACTAAGATGATGCTATGAAAATCTAAAATAATATTGAATAAAAAATTATAATATATATATATATATATATATATATATATATATATATATATATATATATATAGTCTTTCTCACTTTATAAGAAAATATAACACGTATCTATTTTCTATTAAAATATAATTGTTTTTAATCAACAAACGGTCTACAAAAATCAGCTAAATTTACTTAAATTCAATTCTTCTCGTAGACTCTCAGCATTGTCGTATAAATAAACATGTATTACATGGTGCTGCACAGAATCATAACTCATACATATTCACTCATATCCTCTTATAGAGTCATTAATTCGCATCTAATACTTACTTGCACTCTACGTCTAACAAATTGTAGACGATTCAGTTCATAGTTACAAAGTGTTACCTCAATCTCATATTAATTTGAATGTGAAACTAATAAATATTTTTTACGATCACCGTTGATCTTGATCATACATCAATCACTCTCTAAATTTTTTGGTTAAAAATTTTAATTTACTATCTAAATTAACCAAGCCACTTACATAATTTCATAATCATAAATATCCATTTAATTTGTATCCTCACTAAAGTCCTTAAATATAAATTTTAAAAAAAGCGATCAAATATGTGGGTTGTGAATCATAGAAAACCATAGTATTAGAAACAAATAATGAAATTAACTTTTCATTATCATAAATTATAGTACAATATATTTTTTGAAATATGGAGTACTTTACTAGTAATCGATAACTACCAAGTAAATAAGTAATGCATGTGATGTGATTTGACTTTTACCACTAGGGCACAACATGAGAAACTACTTCTGCAACTTCTAGTGCATAGTATTACGTAAGAATTTGACTTCCTCCTCCTCCAATCAACACATAAATAATTTCAAAAAAATAATAATAGTAAAAGAAAGAATAGTAGCAGTAGCATGAAACTTTATCAAAAGCTGCGAATTTAACCTATACATATCTATCTATCTGCATACTTTAGAGAATATATATATATACTAGTATGAAGAAAGATAAAAAATTCTACTATGAATTAATGTTCCTGCAAACATAGGGGCCATAACACAAAATGTATGTGCAATAGTATAAGCTAAGCTATTCTGACACCACGCAAGGAATCTGTTTCAACAATTTGTGGGGATCTTTTAACTAATTTTCACTATATATTCTAGCCACAATTCTATTGTACTACTATTACACTTTTTTTTTCCAGCAAATAGATAAAGATTCTATCATCACAATTAAGACAGAGATTAATTGGTTTGTAATTAACTTTGGTGAATATGTTGAGGAAAAGGTTACAACGTACTACAAAGTGAGAATTTGTTTTTAAGATAACATGTATTTTCAAAAAAATTATTAAAAAAACCAAATTTTGAAACAATTTATCAAAGTGATTTATTTTGGAAATCTCCCATCAGGGTGGCGCCATATAAGATGACGCCTCAGTTAGAGGCAAGGAGCCAAACCATATGGCGCCTTACGGAATACCATGACTCCATCGTATTAGACGAGGATTTCCTCCCCTTACACATAATACAAAAAATTAGATATTATTTGTTGCTATTGTTCGGTCGTTTTTTATTTTCAGAAAGCACTGGAAATAGTGTAAATATTATATATCTTCCGTTATTGTTTAACATTAACAGTGTGCACGAATATAGTTGGGGTTCAGCTGTCCTGGCACATCTGTATAGTGCACTATGCAAAAATTCCAAAAAAAATGCATGTACATTTTATGGTTGCGCCTATCTCCTTCAGGCGTGGGGTTGGTCGAGAATGTCAACACTAGCTCCAATAAACCGGAACCCCTTCACATTCCTCTACGCATTAAGGTAAGTCTATACACATCCTTGCGCCTATGGCCTATACTGATATGTTCAGGTGTAACTAATTCATTTTCTAACTACATTTTCAGGTGGACAGTTCCAAAAACGAGCTACGAAAGAAACTCCAGGAACGCCATAACAGTCTACTGCAACCTGCTAGACCACATTGGCCCTGACGACGTATATTTTCCTACAACTTTTGTAACATTTCTTCCATAGATATTTCTAACATTTTGTATAGTTACTCATTAAAGAATTTTTTCTTGTAGTTTGTCTGGAGGCCTTACGACGATCTCGACCACCAGCCCAACGCAAATGATGCTGCTGTGTGGACTTCTAAAACACCAATAATTTGGTTCACAACTGTTGAGATGCACCAAAGCGACCGAGTGAAACTACAATTCGGTATGCATCAGGACATTCCGGTGGATCCTACCAATTTGGGAAAGTGGCACCTGCGCAGAGTCGACACGCAGTGGAAGGATGGTGTGTGGACCAACTTTGCAGCAGCGTTGTGTCACCAGTGGGAGATGCGACACCAGCTCGTTTTAACAGACCCCGTTGTACAACATGCTCGGCCAACAGAACTATATATGAGCTGGTTTAGGTCTGTTACCACACCACAACCTTTCCTCTCTCAGCCGACGTATCTAGTTGACCCCCGCCAACGTGCGTCTTCCTCCCAGTAATATGCCCAACATCATTCACCAACCTCTCCACCACAACAACAAAACCCTTACTATAGCCCTGACGAGTCTTTCTAACCTACCGACGCACACCCAAGCCCCCCACAAATGATGACCCCATCTTCCTACCACTCAGAACCACAATCATCATACACCCAACAAACCCCCCTCTTTTCAACTATCAAACCCCACATCAACCATTGCATCAATACCAACACCCATCAATGCATCATTTTGGCCCACCATACCATATGGAACCAACCCAACCCCCTCATACAAATTACATAAACATGGGCATGCAGCTGGATTATGGAAGTGTTGTCGGCGACAACCCCCCGGCTATTGGGGACAAATGCTGAAGAATTTGTCTCATGCTCCGGGGCCATCTCAACAAACACAGAGACCAGCCACGCCTCAACAACCTCGTGGTGCTAGACAGAGACGTCAAACAAGAGCCCCTGATTGTGGGACCGGTGGTCGTTTAAATAGGCACAATCATTAATTTTTTTTGTATCCAACTATTGTACTATTGTACTAAATATTAAAAAAAATTAATATTGTTTTTTTTTATTTTCCCATCTTAAAAAAAAAAATACACTAAGGCGCCATCTGGGATGGCGCCACCCTTTAAAAATTAAAAAAAAAAATTAGGGCATCTGTTGTACTAAGGCGCATATGGTTTGCCTTCTCGCCTTTAACTGGGTCGTCATCCCATATGGCGCCACCCTTAAAGGGTTTCAAAAACCATGCCAATTTCGTAAATATTTTGAAAAGAGGGTTTTTTTAATAATTTTTTTAAATAAACAAGTTACATTAAAAAAAATTCCACAAAGTGATTCTTGATACAATTTATTAAAAAAAAAATAAGGAAGTACACAAACATATGTTATATATATTTGGGTTAAATATGTTTTTTTGTCCTATAAATATCCCACATTTCATTTTTAGTCCCAATTAAAAGAAAAACATATTTTAGTCCCTACAAAATTCTATAAAATTTTTGAAAACTATTTTAATTACCCCTAAACTTTTAAATTTTTGAATAATTTTTTCATACATGTTCAGATTACTATAAAATGTTTCTTTACCAAATTATATAGTTTTTTAATGAAAAAAAATAAATATGAATTTTTTAAATTTCAAAAGATAATGATAAAAGTAATGAAAATTTCGACTTATAAATCAAATTTTGATTTTCGTTTTTTTTAGAAACTTTTTATAACGTTATAAACATATCTGGGAAATAATCATTCAAAAATACACATTGATTTAACAGTAGGGACTAAAACCACGTACATAATTCTTTTGTAGAGATCAAAACACACTATTTTTTATATAGGGACCAAAAACAAAATTTGATAATTTTATAGGAACCAAAAACATATTTAACCATATATATTTTTACCTTTTTTCATATTTTCTTCATGATAAATAATAGATTTAAATGTGATTTTATTGTCCATGTATTTTTTTTTATTATTATTTTTCTTATTTTCTAATTATTTATTTAATTTGATAAAAAAATATTTACAAAAAATAACAAAGTTCTTACTATAATAAGCGTGTAACAAAAGATAAAATTAAATCAATTTTTATATAATTTTAAATTTTGTTTTTGAATTAGCTTAGAGAATTTATAAAAATAAATAAAAAATAACTTATGAAGTTTGTTTTCCTAAATTATTTTAAAAGTCATACAAAATTTATTTAAGTAGAAAAATTTAAATAATACAGTTTAGAGAAGCCTTGATATATTGTTTTAATTATTATAAAACATGTTAATATTAACTTTAGTCTTTATTTTAGAAATTTAAATCAAATATTTTATATCTTAAAAAAAAGTTAAAATAGAACAAAGAAGATTAAAAATGGTATATTATGAAACCTTCAAAATAATAAAAATGAAAAATAATATATTCACAAAGACAATGATTGATCTTGTAGATCAATTCATAAATATAAAAATGTATAAATAAATTAAAAGTTTAATGTTTATGTCATATATATTTGATTAAGAATTTATCTTAATAATTTTAAAGTAGACCGTTGAAAATATCCAATAATGTATTTTTTAATTAAATAAAATTCTCTTTTCTTTTATTTTAAGAAGATAAAATATACTATTCAAACTTTGTTAATTACAATGCAATCTAAATTGAGAGATTTGAAAGTAAAAAAGAGTTTACTTTGTTCACGGAGTTAGATGGAGATGTGGTACCTTGACATTGACATATCAAGAGCCTAGTGTGGTAATCATAGTGCCACGTGGGCCCATTGTAAGGTGAATTTTGTACTATTCATTCATTTCTTTTCATACATAACAAACTTCTATGTATCATAATTAATCATCATTGGGGGTAATATGGGAAATATATAAACTTCTATTTATTCATGTTTTTAATGAATTTTCAAATATTTATAGAAATAAAAGTTACTTGAATCTTGAAGCTCACCATAATCAAAACAAATTTCAAAATAAAAAATATTTATAAAAATATATATAGATTATCAAGTTTAAAAAATCTTCATTTTAACTTTAAAAGTTAATATATTTTTTTCTCTTCAATTTTATCTCATTCAAATAAAAAAGATATCTTAACATTCCGGACAATACATAAACATTTTTTTCACCGAATAAAAAATATTTTTGAGAAGATATATCAATCCTTCAGATTAATGTAATCACTAATCACAATTCTTTTCTTGTCAAACACATTTAATTCTCAATCGTTTCTCCTATTTAAAGAAGTAAACGTATAATTTCTTAAATATTCAAATTCTTTTTCATTCAAACATAATTTTTTATTTTCATATTAATTTGAATATTAAAATATTAATCTTACAGATCAATCTCTTTTTCAATTCATCAGAAGTTTATAACCTATATCTTCATTTTCCGATATCCTCTAGGTTCTTTATCTATTGATCAACATGTTTAACAAATTCAATTTAAATCTTGGAGTTCAATAATAGACACTCTAAACCTAACATATTATTGATGTAAAAGTTTATAGTTAGTTACACACAATCATTAATTTTGTGAATGAAACAAAAAAGTACAAACCCTCTCAATTTAAAATAATAGTATACCTCCACAAAATATGAAACATTGAATGCTATGATATGGAAGAACATAAAATCTTATCCTCTACAGAATTCATTGTATAGTAGTATTAACTAAGTAAGAGTATTCGAATAACTCCAACGTGTCATGTCATATATGATACATACTATGTATTTGAAATATATAAAAAAAGAAAGAGTAAAGTAATTAGAGAAAAAGAAAAGAAAAGAAAAGTGATGGGTAGTAGGGAAGAGTGTGTTGGGCTTAAAGAGAGCGAGGAGGTTCGCCTCCCCTTCGCCGACAGATATGGGCTGGGGCCCGCGTATCATTTATAGGATGCTTGTCCCATTCATTAGGCCTTTTATTGCTTGTGGGGTCCACTTCAACTGATATTTTTTTCCTTACTTCCTACTCTCAGACAACTTGCACCCTCAAATGCCACACAACTGGTTTACACTTATTTTTATTTTATGTATAGTTGAAGTGACACTAATAACTACTCAAATTCACAAACACACGAGATGTACTACTATTTAGGTTTTGAAATTGGTGCTTAACCTATTAATGTTGATTTTATCAAATGAATTAAAATTTCAAACACTCTGTTAATATATATATATATATATATATATATATATAGGATTATGTTAATGCACATTCATGTAGGTGTACATTAACAACATATATCTTAGTGTAGGACCCACCAATTTTAAGTGGGACCCACAATAAAAAGATAAAGAAAAAAATAAATGTAGTGTATTTTTGTGTGGGACCCACCAATTTTGGGTGTATGCTAGCATTTCCTATATATATATATATATATATATATATATATATATATATATATATATATATATATATATATATATATATATATATTACTTTTGAAAGTGATATAACACAATTAATCATTTAATTTTTTATCAAAATTATATTAACCATTTTTGTTATTGATTTAGTGGTTGATAATCACATGTTATTCTGACATATAACCCATTAAAACTATAATATTAAAAACGATAAAATTGTACTCCCTCTGTTCTATAATGAATAATTTAATTGACTATTTTACACATGTTAAAAAATATGTAAAAATAGAAGAGAAAAAAATGATGTTTTTATCAAAATATCTCTTATCAAATATTGAGAATAACAAAAATAGTACGAGCATAATTATCCATTACACCTTATTAAATTGTTTAAATGGATCCTACTTAATTTTTTATAATCTTATACTCTTTCCAACTATTTAAACAATTCTACTAAAATTTATAAATATTCATACAACTTAAAAAAATATGTTAAATGGGTCCCACTAAACACTATACTATACTACACATTTAATTAATTATATTATTTTAATTCAATTTATTGTTAAGAGATGTGTTTTGTTGCAGAAACGTTCTCTTATTAAACCGCATTCTTTTGAATCAATTATCCAAAAAATTTTAACAAAGTGGCTTTGGATGCTGTGTAACAACGGTGACATGGAGCGATAATGGTGCTCTAAGTATTAAATGATAGAATTGAAACAAAAAATTAAAAAGTTAAAATGATATATATATATATATATATATATATATATATATATATATATATATATATATATATATATATATATATATTAATAACTAAAACAAGTCACTCTAATACAAGATGTACCATAAATGACAAGAAGGAATTCAAGAATACAATCCAAAAAACTAACAAGCAAAAAGTGAACTACACAACAAAAGATAAACAAGATAAAATATTTAACTTTCAGAACTGATAATCATAATCGAAAGAAACATATATCGACTTTAACCACCAATACGAATGAATATTTACCATTTCAAATAACGCATGCAACTACTCTGTTTTATTATGGAAAATACACCTATTGCACTCTTTCCAAATAATCCACAACACAACAAACTAAATAGTGTTAAAATTCAACCTGTTATTTTTCGAGAACCCACCAAGACCTCCAAACTATAACCAATGGTCTAGAACCTTTCCTTGAGATACCGTTGAAAATCCTAACCAATTAAGAATAATAGTCCATAGTTCACAAAAACAATCACAAGTTACAAACAAATGATCTCTGTCTTCGGCCACTCCACAAATTGCTACACATTTATGATCATCTGTAACAAGAATCTATCGCCTAACCAAATTGTCCTTCGACGGTATACGATTTAGAAATAACCGCCAACCAAAAATAGTTACCTTAAGCGGCACAGTCTTCAAAATTTATATATATATATATATATATATATATATATATATATATATATATATATATATATATATATATATATATATATATATATATATATATATATATAATACAATTAATCATTTAATTTTTTATCATAACATTATATTAACTATTTTTGTTATTGTTTTAGTAGCTGACATCACAAATTATTCTGACAAACAACTCATTAAAATTATAATATGAAGATCGATAAAATTGTACTTTCCCTGTCCTATAATGAGTAATCCAGTTGATCATTTTATACATGTGTTATAATGAAAGAGAGAAGATAGTATTTTCACCAAAGTATCCATTATCAAGTATTAAGAGTGATAAAACTAATAAGTATTAAATGATAGAATTAAAAAAAGAAAGACTTTTTTTAAAAGCTAAAATGATATACATACAAATAACAAAAACAAGTCACTGCATTACAAGATGTATCAAAAATGACAAGAAGGAATCCAAGAATACAATCCAAAAAACTAACAAAAGGCAAAAAGCGGACTACACAATGTCGTACCCCGAAAAATATGATCCTCGCGATGGACGCGAAAAAATTAATTCAAATAGAGTCGCCACCAAACTTTATTTATTCAAATGAAGGAATAGGAAAATATCGATAAAACCCTTAGGAAAGGAAAATTGTCATCGCAACCAAATTCAGGTTTGGGTGTCGATTACGCAAGGGGAAGGTATTAGCACCCCCAAGCCCGTTGTACTCAACGGGAACCTCTTAGCTTAATTTGCGATTGAATGTTAGCTCATGTTCATTTTTTTTCTTCAAATGATAAAAGGACTAAAGAGAAAGGAAAAGAAACCTCTAAAGGGGGAAATTGAGGTTTTTTATTAGGGTGTTCTCTAAGGATTAGGGCCCTTGTGCCTACGTATCTTCATTGTGAAATAAAGAATCAGAGCATCTGCAGTTCGGAGGACTACGGGGAAAAGGTTTGGATAAAAAAAAGAAAAGATAGAAAATAAAAGGTAACTCGCCAGAATCTCGCAATCATGTGCCTACGTTCCCTCATAGTGCAATGAGGAAGTCAAGGCTCCGTAGTTCGGGAGACTATGGCTTATTGGTTTGTGGATGTCACGGCGTAAGAGAATGGGTACTTATGTTTAAGATTGCGTGAAGTTGGTTATAAGAGAGTGATTTTTGACATGGTGACCTTGGCTTTCTAAAGCTTGGATTTGTGGTATGAATGAAGCTTTATTTATAGGAAAAGTTGAAGTGAATATAAGGAATTCTTACGCTGCCGTTTAGATGTTGGAACGCGTTTTGGTTTTTGCAGGTCGTTTGGCGTTGCGGAATTTCGTTGTAGCTAGCTTGTATCGTGTCGTTTTTGTCGTTTGTGCTTGTGTAGTTTTCACGTTGCAGTTGTAGCTTGCGTTTTAATGTTGTGGCTTTCATTTGGATTTGCAGCTAGCTGTATTCGTTTTGCAATGTTGTAGCCCACATTTGGTTGTTTTGGCTTGTGTAGTAGCATTTTGGTGTGTAGCTTATAACATTTGGCTTAGCTTGGAATAACAGCCTGAGGCTTGGTTTCTCATGACTTATTTTTCTTGTTTCTTTTGGTCGTGTAGCTCTCATGGCCTTTGATTTCTTTTTTAATTTTTGTTTTTTGTTGATGGCACTTGTTTGGTGTAAAAGTGGATCATAGGCCTTGCTTCTTATTTTTTGTAATTTTTTGTTGTAATTGGTGATGAGCCTTGGGGCAATTGTAAAGTATATCGACTTTGAACATGAGCTCTTTTCTTGTTTTTTCCATGAGCCTTTTTTGTAGAGTTTTGGTAATGTATGGGCTTTGCAATTTTGAAATTGGAATTTGCACCCTGAATTTTGTTCACTTAATGCTTGAAATTGGCCATGAAAATTCCTTAACCTTGATTCTTGATTAAAAACCATGCCTATTAAAACTTGAACTTCATGTGTGATCCAAAAACTTATAAACCAAATTCCACCCTTTTTGAATTCTTACTTGAAATGAGATCTTGAATTAATCTTGAGAGATAAAACTAAACATAAATCAATCTTGCACTTTGTCTGGATTAAAGCCTCGAATCAATGAATCATTCTAAACCTTGCCACTTGAATCATGATGAGCCAAACTCTTCACTATAGACCAAATGAACATGCCTTGAAAGTGTTATCAGGGTTTGAAGCATGAGCTTCAGTGCACTGCACAAACCCTAATTGGAAATAAACTAGTTCCAAATGATTCTCAACCACGAAGCACTTGAATTTTGCATAGCCTGATAATTTAAGAATAAAGCAAACTCCTTCTTGTTTGACCAAAATTAGGTCAAACTCAATTAAATCTCAACCACACTTGACCTAACAACCTTGACTGAACCTTGATTCAACGTTGCAAACCTGAGCTTAGACAACAAGAAAACAACATACACATATTTTTGTATTTTTGAATAATGGTTAGTAAACATAAACAACTTAAAAGCAAACAGAAACACAAATGAGGGTAAAACTATACAGGTAGGACAAAATTGGGGTATGACACATAATAGAAGATAAACAAGATAAAGGATTTAACTTCTAGAATTGGTAATCATAATCGAAAGAAACATATATCAACTTTAACCACCAATACGAATGAATATTTACCATTTCAAATAACGCATGCAACTGCTCCGTTTTACTCTGGAAAATATGCATATTACGCTCTCCAAATAATCCACACCACAACGAACCAAATAGTATTAAAAGTCAATCCGCTATTTTTCGAGAACCCACCAAAACCTCCAAACTCTAACCAATGGTCTTGAACCTTTCCTTGAAATAACATTAAAAAACTAACCAATTAAGAATAATAGTTCATACTCCACCAAAATATCACAAAGTTACAAATAATGATCTTTGTCTTCAGCCACTCCACAATTTTCCACATGTCTATGATCATCTGTAACAAGAATCTGTCGCCTAACCAGATTGTGCTTCACCGATATATGATTCTGAAACAACAACCATCTAAAAATATTTACCTTAAGCGACACAATATTCAAACTTAATAATAGGGAATTAGCCTGATTGTTGACGACGTTGTCGCGACGCAAAAAATTACCACAGGCGTTCACACGCTCGAGATGATAACAAAATCGCCACCAAACTTTATTTATTTCAAAAGGAATTGGAAAATATCGATAAAACCCTTAAAAAAAGAAAATGTTTGTAGCAACCAAGTTCGGGTTCAGGAGTCGGTTATGCGAGGGGAAGATATTAGCACACTTTGCATCCGTTGTACTCAACAGAAACCATTTAGTTAGATTTGCAAATAGAATATTAGATTCCGTTTACTTGTTTTCTTCTTGTTATTAAAAGTTGAAAGGAAAAAAAGAAAAGGGCGCAAAAGATTTTTTTATTAGGGTGCTTGATAAGAATGCGGGTATTGCTCATACGTATCCTCATGTGTGATGAGAAATTCAAAGCTACGTAGTTCTGGGTAGAAAACCACATATTTGTTGGTTGAATTTAGTGAACGAATATTTAGGTCGCATTCTAACAGTTAAACCTTGCTTGTATGCTCGTGGGGGAGGCTTAAGTGTTTGTATTGCGATATAATGGATAAAACGTTGTTCGTTTGTGAAAAGGTTTTCGATTGTGCGAGGGCGAGAAAAAAGATAAGTTTGATTGGTTAAGTATGTTTTGAGGTGGATGACGAATATTCAGATAGTCAAACTATACAACAGGTTTCTAAATACTCGGAGAAAAGATGGGCATACACCTAACTTGTCCTTTTTCATCCAAATTATTGGTGAAAATTGTTTAATTGTGAATTAAAATCCTTTAAAGATGACAAGTACTTGGATGGAAAGTTATACAACAGGTGCTCAAGTACTCAGGGAAAAAAGAGGAATACACCTAACTAGTACTTTTTCATCCATTAAATTATCTTGATGCAAAACTGATTAGAATCTTTTAAAGATGACAAGTACTTGGAAGACAAGCTATACATTAGACGTCCAAGTACTCGAGGAAAAGAGAAGCATACGCCAAACTATTCCTTTTTCATTTCAATTTTAGAAAAATGTTTGAAATGATTAAGTGTTTTTTATTTGATTTAGAAATGAACTTGATAAGATCAAGAGTTTGATTTGCATTGGATTGGAATCGAATTGAAAGACTTTGATTTAATGGCAATGAGTGATGAAATTTTGAAAACCACTTGATTTTGATCAAGGTTTTTGTTTGGTTTTTCATGAAATTTTAATTTTAATCAACTTCTTTAATTAATTGATTAGACAAATTAATTAATTAAATAAAAAGACATAAAAAAGATGGGAAATAGGTGCAGTTTGTACATGAGATGGATGCATGAGCAAAAAGGCAAGAGAATGAGCTAAAAATCCCAACAAAAAAAAAGAGAAAATAAAACAAAAAAGTATAAAAAAAAAAAGACTGGAGCGGGGGCCGGGGGGGGGGGGGGGGGGGGGCCAAGAAGCAAACTCAAGAGGGTTCCTGGCCCAACCCAACAGGAGTGGAAGAGTCAAAGAAATTGACTCAAACCTGAGGCGTTAGATCATCTCCCAGGGAGATCCGAGGGCAATGAATGTATGGGGCATGATCTTGTGGTGGGGGTCCCTGTATGGGAACCCTGGTCAAGGCATTAAGTAAACACATTAAAGGACTATAGTGCAGCCACGTGTCTTAGTGTAATGAGATGGGCGATGGCTTCAAAATAATGGAATAAGCACACATGAGCCTCACTTTGATTTTTCCTATCACTCCTCATATCCACCTCTCTCTCTCTTCATTCTCTCTCCCTCTCTCCCTCTCTCTCTCTCTCTCTCTCTCTCTCTCTCTCTCTCTCCTTAAACATGTTTCCATCTTTTCCAGCCACCTTTTGGATCAAACATGGTAATTTTAAAGGAACCTGAATGAACATGGATGAACATGTTCATCCACTTCCCTAGATTCCAACCTAAAATTTCCATAATAAAAAACTATTTACATGAACCCTCATATTTTCCCTCGCGATTACAAATCCATTATTCAAATCATCAAACAATTCATCATTAGAGAAGATTAACCTGTAGCCCCAAAATAAACCCTAACCCTTTCCATTATTTTGTGGAATTTACAAAAGAGTGCAAAAATTTTTAAGTAGGAAAAGCGTAAATGGGCAGTAAAGAAAATACCACAATGCTAAAATCAAAGAACAAGAACCTCACCATAATCTGGAGTTTCCAGACTTCCGACAAGTATTCTGACGAACCACCATTACCTCAGGTACAAAATACTTCAACATTTCTCTTCTTCTTTCGTCTTCTTCCTCTTCTCGTCTAAAATTTATTCTTCTCCCACTACTTCTTTGGTTGTTTGATGCAGGTGAGGTTATTGCTCAGATTTTTTGAGCTTCAAGATAAATCTTTAAAAAACCTTATGAGAATGAGCTTTGAGTGATGTGTGACGGGAATTTATGCGGGGTTTTGTGTGGATTTAAGTGTGTCTTTAGTGGATGAATTAATGGTGGTTTTATAGGAAGATTTAGGAGGTGGAGTGATACCCATGAGAATATTCTTTTTTGGGGGAAAGTGAGCATGTGGTTAGGTAGTAAAGAAAGTGTGACTCTAGGAAAGACTTGTGTGGCTCTCACTTGTGTAAGAAACGTGAGTTATATGCAAATGGAATGGAATGTCATGGATGATATGGGGTATGTGTAGCGTACGATTTTTGTCGGTGACGCGACCACCTTACCGCAATATTGGAATTTGGGTGCTACTTTCTGATTTATGTATTTATCTTATGAAGCTGAAAAGAAAAGGGAAGATATCTAAAACTAACCTTGCACACAAATGTTTTCTTTAACAAATGCTAAGAGATCGGGGATCGGGGTTTGGTTATATAAAGGGAAGCTATTAACACCTAGTGTATCTATGGTAATCCATAGGAACCTTTTATTGCATGTATTTCTGTTAACTCTAAATGCTTCCTTGTGTTTATCTGCTGTGGCTTGGGAAAGTTTCTCCTTTGGGAGAATTGAGAGAATGTTTTTGTTGTTTACGGGTTTTCCGTTGTTTTTGGGAAGGTACCGGACCTAAGATTTTTGGTTTGTGTGCTCGCTAAGATTTCGCAATCTTATGCCTATGTATTCCCGTAAAGAAATCTGAGAAATCAGAGCAATCGTAGTTCGAAAAAAATGGTGTCTTGTTCAAAGCCTAAGATTGAAGCTAGCTGAGTATTTGTGTCTTGTTCAAAGCCCAAGATTGAAGCTAAAGGGGTGACTGAGAGAGAATTGGTCATCTCTAAAGGGAGAATATTCTCACCTATTCATCACAAATTGTTGAGAAATTGATTATAAAGGAAATTACTTTAACTGGGATATGTGAATCCAGCAATGCCATAATTTCCTTTATAAGGATGATATCATGAAGGAAGAAGCTTTAACTCAGCGTAGAGCAGTGCCACTTTTTCCTTATGAATCTTTCATGCTAAGAAAGGGACATTGGCTTGGATGTATAGAATCCAGAGGCTTGCCACTTACAGCTGTTAGATGAAAGATAAGTTTTAGCCAGGATAAGAGAAGGACTCCAACTTGGATTTTGAATCAACAAGTGTGCCACTTACAACAATTATCTGGGAAAAAGGTTTTGGTTGTCTGTTTTGATATGTGATGTATAGAGGAAATGTCCAAGGTTGTGGTCTCATCTGAGGGGATGTTGATTTTTGTGTGTCTTGATCAAAGCCCAAGGTTGAAGCTAAAAGAAATTGGCTCCACTGGGGAAGGTTTTATCTGTCTTGTACAAAGCCCAAGATTGAGGCTGAAGGAAAATGACTCCACTGGGGAATGTTTTATCTGTCTTGTACAAAGCCCAAGATTGAGGCTGACTGGGGGAAATTCTTATATGAAGCCTAAAAGGAGGCTATCTCTTGCCGAGGATTTGTGGAAATTCAGAAACAGGTCCAAATTATATTGGAGAATCCAAGGGTTTTACTCTTACTGGGAACCAGAGAAGAGTGGAAGTCTCAGATACCATGAGGCTCTGATTCTGTTGGGGATTAGTTGTTGGTAAATTGACCCTAGCTGGGGATTTCTTAAATGAAAGCTTAAGCCCTGTTGGGGATTTAGAGGGGTTCAAAGGTGAGTTTGAAAACCTTAGAGGTTTTAACACTGCTGGAGATTAGTATATTGATGAAATGATTAGGGTTTTTCCTGTGATTTTAGGAAACTTAAGGGGTCTCTGTGTGAGATCCAAGAGGTGGTGAGACTTTCCAAGTCTGCTTGAATGAAGCCCAGGAGGAGGCTGAGACTTTCCAAGTCTCTTTAGAAGTGGTAGGCTTTATTGTAGAGAATGGATCTTTGTATGATGCCCAATAGGAGGCTAAGGGTTTATGGGATAAAGATCAACCCTGTCATGGCCTGATGTTTTGGAATTCTTGACTCTCCTGAGGATTGAACTAGTAGAGATGACTAATTTCTATCCTATACCTGTAGGAGGCCTTTGGGTCCTTGTACTAAGCCCAATAGGAGGCTGGGGAACTTCTAAGAAGTCTGTGGGTCCTTGTACTAAGCCCAAGAGGAGGCTGAGGATGCTTTTAGGAAGCCTGTGGGTCCAAGCCTAAGAAAAGTTCAAGAAAGGTTTCACCGGGAATTAATCCTTTATCTGCTGAACAGTTCTAAGGTTTGAAGAAATTCAAGAGAGGTTTCACCGGGAATTAATCTTCTCTAGGGAAATGAATTTCTTGTATATATATATTTCTAAGTTTTGACAGTCTTGAGAAAAGTTTCACCGAGAATAATGCCTTTCTCTGTTCCATATTGTATAAGCCAAAGAGGAGGCAGACTGTATAGGGAATTTTCTATGAGGGAACTAGTTTTGACTATGTTGTAAAGTAACCTCTGGTTTGACCTAAACATAGACCTAACTGCTGGGGGAAACTCTAAGCAAGATATGCACAAGTATATACAGACAATTATATTGACAAATATATATAAGAAATATGCATTATAAAAGATGTGGGGACTTATCTTCTGAGAAGAAGCCCAAGCATATTGTGGTCTGTTATATTGACTACAATTGTATTGCCTCTTTTAGGATTTCAAGAAATTGAAGAAAGTTTTGAGGAAACTTTGAATGTGAATTTGAATTAAACAAGTTGTTTGAAAAGAAAGTTTTGGGGCTTATACAATGACAGAGGCCCAAATGACTTATTTGAAAACATTGATCGCACTGCGATACTGAAAGACGTTGTGGGGCTTATACTACAGCAGAGACCCAAAATTGTTTTTTGTACAAAGAGGGGTTGGGTCTTACACTCTATTAGAGGCCCAAAAGTGTTTTGAAGAAAGAAAAATGAGGCTTATACTCAAGGAGAGGCCCAGATGATTTATTTGAAAAGGCTACGATCGCGCCGTGATTTTGAAAACCACAGAGCGACTTATACAATGACTGAGGCCCAAAAATTATTTATGTACAAAAGGGATGGGTCTTACACTCTATTAGAGGCCCAAAAGTTATTTTTATACAAGAGGTGGGACTTACAACTCAATGAGATGCCCAGATGAAAAACAACGATCGCACCGTTATTTTGAAAATCGTATCGGGACTTATACAATGACTGAGGCCAAATATAGTTTATTTACAAAGGGGATGGGTCTTACACTCTATTAGAGACCCAAAAGTGTTTCAAATGAAGTTAAAATCAAGAGAAAACCCTAATTTCTTTACAAATATAATTTTTCAAAGAAAAATAAATAATAAATGATATAAAATATCAAATATATTTAAAAACAAATTGTCAACTTTGAACAATGTTTTGAAAATCATGTTTAATCATATGAAAACTTATAATTCATTTGAATTTGAAAAATCAAGGTAGAAATTTCATTTAAAAATGTTTAAAAACAAGTAAAAATGAAATTATTTACAAAATTCAAGCTATATTAAATAAATAATATAAGTTTGATTTTTTTGTAGAATAAAATACTTCAACATTTTTGTGAATTTAAAATAAAAGAATCAATAAAAAATAATTAAAATTGAAGGAGAAATTAATTTTGAGATTAATTAAGAAAATAATGAAAAATGAAAAAAAATAACAAAAAAGGAGAGGGAACCAAAAATGGTCTAGGTGGGTGTTGAACTCATCCCCTCTAACCAAACAAACACACGCTGCTACCACTGGGGTGGTGATACATTCGTGTATTAAAACCACCCCATATGTGACATCTCGCCCACACTACAAGAAAATCAGTCTATAGCCACGTGAAGTTGTGACGTGATTATCACGTGGCAAAAAAAAGTTAGTTGCGGCGTGATAATCACGTCGCTACATTATTTTATAATAAAATAAAAAATGTAACGTTAGCACATGGAATGTCAGAATTTAAAATTTAAAAATATTATATGCGACGTGAAAACCACGCCGCAACAAATAAAATAATTTTTTAAAAACAAAAGCCTGTAGCGTGCAGATGTTGGGAATGTTGAAAAATTTAATTTTTTTTTTGCGACGTGAATATCACGTCGCAACTTTTTTAGAGGGAAAATTAAAATTTTAATTCTGACTGAATGCAGGTAGTGGGTATATAATTTATGACCGTTGGCTGGTTGCGACGTGATTATCACGTGGCAAAGTTGCGACGTGATTTTCACGCCGCTAATGGGCTTATATAATTAATTGCTTTCGTTTCCTCTCCCTCAGACCCATTTTCTTAATTAAGAACTTTTTCTCATTTTTCCTCTTCTTCTTCGCAGACCCATATTTCTTCCTCTCTTCTTCTTCGCAGCAAAATTCTTCCTCTCTTCTTCTTCAAGCACTTCCATAATTTTAAAGGTATGTTATTTGATTTTATTCTTCCTCTCTTCTTCTTCCTCTCTTATCATATTTTTTGGTTATTATTAATATTTTTTTTTATGATATTGAATAGAAGAAGATTGAAGATTCAAGATTGAAGATTCAAGAAGATTGAAGATTGAAGAGTGAAAAAAAGGATGGACTAGAAGATTGAAGGAGATTGAAGAAGAGGTATCTTTTGCAATTTATTTTTTATATTTGAAGTATTTTCGAAAATTTGTTTATTTTAGGTTAATAGTATATATGTTAGAAACAAATTTTGTTATAATTTATTTTGATTATTTTCAGAATTTATTTGTTATAATTTATAAACAATTTATTTAGGTTAATAGTATATATGTTATTTTCAAAATTTATTTTGTTAGAAAATATTTTATATATAAAACGAAAATATTTATTCTGTTAGAAAAATTTATTCTGTTAGAAAATATTTTCAGAATTATTTTATATATTTATATATATAAAAAACGAAAATATAAACATATTATATATAAATTCTGTTTTAACATATATAAATTCTGTTTTAACATATTATATATAAATTATATATAAATTCTGTTTTCCAAAAAATTATATATAAATTCTATTTTAACATATTATATATTTTTTTTTCTGAAATTTTTATTAAGTTATAAATGTTATAAAAACAGAATAATATATAATATATAAAAACTGTTTTATGAAAAACATAATACATAAAAAACTGTTTTATAAACAAAAACATATACATAAAAACTGTTTTAATATATAAAAACATTATACATAAAAACTGTTTTATAAACAAAAATATATAATATATAAGTTATAAATGTTTTAATATATTATATATAAAATCTGTTTTATGAGTAAAAACATATACATAAAAAACTTTTTTATAATCAAAAAACATTATATAAAAACTGTTTTATAATTATTATATATTATATTATTATATGAAGTATAGTAAAAAAACTATTTTATGTAAAAATATATATATAAAAAACTGTTTTATATTTATTATTATTATAGTGTTTTATAAAAACTGTTTTATGTAGTATATATTGTTAAAAAGTATTAAATAGAATGTTAATAAAAACGGTTTTATAATAAAAAAGTATTATATATAATTTTGTTTTCTGAAATTTTTATTAAGTTATAAATGTTATAAAAACAGAATAATATATAATATATAATAACATTTAATAAAAACAGAATTATTTTATATATTTATATATATAAAAAACGAAAATATATTTAATATGTTTATATTTTAGGTTAAAAGAATATTATGAAAAGTTATATATTTAAAAAAAGTTAATTATAAAAAAAGAAAATATATTTAATATGTTATAAAAAATATTGTATTTTATGTAGTGATTAAAAACATATATACATATATAAAAATGTTTTATAAAAAACAATTATATTGTTAATATATTTTTTATATACATTCATAAAAAATTGTTTGAGTAAAAACATATACATAAAAAACTTTTTTATAAACAAAAAACATTATATAAAAACTGTTTTATAATTGTTATATATTATATTGTTTTATGAAGCATAGTAAAAAAACTATTTTATGTAAAAACATATATATAAAAAACTGTTTTATAATTATTATTATTATAGTGTTTTATAAAAACTGTTTTATGTAGTATTGTTAAAAAGTATTAAATAGAATGTTAATAAAAACGGTTTTATAATAAAAAGTATTATATAGTATGTTAAAAAATATTATATATAAAAACATTATAGTATGTTATAAAACATTATAGTATATTATATAAAACATTAATATAGTATGTTAAAATGTTAAATAGTATATATATAGTATATTTTTAGTAGTAAGAACAAGAACAATATGTTTAGGACTATTATTAAGTTGATTAATTTAATATTTCTATTTAAAAAGGTATTGATTATATAAATTTGCAGTAAATGGAATATTATCGGTATTATCATAGTTGGATGTACGATAGACTATATCCAGGAAGACACGCACTTAAACCCAATTTTATAGAAGGAGTTAATGGTTTTATCACGTGGACGTTTGCTCAGGAATGTTGTCGAAGCGAAGGAGGAGTTATGTGTCCTTGTCTTAAATGTGGATGTAGATATATAATTAGTGACCCAGAGGAAATAACACGTCATTTGCATAGAAGAGGTTTCATTGAAAATTATTGGGTTTGGACGTATAATGGTGAAACACTGCCGAGTAACGTACCAGAGACTAGCAACACGCATGCTTCAAGTAGTCGACCGCCTATGGAACCGCCTATGGAATTTGAGGAAAACTTTAATTTGATCGGTGACATGGTTGAGGATGCTTTTGGTGTTAACGTGACCCATGATCAACCAGAAGATTTTGACGGGGAAGAGTTGTCGAATGAGGAAGCGCAGAGATTTTATCAGTTGTTGAATGAGATAAATACTCCGTTGTTTGAGGGGTCGTCAGACTCAAAGCTATCAATGTGTGTGAGATTATTGGCCGCCAAGTCAAATTGGAATGTTCCTGATCAGTGTTTGGAGCACTTCGCAAAAATGATGTTGGACTCAACTGCAACGAAAGACAACTTGCCTGCGAGTTTCTATAATGCAAAGAGGTTGGTGTCAAAGTTGAGTTTAAGAGTAAGAAATATTGATTGTTGCATTAATGGTTGCATGTTGTTTTATGACAATGAGTTTGGTACTCAAGATGGATCGTTGGAGGAATGTAAGTTTTGTCAGAGTCCAAGATATAAAGTTCGCAGTAGAGCCATTAACAGTAAGCAAAAGCGTGTAGCAGTAAAGTCCATGTTTTATCTTCCGATAATACCAAGGTTAAAAAGAATGTTTTCTTCAATGCACAATGCAAGTCAAATGACATGGCATCACACAAACAAAACAAGCCCAGACACTATGCGACACCCATCTGACGGCCATGCATGGAAGCACTTTGATGAGGTACATCCCGATTTTGCCGCGGAACCTAGGAATGTTAGGCTTGGATTATGCTCTGATGGTTTTGCTCCATATGTCCAAGCGTCTGGAAGTGCGTATTCTTGTTGGCCAGTCATTGTAACCCCTTACAATCTCCCTCCTGAGATGTGCATGACAAAACCATACATGTTTTTGACGTGTGTCATTCCAGGACCGTCGAGTCCAAAAGCCATAATTGATGTGTACTTGCAACCTTTAATTGATGATTTGAAGAGGTTGTGGATTAATGGAGAATGGACTTATGATATATCCCGTAAACAAAACTTTTTAATGCGAGTTGCCTTGATTTAATTTAACTTAATTTAACTTATATTAACTTGATTTTTTTAATTGTATGTGTAGAAGGATTATGAGGTCTTGATGGCAGAATTTCTGACCCATAATCCCCAGTATACTCCTCCTCCAGGACAACCGGTTCATCCAGATGTGGATTTCTATATTTGGAGTCAAGCTATTGGGGGAAAGGGGGATAACGGGTGCTTTTTTGGTGGTGGAAATTTGGCGGGCACCTTGAAGAGTGGGGATAGAACTCTGTATCAAAGAGCTAAGGACGGTGAAGGAGGGTCACGTCAAACAAATTTGACACCGCAACAGTTAGAAACGGTAAGACAATTGGCTAGACGCGAGTCAGAGGAACGTGAGGCGGCATTGAAGGACCAAATGGAGGCGACAACGAAGACCCAAACGGAAGCAATGGAGGCAATGGCGAAGAGGCAGGCTGATATGGAGGAGCAAATGCGGCAATTTATGCAAGCATATGGTGGAAATCGCAACGATGGTGGTCAATCGAGGAATAATAACAACCAAAATGATGTTGACTTTACCGACTATTCCGACCCGAATGATCCAATTATTTAGTTTTATTTTTATTTTATTTTTACTTTTTAATTTGTGTACTAATGAATTTATAATTATATTTTATATTTAGAAATATTAAACTTAAATTTTAGTTTATTAATTTTATTATATTAAGTTTATTAATTTATATATTTAAAAATATTTAGTTTTATTTTTATAAATTTGATTTATAATATTGAATTTAGTAATATAAATTATAATATTTAATTAAGTAAAACAGAAATTATATAAAACAGAAAATAAAACAGAAAATTATATTTAAATAATATAATTTTTTTAAAACATAAAATTATATTTAAATAAAATAGAAATTATATTTAATAATAATCAGAAATTATTTAAATACAACAGAAAATAATAATAAAAAAAAATACATCATTTGCGACGTGATTTACATGTCACAAATTAGTGACGTGAAAACCACGTCGCAAAACAAAACGTACAAATAAAAAAAAACATTTTGCCACGTGATTTTCATGTCACTAATTTGTGACGTGGAAATCACGTCGCAAATAACTTTCTGCATTTTCTGACCCACCTCTGCATACGTGCTCTGACTCATTCTGAAGGGATTTCTATCAACTTTTTTGCGACGTGATTATCACGTGACAACTTTGTGACATGTTTATCACGTCGCAACAGGGTTGCCACGCGCTCTCCTGCGACGTAGAAGCTCACGTCGCAAAAAACGAGTAGTGACGTGTTTTCATGGGTTGCGACGTGGAAATCACGTCGCAAAAGACAACATATTTTGTAGTGCCATAACAGCTCTCTAGTCGCTCATTTTCTAAATCGAGTGCCCGTGTATTGGATTGCCGCCATCCTCTGAGAGGTGTTTGCCGAGGTGTGAAAGTCGGAAAATGACGTGTTTTTATCTTATAAAGGTGCAAAATGAGTCATTTGACCACGTTGTGTGAAATAACAGTGACTTAACCATCTACTCCCGCATCCTCTCAGTGATGATTTCTATTTCAAAAGGCCTAGGATCTAAGTCCAAGATCGCTATAAATATTTCAACACTAAAGTTGAGAAGATATCTCATTCTAATACATCAACTATATGCACAAAACTTCCCACCCCCTACTTGAGCTAGCTCTCAACCCGTCAACATACATTAAAATCTCATGTATTATATGTACTTTTAGCAAATACAATATATTTTATGCTGACAAAAATATGGGAACTGTTTCAAACATTTAAAATTTAAGAAATATTCTAAACGTAATCTTTAATAGTTCAAAAAGATTAGAATAGTTTATCTTGTTCGAGTATTTAGTATATTCATAGTTAAAAGAAATTAGGGCCCGTTTGATTTGTTTTTTTTAAATGATTTTTATAATGTAACATAATTTTGTGAAAAAAAATTTTACAAATAAACTTTTCATAAAAGCTTCAAATGAAAATTTGGTTTGAATAGTTATTCTTAAAATGTTATTTTAGGTATTTCATCATTTTATCGATTTTTTTTTTGATATCAAAATTTTAAAAAATCACTTAAATTTAAAGCTATTTCAAATAGCTTTTCATAAAAATCATTTTTGAAATATGACTTTTTGAAAAAATTGTGATTTTGACTATGTTTTGAATTTCAATAATGTATATTAATGTTATAGAATATCAAAATTAGTCTTTTAATTTATAAAAAACAAATTTAAAAAAAACTTGTAATATTTTGAAAAACGTTTTTGTAGAATCAATTTTAAAAAATACAAAAAAAAATATATTTTTTTAAAGGTAAAACAAACTGACCCTTAATCTTTTTTACCCATTCAATAAAAATTACAATTAAATTATTTATAAGAGTAAAATAGGATCATACAAATTTTGAAAGATGAGAGGTCTTATTAAGGGGTGGTAAGAAGTAGTCGATTTTTATCAAAAACAAGTACAGAAAAATTGGATTTCCTTAAACAGCTTTATTGGACTACAATTACCAAAGATAAAAGCCCAGCCCAAAAATAATCATAAAAGCCCAGCCCAAAATATTTACTATTTACCAAAAAATAATTTTTGATAAAAAAAAAAAAGCATAACAAAAATTTGATAATGTTATGTGGATGAGAAAAACATAGATAGAACAAATGAACCTCAAATATTGAGAATCAACATGAACACAAACGTTAGCCATATCCAACCTCCTTTTAGAGCCATGTTTGCAAAATGTTCCATCTCCTCTTCAACCAAATTCATCACTTCAAACTCTCCACAAAGTTTCTTCAATAATCAAACACCAAACTTCACTAGAACAAGAAGCTCCATTAGAACCTTTCATCTTACACTAGCCAAAGCCTTAAGAAACGCAGACTCATCTTCACCAACAAAACCTTCTTCCAATGATCAAACTGTTTTTGTTGGTGATAAGGATGTTCCTTTGGAGGGTGTCATTCAGTTCGACAAACCCAACTCATCAGCTCGTATTGAAAAATGGGGGTAATTGTTTTGTCTTTTTATGCATAAAAATGGAAACTTTATGTTGATTTTCATCTGGGTTTTTGGTTGTTTTGTTGTAGGCGTGTAGCTTTGTTTGCTGGTGGAGATGTGTTGGCTTTGCTTTTGTTTTCAACAATTGGAAGATATAGTCATGGACTCTCTATTTTTGACTTTGATACTCTGCATACTGCTGATCCTTTTATAGCTGGTATGTTTGGTTTTCATGATTGTGAAATTTATATCTTTGAAATCAAGGTTTTACATTGTTCTCGCATCGCAATACTTGATATTGTGAAGAATTGCAAATAAATAGGTGCATGCATCGTTATATGTAGGACAAACATTTCAGATTGAAGTTGTGTTTGGTGTCTGATACATGTCAGTTTTTCATGATTGTGAAGTTTTTGTCTTTGAAATCAAGGTTTTAAATTGCTCTCACAATCCTTGATATTGTGAAGAATTGCAAGTAGATAGGTACATGCATCCTTAATATGCAGGACAAACGTTTCAGTGAAGTTGTGTTTGGTGTCTGACACACGTCTGTTTTTCATGATTATGGAGTTTTTTGTCTTTGAAATCAAGGTTTTGAATTGTTGCCGAGTCGCACTCCTTGATATTGTGAAGAATTGCAATTAAATAGGCTCATGCAGCCTAGCACCAACGATTCAGATTGAAGTTGTGTTTGGTGCCTGACATGTGTCTGTTTCCGACAACAACACATTGCAGTAAATGGGCTCGTGCAGCCTTATTGGGACTCTTCATATTGAAGGTGTATCTTGTCTGTTTGTTGTCTGAGAAGTGTTAGTATTTGTGTATGTGTTAGTGCTGCATTGACCTTAATCAAAGTGACATAGTAGTTACATTCACAAAATGCTAATATTGCGGCTGGGATTGATGTTGTGAACCGATTTTCTAAATGAGAGATTTGAAATTTGTTGGATGTGTTTCAATGGTTGGCAGGGTGGTTTTTAGGTGCTTACTTCCTTGGAGGTTTTAGCAAAGACGGGCGCGGGATGAATGGTCTACCCAAAGGTCTCATTGCAACTGCTAAATCATGGGCTGTTGGGATCCCTGTAAGTTGAATATGGTTTCCTATGTGGAGCTTATTGGCTTACTTGGAATAATCCATCTTTACAAAAGTTGTTTTAATTGCGTTGATATTCTCATATTCGGCATTTTTGCTTTAGAATTTTATTCCGAATAAACAACCATTTTGGCTCTTAAATGTGAGGTACTGTCGCAACAGTCCCTAACTGTATCAAAGTTACAAAACATACCTAAATGCATCTTTCATGAGCGAGTTTAGTTCTCGATGTGTCTTTTGTCAGTTTGTCCGACTATTGAATATATCTTCCGTTAGTCATTTGGCCCATTAAATAAAACTACTAGCAAAAGACAGAGTTGGAGATGTTTTTTATAATGTTGATACATTCAAGAACTATTCTAATAACACCTTCCATATTTAGAGATCAAAATGTGTACTTGCTAAAAAAGTCCAATGAGGGGTAGCCCTGTGTGGGAGTGGGAAGACTGGACTATTCCTGCAATTGTGGGAAAGGCAGTTATCCCTTGACTGATTATGCGTGCACCACATACCTCCTTAGTGGAATCGGTAAAAAACATGGTTTGGTTAGGGCGGCTAGGCCCAGGCCCAACATGGCAAGTAGTTTGGGTGCCCAGAGTGCCCATTTGGTTCGGGCGACTTATGGCGCGCTGTTGGGCTCTCGCCCCATATTGGTAGAGTTGTATTGGCTTGTGTCCTTTGAACTATTTCTTCCAGGCTCCGTAAGATTATCTCAGTCCAAAAGGCTTGTTTACTCAGTTTTTTTGTTGAGACTCAAATGCAGTTTTTCGACCACTTGAAACTTCATAATTGAAGAAACTAGTTGCTTACAAGAATTCAGAAATAAGTGAAATGAACTCTTACATTTGAAGTACTACATGAACAATGATTAGTTAAGTATGATGCTACTTCTGAGTTTCAACTGCTAATTACAACTTAAAGCTTTGAACACAGTTGCTTCGAATTCCTAGGGATGTGTTTAAGTGTTTCCGAGATGTATTGGACCATCCGTTATAAGGCCACTCTGATCACGCTCAAGATGTTCAGTTTCATTTTTCTTTCCGATGATCTTACTGACAACTGACATTACTTATATCTTTTTAACTTGTTGGCAGATAGGAATAGCAATAAGGGCTATAAAATCAGGCCATTTGCCTAACTATGGTTTTGTACTTGCGAGTCTCGGAAGTACTGCTGTTTTACTCATCGCAGTCCGGGCATTATTATACGCCATTACTCCCGTCGACAATAGCAAGAAGAACGATGTCTATCGCAATGGAAATCCCTTCGAACTTTTTGAGGTACATAACCCTTTCATCTTTATCAGATCTTTTGATGTTATATCTCTTATGGATCGCATAATACAGACTTTGTTTTTTTTTTTTTTTTTGTAGCTTCTCACATCGTTAGTACGGCGGTGGTAACTGTCGTCGGTTATATGTTCATGGCACTGTAATGTATATGCATCATGATATCAGTTTCCATGACAAAATCTCTATGCACCACTCCATTCAAATGAAACAAGTAGAAGCATTATACATATCTTTATTGCAATTGAATTTCAATAATTTTTGTTTCAGAATTTACAATCCTTGATTAGTTATAGAATGGTTTAAGTAATTTGTTATATTCGGTTTTCAATGTTTCAAATTAGTTCATAACGTAGTGAAGTACTTGAAATCTAATAGGTCACATTGAGAAAGTAGTTCCTATACTCCATTTTAAAATTTGGGTTTTTAATTTTGACTTTTATATAATGTTTCATGGTGAACTATACATCTATTGATTTGTAAAATTATCATTTGTAAATAGGCATGAATAAAAATAATAATAATTGATGGTTGTCATAGGTTTAACTTTTAAAGTAAACAATGGTAGAAATATTTTGGTAAGAGGAAATGAAATCAATAATGGAGAATATGTTGAGCATCTAATGTGATCTTATGGTGTATTCCTACGGCATTAAAAACGTATACAATGCAAGGGGACAAATTCATATGCCTCACTTGTAATTTTAATGCATTTTGGATTCATTTCGAATGTCCTATATGATTGTAGCTCTTTATGCCTAAAGTAGCTAATCTAGTGAATATTTCTATCTTAATATTTTCAGTCACATTTATAATGAAATTCAGTTGTTGCTGAATTCTTCACAACAACAAGCATGCATCTTTTTCTATGTTGATCAATCAAAGAATCAGATTTATAACATTATAATGCATGATAAAATAAAGCACTAACAACACATCATTTAACACAAAAGACTACTTGATATTAACTTCACAATGCTTAACATAAATGAGTTTAGCTCATGATGAGCTTATTATATACAACATTGGATCCTAAGCTAAACATTCTTAAACTTATAATGAAAAAGAAATGGAAACCTAAGAGTAAATTCTTCGTCTTCTTGCAATCTTTAATCAGCAAGAGATGAGTTATGTCACGCCAAATACTAGTAGCTTATACTTAAGAGCCAGATACTAGTAGCTTATACTTGAGATGAAGAGAAGAAGAGTTATCCACTTTCGTTCAACTTAATCTATTCACCAAATTCCATATGTTTCTCTCTCCAAATTTTTGAACTTCTTTGCAATTCCTACAAGAGGTCCTTTTATAGTCAGTTCCATATAGGATTTTTGTTGTGTCTTGGATAGTGAGATTTTGAATATCCATGATTTCTGGCCCAAACGAATCACCAAGTTTCCATCTAATCCTCCCTTATTGTACCATAGCAGAGCCTAGTACAATCAACATGTGAGAGACAAAGTGTCGTATGGCAGGGTAGTGGTGCAAGTAGGCAGCTAGGTGTCTTGGAGCAGTCCTACGTGCTATAGTGGTTGTATAATTGTACAAATTTTTGTCTTCTAGCGCCTTGATTTTATCTCTTTTCTCTTAGATTCAAATGCACCATATCCTGCCTATTGATGCCACATATGCCCTAAAGCTTTGAACATTCATTCCTTGCATTCTTCATTTCATCCAACTCTCTTCTTTAAATTGGGGTTAGATTTTTGTTCCAGTACTGTCCTACTGGGACTCATCATAAGTCATCTCTCACAAGTAACAAACACATAAAAATTCACAAACGAGAACACCTATTGTGCTTTTTATAATTTACTAAAAAACAACTAAATGCACTAAATTAAACTGATGAATGATTGAATTTAAAAGATAAAATCAAGTGTTAAGGTATATAATAACTCATAAAATGTGAGTTATCACACCCCAAAACTTGAACCATTACTTGTCCTCAGGTGATGCGACATATCATATCATAAAGGAAAATGTTTTCTTTCCTTCATCCCTTACTCTTGTAGTTCATTTCATACACAACACATAATCTATCTAAGGGACCACATCCAAAAATTGGTACAACTCAATTTTCTTACAAATTAGTTCTGTTAGTGCGTGAAAGTGCAGTCACGTTATCATATGGCGTCGCTTACTTGTTTTGATATTTTTGCTAATTTGAATGTAGTTGTTATAGTTTGTTTGCGTATTTGTAATTTGGTTATCATTTAATATTCACATGCTTGTACTTTATTCGTATTTCAGTTGTATTGTAATCGAGTATGCTATTGTGTTGTTGTACCATTGAGACCCCTATTTACTCAATTAAATAAGAGTGTTTGATCCTTGATATTGTCCCTTTTTTAGCCTAGCAAGTTGCCTTTTTTTCCTTTCATTAAATGTGGCCTAAATCACAAGTTAGAGCTCTTAAATTAAGATGTGGAGTTACTTGATTCGAATCAAAAAATGAACATGATTTGAATCGGAAGCCTTGTGAAAATTAGGATTTGCCTCTTGATGATTTGATTCAAATCACAAGATGAACTTGATTCGAATCACAACCTTATGTGACTCGAATCAAGTGTAAATCTTGACTCGAATCAAATGTCTCCATGAAACTAAATTTGGGATATGCTCAAATTGATTCGAATCACAGTTTCTTCTTGATTCGAGTAAGGGCTTCACAAAATCAATTTTCCATCTTAGATTTAAATAGTTGTTTCTTTGATGAAAATAACAAGAGAGTGAAACATGTGGGTGAAACCCATAGAGGCATAAATTTCAATTTGTCTCATCTTCTTTAGTGTGTCTATACCCAACACCATTAATCTTTCTCTACTTCTCTAGACCAACTTCTTGAGTGTTAATCCATGTTAGATTCACTTCTTTTTGTTGCTTCTTGTTCTTGTGCAATTTATTATTGTTTTGAATAAACTATAGAGAGTTAGTTGATTAATCTTGTAGTATTTTTCATGATTAATCAAGTTTGTGATATTCGTCAAGAACCAAGACCCATTTATCCATAAATTTGACAGAACCTTGTGTGTTTGTTCTTCATTCACCTATATCTAATTCCTTGTCTAACACCTTGTGAATTAAAATGTTTGTGAGATAGTCCGGTGTTGTTCATCATCTTCATCCTTAGTCTTTTCTCCATTATTATGGACCTTCATCTCTAAAGATTGAGTGTTGAGGGAGACTAGTGGTACATTAGGGTATCTAATATTTTTTTTGTGAAGTTTTTTGTTTGTAATAGGTGCATATATCATTTCTTGAATGCAATTTGGTTTTTATTGGTATCTATCAAGGAGAGAGTTTCAATATAATCCAAGGAAGACTTTGGAGAGATCAAGTATCAACTGTCCGTAAGGCGGAGTTGGAAGTTATCTAGCTTTGGTGGAGTTGAAGAAAGATTGCTCACAAATAAAGTTGCGAGTTATCCAATCAACACTTAGCTAATGACAATCACATTAGATATCTTGTTTTTGTTAGCAGTTTAAGTTTCTGCATCAACATAGAGAACTATCGCGTGATAGTTCGTTGTAATTAAAATGCATGTATCAAACTTATTAAAATAGTGCAAAACCGTAATTATTTTCCATTGGTTAATTAACACCATTGAAGAGTGGAGTAGGCAAAGCGAGGACGAACGCCGAACCACTATATATCTTTGTGTATCTTTTCTTATTCCCTTATCTCTTTTATTTTTCTTGCATCCATTAATATTTTTATTGCATTATTGCATAATTGAATCGATTGTATGTCATACATGTTAGACCGTGCTTATAGAGATTTAATGTATGAGCTTAGGTTTGTGATGCATCAATCTTATAGGATTATCATAAAGTCAATTATATCTTGTATGGACATCTATGTAAAGAGTTTTTAAATCACTTTGTTTAAAGCGGATATGGTTGTCTTGTGATTGATTTACATTAGAAGAAATCAAGTTTTTAGTGATATCATGTATTATTTCACTTGGTTTAATTCATTGAGATGCTTCCAAGCTCTCATAGTATTGTGTTTTTCTTTCGTGTTTCTTAAAATGTCTGGTTTCGTTTATGCGACCTAAAATGTTTTTGAAACTATCTTTATGGGAAAAGGTATATTCAACTCCCCATTCTAGACCTCTTTATGTCCATATTCTCATCCAACAGTGTGTGTGTGTGCGCGCTTCTAGAAGCCAGCTGTTATGCCAGAAGTCTTCAGTTAAGATAGTCAACCTATATCGTTGTTTGATTATCGTATCCTATGGTCCAAGATTACATTCTTTCAGTTTCAGAAGGGGAGATTAACTATCTTTCTCTTGGATTTTTAGCTCAATTTGAACTTAAGGCTTCCACTTGCGTTATTATTATTTTTCTTTATAAGTTTTGTTAGATGCTCCACCTTTTCACCTGACGGGATGTCACTTGTAATGAGTCCAACCTGTTACTAATGGTGAAGACATCCACTGTTCCTCCAGTTTCGGACACAAACTTTATTTGTAATGCTCATTGGCATTTTTCATACTTTTTTGCATACTTTTGTGTGTTTATTTTCAAATGCAGTGTGTCATTGTGCCAACCTTAAGCAATAGTATTTTTCTCCTCTAAACTAAATCTTATAATGAATCTTATTCCATATTTTAAAATAATTGAAACTTTTTAAGAGGCTAACTACTTCAGGCGCAACAGGGGTTATCAGAAAGTCACAAGCAGGCGCATTGAATTTTTATTACCAAGTCCTTGTTTCCAATATTGTCAGCAGTCCAATTAGAAGTCTCATAAATTCTTAGAAATGATGTTATTTTAGAGATGAAGTTGTTTATTTTCCTTTTTTATTTGATTGATTTTTTTAACACAACAAAACAAAACAGTTCATTAATTCAACTTGCACCGGGACAAAGGGAAAACACAAAACTATCTTTTTGAAACTAAAACGGTGCCTTCACCCCCAAACTAAAAGTAAGTATAATTTCCTCACTATCAATTTGATGAGCTCGGACACATCAGAAACCAGAAATTGAAAATTTTTAAAATAAACAAAACTTAAACTTTTGATGAGTTGGAAATACCAATTAGGCCTGAAGCCTGCTGCTTTTCCTGGTTACTTTGTCGTGGTCTGGCCTCTTTCTCTTTTCATCTTTCTTCACAACTTCTTTTTTTGTGCCTCCGCCTTACCCTACACCTTTATTTCTTTTGGTTTCTTAGAAGCGTCAGTGTTTTTTGTTTGGCTCACTGGCGACTTCTGGCATGATAACAACAGTATTTTCCCTGGATTTCTTTGGGCTTCTCTTTTTAACTGGGCATTTTATGTTTGCAGGATTTGGAGACTTTGCGAGGCTAACAATCTTTTCGTAGCTTTTAACTCTGATAATCTTTGAGTTTTGTTGTTGAGGTCTTCTTTTATCGCACCGAGATCCTTCATAGCTTCCTTGGAATCCTCTATTTCCTCATGCTCATCTTCAATCTCATATTCATTTTCTAAATCCTAGAAGCATATTCTTTATTACCAGTCTCCTCATCCTTCTCACCTTCCTCTTATTGCTCTTCTTGTTCTTCCTCTTCTACATGTTCTTCTTCTTGAACTGCAATAGAATTATCTTCTATTTGCTCGTCTTCCTCTGTCCTCTCCTTCTCATCAGATTCATTTGCACTTTTGTCTTCACAATACTTGTTCACTTCATTGATCAACTCATTGATGGTCTTATCATATTCATTCTTTTCCTCCTTAACTGACTCATTGATTTCAAATTCATTTACTTGACTCACTTCCTCAATAGTTGTTTTCACGGGGCTCTTTACCTTCTTAGTCTTCTTTTTCTTTGCTCTGGTGTCTTCTTCAGTCACGCTAGAACTCTTCTTTGGATGTGTCTTAATGGAAAACTTCTTCTTACTTTTCTTCTTGTCTTTTTTCCCCGTGTTTTCTTTTGATCTTTCACTCCTTTCGGAATGGTGCTCCTGGTGGTTTGCATCTTCTTCATTTATCAACTCTCTCAAGATGTGCTCAGGGATTACTGGAGGGCCACTCATTACTCCTCCCTTATTAAGAAAGTAAAATTTCTTGTGCCAAACATGATGTTCTCTCACAAAGCAGAAGAACTCTAATTGGTCCTTTTGCATTTGTAACAAAGTTCCCCACAAGATTTCTTCGTTGTTAAACGAAGAACTTCCTTTTGAATTCCTCTGGTATGTCTTCTGCTATTTCTTCTTACCGTTTGGCTTCTTCAAAGTATGTATTGTTGCCTTGTCAAACCTAGTTTGTGGGTAACAGATCTCATAAATGGATCTCTCAATAACTCTATGTCTCTTGCACAAAGAAGTGATAAGGCAAGGGAAGTAGATCATTCCATCCTTCTTCTTGTTGCACACTTTAATTTATTGGACAATAATTTTGGAAATGTTCATCGAATTGAAAGTTATGATGCACTGTAGTAGTACCAGTTTGGCTTTGTTGACTGTCTCATTGTGAATAACAGGCCTAAGGGAATGCTTGGGGAACTGGTAGCATACCTTAGGCTCAGGCCGGAGGTCGATCCTCAACATTGTCTTGTCAGATGAATTCTCAGTCTCCATCCAATTCATTCCTGGATTACAAAGGGAATTCTTCAAAACATCTAGGTTTTGCTCATCAATAGTTTCCAGCAGTCTTAGGTAAGTATCTCCTAAATTCTTCACCCCAACATCATATTAATAGTTGCTTCAGAATATTTCACTTTTGTCCCCCTCACAATGACCTCCAGCCTTTTACTTGATGTATCAACCATGTTGGAGTAAAACTCTTTCTTGATTTGCATGTTATAAGGGTTGGGGTGTTTGAAAATTTTCCTCCACTTATGGCTTGTTATGACACAGCCTATGTCATTAATAAGGTCTAGGTCATCCTCCTCCATGATGTAAATTAATCCTCTCTCTGAATGCACACTTTTGGCAGCAAAATAGTTTGTAAAACATTGGTGTGCATCACTAATAAGGAAGGTTTTCACATCAGAGGTCTCTGAATGGTCAATGAAGGGTGTGGAATTATTTCTAGCGCTCATTTTGATTATCTTTCCAGTCATTTTTGGTTCCATAATTGTTTGAAAGTATGGATTTTTTTTGTGATTGAAGGATGGCGAGGGTTCAGAGATATAAAGATGCGATTATGCGAGATTATCAAAATTTGAGAGGGAAGGTGAATGGTGATTGCGGGAAGGAAAGTTTCTATGTTTATATAAGAGAGAGAAGGTAGGGTGAAATTTAAAATTTAAAGCTGGATGATGAAGAGATTTAATTGTTGAAGAATTACTGCTCAATAACCTGTTGTAGTTACTAATACAGTAAATGTTGGCAGACATGGTCATTATTACTCTACCAATGAGACAACTTTAATAATGTCACGCACGTGGCTTTATGAACTGTCACTTTTTTCTTTTCTCTCTCCTCCATATTTTCCTTTTTATCCATATTTTAATATTCCCCTTTGTTTCTCTCCCTTCAAACCTTTCATTCGAATGCAACTTCACACTTTTCACTTTTTCATGCCCTATCACATACGTGACATAAGTCTTCAAAAGGCGTCATAATCTTCACAAAATTTCAACCTTATAATATAAAAAAAAATAAAAACAAAAGAAATTAATCATTAAATTTACTACGATCCTTGTGTTGTTTGAAGGATTACCAAAATAAGTCTTAACTCTTTTTCCATTAACCTTAAACTCATCCCCTGTTTTCTCATTCAAAAGGTCTACAACTCTATGTGGATATATATTTAAAATCTTGAAGGGGCCTGACCATCTTGACTTAAGTTTTCTAGGTGATGGTTTCAATCTTGAGTTAAAGAAGAGGACTTGTTGGCCTTCCACTAATTCTCTTTTATGACATTTCCTATCATGCCATTTTTTGGTCTTTTCATTGTATAACTCAACATTTCCATATGAGAACAATCTATACTCTTCCAGTTCATTGAGTTGAAGCATTTTGACTTGTCTAGCAGAAGGCAAGCTAAAATTCAAATTTTTTATAGCCCAAAATGCTTTGTGCTTCAACTGCTCCAACTCAATGGGTAAGTGGCAAACCTTGCCATAAACTAGCCTACAGGGAAACATACTTAAAGGGGTTTTTTAAGCAATCCTATAAACCCACAAAGCATCATCAAGATGTTTGGACCAATCCTTCCTTGAAGGGTTAACCACATTTTCTAAAATTCTCTTAATCTCCCTATTAGACAACTCGGCTTGCCCACTAGTTTATGGGTGATAGGTTGTAGCAACCTTGTGTTTCACCCCATATTTTGCCATTAGATTTTCGAATAATTTGTTGCAAAAATGGGCACCCTTGTCACTGATGATAGCTCTAGGTGTGTCATGTCTAGAAAATATGTTTTTGACTAAACATTTGGTCACGACCTTAGCATCACTATGGGTTGCTACTGCCTCTATCCATTTGGATACATAGTCCAAAGCAACAAGGATAAAAGATTTCCAAAAGATTATGGAAATGGCCTTATGAAATCTATGCCCCACACATAAAAAAAAGTTCAATTTCCAAAATATTGGTGAGTGGCATTTCTTGTCTTATGGAGATATTTCATACTTTTTGGCATCTATCACAAGCCTCGACTAACTCATTATCATATTTAAATAAAGAGGACCATAAATAATCTGATTGTAATACCTTTGCAACAGTTCTCGTCCCTCCAAAGTGACCTCTATAAGGTGCATTATGGAAAACTGTTAAGTTCTGATGCGACTTTGGTTGGCCTACACACCTCTTCAGCAATTGGTCAGCACAACACTTGTAAAGAAAAGGTTCATCCCAAAAATAACTCCTGGACATATGGAAAAACCTGTTTCTTTGCTAAGATTTGAATTTTGGTGGGACATACCCACTGACAAGTAGTTTACACTGTCTGCATACCATGGGGTCACGCAAGAGGTGATCAGAAGCAGATGCTCATCAGGAAAGCTCTCCTTGATGCCTTCCATGTCATGCCTTTGGACTTCATTAGGGAGTCTTGACAAGTGATCATCAACTAAATTTTCTACTCCTTTTTTGTCCCAGATTTCTAGATTAAATTCTTTCAACAATAATACCCATCTTATCAATTTCGACTTTGTATATTTCTTTGCAATGAGGTACTTGATTGCTGCATGGTCAGTATATACTATCATATTGGTTCCCACCAAGTATGATATGAACTTATCAAATGAAAACACAGTTGCAAGCAACTCTTTCTCAGTAGTGGTGTAGTTGATTTGAGCTTCAATGAGTTTTCTACTAGCATAGTAAATGGTATGGAACACCTTGTTGTGCCTTTGACCTAACATAACTCCAATAGCAAAGTCACTAGTATCATACATAAGCTCAAATGGCTTAGTCTAGACAAGAGTTTTCATAATGGGCACTGATATCAAAGCATGTTTCAACAAATTGAATGCCTTCTCACACTTTTCATTGAAGACATATGGCACGTCATGTTGCAGCATTTGGCACCGGCTTTGTTATTTTAGAGAATTCCTTGATGAATCTTATGTAAAATCCAGCATGTCCAAGGAAATTTCTTATTTCTTTAATGTTAACAGGTGGACGCAACTTCTCAATAACTTTAATATTTTCTTGATATGCCTTCAATCCTATCCTTGAAATCTTGTTCCCTAAAGCAATTCCTTCTTTAACCATGAAATGACATTTCTCCCAATTTAGAACCAAATTGCTTTCTTCACATTTAGTAAGCACCATGTCTAGATTATCCAAGAATTTCTTGAATGATTCTCCAAATATTGAAAAATCATCCATGAATACTTCCATGGAGTACTCAATCAAGTATGAAAATGTTGCTATCATGCGTATTTGAAAGGTTGTTGGTGCATTACATAGTCCAAATGACATCCTTCTAAAAGCAAAGGTTCCATAGGGACATGTAAAAGTTTTATTTTCTTGATCTTCAAGAGCTATGGGAATTTGATTGTAACCTGAATAGCCATTAAGAAAACAATAAATCTCTTTACCAGCCAGCCTATCCAACTTGTAATCTACGAATGGGAAAGGAAAATGATCCTTTTGTGTGGATTTATTCAGCTTCCTATAGTCCATGCATATCCTTCAACCGGTGACAACTCTTGTAGGAATTATTTCATTCTTTTAATTTTTAATGATTGTTATACCTTTATTCAGAACACACTGAATAGTGCTTACCACGCACTATCAGAGATGGGGTAAATGATTCCCACACACCCTTCATATAGGGATTCAATCTTCTTTGGCTCTCTATATTATTCTTGGCATTGTCTTTTAATAATATTCTATGCATACAAATAATGGGGTTGATCCCCATGATGGTAAATATCTTCCAAACAATAGCTTTCTTATGCCTCTTCAGAAGTGCCAAGAGTTGACACCTATTCTCGTAAAATAAGCTTGTGACAATGACGACTAGTAACTTTTGACCTGCCTCTAGATAAATGTGCATGTACTTGTTGGAGTTCCAGCTTAGGGAATTCCTCTATGGATGAAGCATTAATTGTCTTTCTTTACTTTGGTTGTAATCTCCAATACCTCAAGAAGTTTTCCCCTTTCTTTAGCCTTGCTCAATGGTCCATTTAAGATTCATTTGTTCAATAATGCATATTTTTCTATCTTGCCCACTCTTGTTCTAAGTTGTTGTTGCTTTTTATGAGGCTCTAGCAGTCAGCAATCTCCTTTTTTAGATACTTAAATGCATTCAAGACATTGAATACTTGCTGTTTGTTAACTCTCATAGTAAACTCTCCTTTTTCTACATCTATTAATGTCCTTCATGTGGCAAGAAAGGGTCTTCCTAACATGATGAGAGTTTCTTCATAAGCACTAAATCCATAATGATGAAATATGCTGAAAATACAAACTTATCAACTCTCACTAATACATATTCAATATTCCCTTGAGGGTAGAAATTTCTTCAGTCAGCTAATTAGAGGGTGATAGTTGTTGGTCGGGCAGCTCCAATACCTAACTTCTTGAAGATAGACAAGGGCATGAGGTTAATACTTTCCATAAGATCACATAATGCCCTTCCACAAAAAGACTCTCCAATGATGCATGAGTGAAGCTTCCAGGATCCTTTAACCTGTGAGGGAGTTTTCCTTGATCAAGTTGGATGCATTCTTGAGTTAATGCCACAGTAGAAAATTTTCCCCTTTCTTTCTTTTGGTAAGAACATCTTTCATAAATTTGGAATAATTTGGCATTTGTTGAATGACCTCAATTAATGGCATGTTGATATGAAACTATTTCAGAATCTCCATGAACTTACCAAACTCCTGGTCTTCCTTGGCCTTTCTAATTCTTTGAGGAAAAGAAGGTGGTGGCCTTTCTTGAACAAATCTGGGTGGCTTGTCAACCTCTGGCATGTCAGTCGACTGTTTTTCTGGATTGAAAGTTATGCGGGAAGTTTTCAGAGTACATTGCTCTTTTGTCATATTTTTCTTTGCAGGATCACCAAGGATGTAGTTTCAGTAGATTTCGATGCTTCCTCTCCAGAAGTATCAGAGGTTGTCAGACTTTTATTTAGTGATTCTTCCCTTGTTGATGTTGATTCTTCACACTCTTTTCCACTTCTTAACATGATAAATTTGAATGTTTCAACACTCTTGGCACTTGATGTAGATGCTAGAGTTTCAGTTGAGCTTGTAAGCGCTCCCGGAGTTCTAGAACTAAGTGCTGAGGTAATCTGCACGACTTGATTCTCAAAGTTCTTAATGCTTATTCTTTGAGCTTGAAACTGGTACTTGGTTTCTTATATGAAGGATTTAAAAATACTTTCCAGTTGGTTGTTCCTTTGATTTTGTCACAACATTGTTTGGTTTAAAAAAACCATGTGGAACATGAGGTTCTCGAGGCTTGAGTTAGTTTAGAGTGTTACTTTATGAGAATTTTGGATGATTACACCTCCCAGGATTGTAAGTGTTGCTGTAAGGGTTGTTGTACTTGTTGTGGCCCACATAATTAACATAAACGTGATTTGCTAAGCAATCTTAAAATAAATGAGCTACCCATAATATACACTTACAACCTATGATGCGTCAGTTACAACCTTGACAGGATCAGGTGCTGGCATGTCTGGACTCATTATCATGTTTTTCATCCTTTGATAAATCAGAGCCACTTAAGCAACAAGGGTTGTGGTCTTAACGACTTTATGAACACCAACTAGCTTCTTTTGAGTGGTGACAACAATAACTCTTGTAACTATCCATTGATAAGTATTGGTTGTAACACTTTCAATCAATTTGTACCCTTATTCATAGGGCTTAGATACCAAAGCTCCACCACTGGATGCATCCAGCATGTTTCGTGAGGATGAAATCAATCCATTGTAGAATGTCTCTAGTTGAATACAAATTGGTATCCCATGGTAGGGACATTGCCTTAACAACTCTTTGAATCTTTCCCAAGCATCAAATAAGGTTTCATCATCTCCTTATTTAAATGAGTAAATTTCATTCCTCAAATTATCATTCTTAACAGGAGGAAAAGGCTTAGCTAACAAATTTTCAGCTAAGGTCTTTCATCTGGCTATAGAATTCGGCTCTAGAGAGTTCAAACGACTCTTGGCTCTATCCCTTAGAGAGAATGGAAACAAATTCAGCCTGAAGGTGTCATCTAATATGCCAGGAAACTTGAAGTTAATTGCAACCTCTAGAAATTTCCTCAAGTGAAAATGTGGATCTTCATTGGCAGTGCCTGAGTATTGACCAATGGCTTGCGTGATTTGAAACATCATTGGTTTGAAATCAAACTAATCCACGGTGATCTTTGGTCAAATGACACCCGTGTTCATGGAATTGGGATCAAATACAACATAATCCCTAATGTTTCGTGCCATATCATTGGCAATTTCAATGATATCATTATCTGCCATGACTCCTTATTCTTCGAATGGTTCCTATTCTAAATCACCAAAGACAAGAAAAAGGTGGAGGATTTCCTAGTAAGTGACCAGTAGTTTGAAATATTCTTAACAATCTGAGTATTCTTTCAAGCTCATGATCTCCTCTATATACTGGATTCAATAACCTGCACATGTAACAACTAAGTACCTGTCATGTTTCCAGACTATAGAAAACGTCAGAAGCTCAAACGATCCTTTTACAAAAAGATATAGTGTTTTCTACAACATCAACTTGTTAGTTTTGACACATACCCCGACAGCAGCACTAAAAACGTTTTGCTTGAAAACGTGTGGCATCACATGAAATTATACATGTTATTTTAAAGTAACAAGTGATAGAATATTAAGAATGTCGAACCCATAGAGAGTGGAAATAACTTATATTGATTTGTAAAAATATCATTTGTAAATGAGTATTAGAAAAAATAATAATAGTTGATGGTTGTCACGTGTTCAACTTTTAAAGTAAACAATGGTAGAAATATTTTGGCAAGAGTAAATGAAATCAATAATGGAGAATATGTTGGGCAATAATCTGTTAATATAACTTGCCTATTATGTGTACATGATGTGCTATGTCATTCCATATGAGGTCAGAATGTGATCTTATAGTCAACTCCATCTAGGGTTTTTTGTGGTGTCTTGGATCACGGGCTTTTAAATATCCATGATTTTTGGCACAAATGAATAATCAAGTTTTCCTCAATTTCTTATTTTTTGTACCATAGAAGAGCCTGGTATAGTCAGCATGTGTGAGACAAAGTGTCTTGTGACAGGCTAGTAGCGCAGGTAGGCAGCGGCGGTGTCTTGGAGCAGTATAGTGTAGGGGTGATCGTATCCGAATCAATCCAAAAGCAAAACCGCAAATCGAACCAATCCAAACCGAAAACCGCAAAAAACCGCATTTGGTTTGGATGATTTTGGATGATATTTTTAATGAACCGCGCGGTTCGGTTCGGTTTGCAGTTTTTGTTCCACACAACCGAACCGATCCGAACCGAACCGCATATTAACCTTAACTTCCTAATTTCTAATATTATATTTCCATATTAATAACTAAAGTACCATTTTCCATATTAATATTTCCAATTTATAATATTATATTAAAATTAAAGTACCATTTTCCATATTAATATTTCCATATTAATATTTCCAATTTCAAATATTATATTTCTAATTTACAATATTATCTTATGCTTAAAACTGTGCTACTGTTTTAATACCATCTTCGTGTACTTGATATACCAGCAAGGAAGTGATGAGTTAAAACGCTAGTTGCATTTCAAATGGGATAGAATTTGGTTTCTCATTTACTTTTGTACTGTGTTTGGCTAAGCATTGCTTTGTATGATTGTTCTGTTTAGGAAATTATATGATTAGTTTCTTAGTTTTATAATTCCATAATCAAGAAGTCTATAAACCGCAACCACCGAATCGATTCTAACCGCATTGGTTTGGTTTGGATGAATTTTTAAAAATCAACCGAACCGCATCCATTTTTATCTCGCGGTTAGGATGATTTTTATGCTCAAAACCGAACCAAACCGCACCGCGAACACCCCTAGTCCAGTGTGTTATAGTGGTTGTACAATTGTACAAAATTTTGTCTTCTAGCACCTTGATCTCATATATTTTCTATTTGATTCAAATGCACTTCATCCTGCTGATTAATGCCATACATGATCTAAAGCATTGAACATCCATTTCTTGTATTCTTTGTTTCATCAAGCTCTCTTCTCAAAGTTGGGGTTAGAGCGTTGTTCCAGTAATGTCGTGTCAGACTCATCAGAAGTCATCTCTACACAAGTAACAAACACATAAAAACTCACGAACGAGAGCATATATTATGCTCTTTATAATTTACTCAAAAACAGTTAAATGCACTAAATTAAACTAGAAAATGACTGAATTAAAAAGATAAAATCAAGTGTTAAGGTCTATAATAACTCACAAAATGTGAGTTATCAGTAAGCGGTCAAAATAATTATATTTAATATTTAGTAACAAGACAATTAACCTTGTTGAGAATTATTTTTAAATTTAACGAATTAAAACAATTGTAATAATACAATCGATTCACTTATCATAATGATTTTCGTACGTTGTATCACAAGTTCCTAAATATATTTAATTTCTTAAGCCTATAATGTTGGAACAAAATTGGTTAACACCATATACCTTGGGTTTTGATGATAACAAATTATTTAAAGAACAATTAGGCTATCTAACATCTGTTCAAGGTTGCAGGAATATATTTAAGAACAAATGAAGAGCTGCTTGAGGAATCTGCATCTGAAGATCAGACTCTGGCTCTGAAGACCACTTCTGAAGACTTTACCTTTGATGGAGATCCAAACTCTAAAGAAGTTAACTCTGAAGAAAGTAAGCATCTGGTGACCCAGACTATGAAGCTTCAGAAGTCTAGAAGTGGATTGTGATGTGATCAGCCTCTAAAGTGTGAAGTCTGAAGGAAAGTTAGCCTCTGAAATCGAAGCTCTTCTACGAAAGAAACTCTGATAGACTCAGAGACTTTTTTATCACATGAAAACTTAAGGAAAATCTCTTCCTTGGTGCCTGAGCTCTAACGGATAATTTCTCTTGCAGTAAGGTGCTTTGTTGATGTGTCTAATCAAGTACAAAGTTAGTCCAACCTATTTGGTGAAATTCTTCAACGTCTCTTTCCCCCTTTCTATTTAAGGAGTAGAAGGGCTGAAGAAGATTACCCATGTGCAATACAACTCATCTACAGACTCTGAAACTTGACTATCAAAGAGTAGTTACTCTGTCAATATTGTTAGACTTAGAACATCTTAACTTTGTGTATATTTTAGAAGTTCATTAGTCTTAGGGTCTTTCTAAGTTGTATTGTATCTACACCTCTGATTGTATATCAAGTGTTGTTGTTACCCAAATCTCTTAATAGTTTGTTTAGAGTTAAAAGTATCTTACTTTAGTGCTTGAGCATTTGAAGTCTCAAGCTTGTGTGTTTAACCAAGGAAGTCTCATGCCTGTGTGTTTGAGAAAGGAAGTCTTTAGCTTGTGTGCTAGAGCAAGGAAGTCTTAAGCTTGTGTGTTTGAGCAAGGAAGTCTTAGACTTGTGGGTATGTGCAAGAAAGTCTTATACTTGTGTGTGTAAGCAAATGAAGTCTCTTACTGATGAGTTTGAGCATTTGTAATCATATTTTGTTATAATGGAAATCCCTTGAAGATCAAGGGGACTAGACTACTCTCAGGTTGTGAGAGGAACCAATATAAATATTGTATCTTGTGCTTTTTCTTTACTTGTTTTTCTGAACATTATTCCGTTGCTACATATTGTTTATCTCTGAATAAAATTTTGTTGCAGAATTTGATAAAGATTTTTAAGAGCTCAGACTCTGAGTGATTATGAAGTCAGACTCTGAACAAAAAATTCAAACTCTAATTAAGATTAATCAGAAGTAGTAGCAGATTTTTTTATAGAAAATGATAACACAATTCAACCTCTCTTCTTGTGTTTTTCTCACTTGCATATTAATATTTGTGCGTAAGTCTAATCAATCAACCAATATTACCAGTCTTACATAAATTTATATGAAATGACTATTACACTGATTATGATTCTTGGCACGATCGGTACAAAGAAAACATAGTAGTCAAAAACTTGTATCAACCGTTAAGGTTTCTAACAACCATGTTTGAATTAAAGTAACAATAGTAAAAATTAAGCCAAATACTCTTTAATTAAATCCCAACCGATTACTTCAATTTAGAACAATAACAAATATGAATCCTAACTATTAACTAATAAATAAATGGGTCGAATTTGAAAGACAAAAGGGTTGAAAGAAAATAAATAGAAGCCTATATAAAATTAAAGATAAAAACTAAACATACACATCCAGACAATCAATTAATAGTTAATGAATCAATCAAGATAAATTAGTCTTGCATTGTATTCATGCTATTGTCGAAATAAACTAAAAACTAGGAGGAACTAAGGCCCAAATTTTGTTGGATACAAATTTGAGAACGGAATGGAAAATTTCTCCCACCTTCAATATGCTGACGACACAATAATCATAGGAGAGAAGAGTTGGGGCAACATTAGAAGCATAAAAGCAAATTTGATATTGTTCGAGATGATGTCGGGTTTGAAAGTCAACTATCAGAAAAGCAGCCTAATAGGAGTTCATGTGTGTCACTGCTGGCTTAAAGATGCTTCCAAGGTTATTGGGTGCAGGGTTGGATCAGTTCCTTTTACGTATCTAGGAATGCCGACCGGAGCCAATCCTAGGCTGGAGAATACTTGGAAACCGGTCCTGGATCTGGTAAGATCAAGATTATCATCCTGGAAACATAAGAACTTATCACTAGGTGGCAGAATGGTCGTGTTGAAATCTGTCCTGTCGGCAATTCCGGTATTTTTCTTCTCCATCTTCAAAGCTCCTGCAGGTATCGTAGCTAAACTAGAATCTCTTTTTAAACAATTTGGGGGGGGGGGGGGGGGGGGGGGGTAGCGAGGGAGCGAGGAAAGTGAACTGGATTAAATGGGATACTATATGTCGTCCCATAAAAGAAGGAGGGATGGGAATTAAAAATTTAAGTGACTTTAATCAATCTCTGTTAGGCAAATGGTTATGGAAAATAAGAAAAGAGAGAAAGGGTCTGTGGTATAAGGCATTGTCGGATAGATACGGCGGAATCGCGGGTATAAATAGAGGGTGTGACAACAGGAGTTCGATATGGTGGAGGGACTTGAATAGCATAGATTTAGGAGACAGAGAAAATACTGAAGTCTACTTAGTGAAAGAGAGATATAGGAAATTAAGGGTTGAACTCAGGACAATTCCAGACTTAGAGTGGTCAGAGGCATGGCATAAATCGGTTCCATCAAAGATTTCATGCTTAATATGGAGGCTATTTCACGATAGACTTTCAACGAAGAACAACCTATCGAGAAGAGGGATTTTAGGTCGGGACAATATTCTTTGTACTGGAGGGTGCGGAGACGAGGAATCATCGTCTCACCTATTCTTTGAGTGCCCTTTTTATGCAGGTATCTGGCAGTGTGTAATCAAATGGCTGTGGGTGAAGTCTGCATTTCCTAGAAACGGCCAGGAGCATTTGAACCAATTCCAAGGCATATTCAGCAATAGCAGACAGCTCTGCAGCAGAGCTAGAGTAATTTGGATCGCATGTGTTTGGAGCATCTGGAAAGAAAGAAACAATCGCATATTTAAGAACAAGGTTTCTCCCTTAGCCCAAATTCTAGATAATACGCAACGATTGGCTTGGCTATGGTTGAGAAGCAAACACAAGTATCTGAATTGCAACTTAATGCAATGGTACACTAACCCAAGGATCATCCTCGAACAAAAATCATAGTCTGAGGTTCAGTTGGTAGGGTGGAACGAAGTGCCGGACCAGGGACATGCGCAGCTCCGGGGTGGCTATTAGATGTATATGCCAATGGCTCAGCAATCATGGCGCTAGAAGTTTTAAGAATTGTGTGGTTTGGCCTCTGTGAGCTGCAGGGAGTTGGTTTGGTTGATTCATTCGGGGAAACTGATTAATCGCAACAACAGCTGGAAGGTCTATTGACACTTGGTCGCGGTAACGATATGCCTACGTTAATGGTTGTGGGCATTTTGACCAGACTGGCATCAAGGACACTGAGCATTCTTTATTATGGAGCTGATTGCAGTTGATGGTGATGTTGGAATTAGTGTTGGTGTTGGTATGCTTGCTTGGTGTAAGTTACAAGCTCCTGGCTCGCATTATGGAGGCAGATGTCAAAGGATGGTTGTCATTGGACCATGGATCTAATGCTTTTTGACTTCGCAATTCATATGGTGGACAGAGAATTTGGGGCTTAGGTGAGGTTGTAGATCTTTCTGAGGTGCCTTTTAGGTGATGTTTGTAGTTTTGCTAGCATGGGCATTGGATTTTCTGGTGTGTGGGAAGCAGGAGTTTTGTTGGGGTGTGGTGGCCTGTTGTTAAAATTTAATTTGTTTCTGTTCAGCTGCTTATTATGCAGGTCCTTTGTGGTTTTTGGTAGTATTAGGAGGAACTGTAACTGAACTTGATTGTAATATTTTGGTTAGGCATATCTTATGCCTCAGTCTTTAATATACTTATTTTGCTTTTTCAAAAACAAAAAAAAACTGTCTAGAACGACCTTATTATATATATGTAAGCTATTACAAAGTTTAGAGAATTATACATAGTATCCATACACCTCCACTTATACTTGAGACCCCATATTTTACCCTAATGACTATTTTGACATTTTAGTAAAAAAAAACAAAAAAATTATATATATATATATATATATATATATATATATATATATATACTTTTAGATTTTATACCGAGTTTTTTCCAAAAATATGATATAACTTCATAAGAAAATTATGTAGTGCTAATTTTGTGTTTTTTTAACAATTTTAAAAATACGAACACCTACCATACAAATCGGATTTCTAAAAGATTTGGTAGTGCTAATTTTGTGTTTTTTTAATAATTTTAAAAAAATAACTATCATTTTTTTCAAAAATTCCGATGCACATCTACACGACATATCAAATTTTTGAAAAAAAATTGGTGAAAGCCTATAATACATACGGAATTTATCAATAAATTTGGTTGTATTCACTATGTTTCTTTTTTAAAAAATATTGCAACAAAAAAAATAGCTTGTTGAATTTTCCAAAAAAATCCCATACACCCTATATTTATTTTGATCTTATAAAATCAAAGATTTTCTTAAAATTTATGATTTTATACTGTATTATAAAAAAAACAATATAAAACCATAACAGTTTCCCAAATTTATAATTATATAGCATTTTATTTTTGAAAAATTGTATAAAAACATAATTTTCCATAAATTTATGGTTTTATATTGGATTTTTAAAAAATTGGTATAAATTTAAAAAAAAATGATTTTTTTACTTAAATGAAAAAATAGCCATTTAGGTGAAATATGGGGTGTCAGATAGATATGCGGGTGTGTCTAGTATAATTCTCCAATGTAGGGTTTTAAATGCTTGAGGTGTTGCAATCTCCCTCCTCAACGTATCACTCGACAACTGATACTTTTGAGGTATTGTCCATTGCCATTCCCTAGAACTAGAAATGGGAGCCTCAACATCCTTCTCATATATTGTCTCATTAATGTAAACCTTTGCCTCAAACAATGTTTTCTCCACTATAGTTTCAGAGCTTTTACTTCCAGTTCTTTTCATTTCATTCTCATATGAGTCTCATCAAAAGAAACACCTCTTCTTATAATGAAATTTGATCCTTTAGGTTCCATCTTCCATAACTTGTATCCATTCACACCTTCAAGATGACAAATGTAGATAAAATTTAAAACTATAACATCAAGCTTATTTTGCTTGATATGCTCAAATGACAAAGCTTTGAAAACCTTCAAATTAGAGTAGTCTACCAGTTTCTCATGCCAACCCCTCGTAGATATCATGAAGCATATTCCTATGAATGGGCATTTATTATTCAAATAGGTCATATTAGAAACAACTTTACCCTCTAAATTTTTTTGGGTAACTTAGCTCCCAATAACTTGTACCCTATCCGCTCCAAAATGGTCTTATTCGTGCATTTAGCTAGGTCATTTTATTGCAGTGAACTATATACGATTTTATTTCTATTTATACCTTATTTCATGTAAAAATCATTAAACTTATCTAAAATAAACTTCAAGTTATTGTCAATTCTTAAAACTTTCAATTTATTTGTCAATTGATTTCCTACAAGAGTATGTCATTCTTTAAACGTTTCAAAGATGACACTTTTATGTTTCAAAATATGAATCTATACTCTTCTTGAAAAATAATAAATCCCAATGATAAAATAAAAAGTCACCCATGTGAGTTTCTACTATTGTTGGACCTCAAAGACTTAGAACTATGCATACCACTCTCAAGCTGCACTATATATTTTTGTCTAACATGCAATGGTAACAAAATTCTAATTTGTTAAATTATTTTACTACCTAGAAATTCTTTCTTACATAGTTCAACCTAACCTCTTTCACTAACATTCCTTAATATCAAATGTAATTATTTGGTTTTAGCATGAAAGTCTTGACTAGCTAATGATACATTACCAACAATAGTGAAATAATTCAAAAAACATGAACCACACATTTTAGACCCTTTAACACTTACCAATGCACCATGAATTTTTTTTTAAATGTCATGTTCAATGGCCTAAATCATCAAACATGCTTATGGACAAAAAAATCTCGTATGTTTCAGAACATACCTCACGTTGTGTAAAAGAAACTCTGAATTGTCAAACATTTTGAGTCAAACCATACAAATACCATGAACCTTCCAAGCCTTATTATTACAGAGTCCCATGATTCCACCTTCTTTTAATTTCAAAGTCTTAGTGTACTCTTTCTTTAGATACACTGATAAAAGCATCCAAAGTCGGTGACCTAAATCTTCTTTGTGTCCAAAAATCATTAGCACTAGTGCGCCTACACTATCATAACCATTCTACTACGAGGAAAATAATCTAAACGTAATCATCCTTGTCCCCCTTCTCGATACCATAATTCTTAAAGTGACTGGTTTTTATGACAAATGAAGCATTTATACTCTGACTAATCGAATCCCTAGGACATAGAATTAGACCTAGATCTCTCTCATTTTTGGTTTCCCATACATAACATGTGAACCAATTATTTAGTCATATATAATTCTTTAATCTTGACTCATATTTTTGCCATAATTTTCTCCCTTACGACTTCGTTCAATACTTTATCTCAGATCTATAAGATAACCACACTTTTGATCTTATACACTACCTTAGCCTTATCTGCTTGTGTCAGACTTGCTGGCAGCAATGGTTCACCTTTAAAACTCACTTATAAACTCATACCTATTTAAAACCAATTGTGCTCACCTTTTCCCCACGGAAGACGCTAGTTGTTGTGAAGAAATCAAAGATTAAAAAAACAAAAAAAATAATGTTTAAAACAAAAACAATGGAAACCAACTAAATAGTCTCCAACAATAATCAACCTACCAATTAAGTGTGTGCAAAATGCAAACTAACAAGAACAAAATATAAATATACAAAATCAACACACACATAAATTAGTTACCATATTTGATCCAAAGTGGCCTATACCATAGACGAGAACATCTCTTTGATCCAGTACTAATCAAGAGTTTCAGTAAGAGATTACAAATGAATTACAAAAATATAATTCAAAAATTTCATTAGAACCCTGTTGAAACACATTCTAAATTATTTCCAAAATAAAAAATTATTATATAAATGTTATATAAAATTTGTTGCAAGCTTGTCATAATAAGACATGATCTTAATATTCAATGTTGCCTGATCATTTCATAAAAGGATTATTTTATCATGATAAATCACATTGAACTCAAGGAAACATGAGCAAATGGGAAGATATAGGTACAAGAGTACAAAAGACTTTTAGCTAGACATATTTTAACCAGTGATATGATAGAGTACTATGCTAATTACATTATAAAGTTCAAATGAATAGTATTAGTTGTTATTTTGAGAGAATAAGTTCCAAGGAAAAATGTTTTCCTTCCGAGGAGCCAAACGGTATTTGTGGCACATCCATAATTTATGGTGTTTTTCTTGGACAAATTTTGGTGCATCACCTTACCACGACCACATGCCAATTCCTTAACCTATGAATTGAAGTTTTCATTCTACTTTATTGCGTGGTTCCAAGATATCAAAAAGTGACAAGAAGAAAAATAATTCATCAAGCATCATAGTAAAGTTATTACTATTGGAAAAGACTACTGTTGTGAAGTAGGATGTTTTTTAACAAAATATACTCGGTTTTTTATAGGCAAGAAATACGCAAGGGTTAGGGTTAACAAGGAAAAACAACAAGGATTTGTTATAACTGCTATTCTTTACTTTCTCTATAAAACAGATTACAAGTACTCAAGAATAACAAATAACTCTCTCACCCTAATTAGGTTTTGTAACACCATACCTAAGATGAGAGACTAGTATGCTATTTATAATAAAACCTAGCATACTAAACTAATGGGTTTTTTAACAATTACCCATTACAAGCTAACTTAGGGTACAAACTAACTTAAACAATTTGATCCTTAACACAAGGCCCAATCCGACAGCTACACACTAGAACACACTTTGATTACAGCATATTGGTCTTCGACCACAACATGTGAGCAAACTTCGACGGCATGCTAACTAGAGTTCAATCCAAAATCTCTCAACAACAATTTGGGAGGCGGATCAACTTTTGAGGATTTGGAAACTGCTGTAATTGGTGGATCTTCTTTGCAAATTGAAAAAGTGGAAAAGGTGTGTGTTGGATGTTCCAATACTGTCAAAAGGGTTGCGCGTGCTTTTGTTGAATATGAAGCATTAATTACGAATGATTTGGAAGTTAACCCCTTGTGCATTGAGCCTTTGTTGAATCCGGATCGAGATATGGATGTCAATAAGATTTTGGGGGCCCAATTGGCTGCAAAGGCCCAATGTGGAAATAAGGCAGTTGGCCTTTGTTCAATTGAAACTGATCCAATTTCTGTTTCACCACCTGTGGCAATCCCTTTGTCTCTTGGGCTAAAAGTTAGGAAGAAGAAAACTCTTGTTGATGTCTATGATAATATCAAAATCCCTTTCTCCCCATCTTATTTTTCACGCCTAATCCATTCAAATTACAAACCTCAATTACCTGTTTTCCCCATCGATCATCCATCAATGCTGAATAAGGTCATTCTAGTGGTGGCTGACTCCAATTCAAGGTTCTCTGGAGGCTCTGTACTATGCTACGAATCAATAAATGATTCAGATGTTAATCAAGGAAATGTCAGAATGAAGAAATCCATTGATGATATCCCAGCTAGGATTTGGAAAACGATTAAAGAAATAGGAATTGAAGGTGAAGAAGACGACAAACTTTTTGAAGGTTTAATTAGGGACCTGGAGCATAGGAACAAAGTTGCGTTCGAAGAAATGGCGGAGGCTGCTAACCAAGTCTTATGAATATAGTCTTTTACAATATTTGAGGCAGTGGGAATTCATTGAAAAGAAGCAGGGTCAGGAAGATGCTAATTAGTGGCAATGCAGATCTAGCTTTTATTCTAGAATCAAAGTGCAAGTGTATGGATAATAATCTTGTGTACGGTTTATGGGGTGATGTCGACTGCAAATGGTCAATCGTTAATTCTTCTGTCTAATCCGGGGGTATTCTTACAGTATGGAGGACGAGTGTGATCATTTCAAACTTTAGCTTCAGAGGAAACGACTTCTTGGGTATAAATGCTAATTGGAAAGGTACAAATTATTATTTGGTCAACATATATGCAAAGTGTAGTTTATCAGAAAAAACGATCAATGTGGTCAGAGCTGCTTAGTTTGAAGAGCAAATTTCCTGTTGGAGATTGGTTGGTTGGGGGCGACTTTAATGCATAAAGTCACTAGATGAGAGGAGAGGCAGGGGTGTAAACAATAATCTAGAAATAGAGGAGTTTTGTTTTTTCTTGGAAGCAATGGAGCTTATAGACCTTCCAGTAATTGGGGAAAGATTTACCTGGTTCAAAGTAAAGGACAACTGTTGTAGCAGACTCGACATTTTTTTGATATCCGAGAATCTTATAAATTTATGGAGTGTCGCTGCTCAAAAGGTAGGGAACCGAGACGTTTCAGATCATAGACCTGTTTGAATCTGTGCTAATACACTTAATTGGGGGCCTAAGCCTTTTAAGGCTTTTAATTGCTGGTTCGAGCACCATGATTTTCTGGATTTCGTGAAGAAACAATGGTCTTCTTTTCACTTTGAAGGGAGTGGTGCTGATGTACTTAACATAAAATTTAAAGCTTTGCGATCCAGTTTGAGGTGGTGGAATAAGGAGATATTCGGGTGAGTGTACCTGAAAATAGATGAAGGGGTTCAAAGCTTAAATGATATTTAAGCTGAATTATTTTTGGATTGTTCATTGGTTTCTTCTGAGACTTTGGCTAAGAGAAATGCAGCAAGTGATTCAATTTGGAACAATCTTCTTTTGAAAGAAAACATCATCAAACAAAAGTCTAGGTCCAAGTGGGCAACAAATGGGGAATTGAATACCAGGTTTTTCCACTTGAGTCAGAAATACAGAAACAGGAGAAACACCATTTCTACCTTGAGGGTGGGGGTTTCTCTTTTGGAAGACGTTGCTTCAATCAAAGACGCGTTTAGGGCTCATTTCGCTAATAGATTTACACGAGATGACACAAAGAAACCACGCCTTGACATGTCAGGTATGCCTAAGTTAACTACTGCAGAATGTTTGATGTTGGAGGAAGAGTTCTCTCTAGAAGAGGTACAAGATGCCATTTTTAAGGGAGGCGGGGACAAAAGCCTTGGGCCCGATGGTTTTAATATGAAATTTCTAAAGCTGTGCTAGGATATTGTTGGTGACGTCATTTACAACTGTATCTGTGAATTTCATTCTACTTCTAAACTTCCTAAATCTATGGCATATTCTTTCATAGAACTGATCCCTAAAGCTGAAAATCCACAAACTGTGGATGATTTTCGCCCTATTAGTCTGATTAGATGCCTATATAAAATTTTCTCAAAAATTCTGGATGCACGACTTAGAAAGGTTATAGGAAGTCTTATTTCAGCGTCTCAATCAGCGTTCATACCTGGTAGGTAGTTATTAGACGGCGTTCTCGTAGTTAACGGGTTTTTTGATTATGTAAAAAGGAAGAAAAGGAGTTGCATATTGTTAAAAGCGGATTTCGCGAAAGCATATGATTGTGTTGACTAAGATTTCCTTGAGCACATTTTACGCTCCATGGGATTCGGTCCCAAATGGCTGGACTAGATGAAATGTGGTGTATTTACAAGTTATATGTCTGTTCTCGTTAATGGTAGTACTACTCCAGACTTCATGGTTTCGAGGGGTCTCAGACAGGGAGATCCGTTGTCACCCTTCTTATTTGCAATTGTGGCGGAAGGGCTTGCGGTTTGGTGCGCGAGGCTTCAAAAACTGACATTCTTTGTGGTTTGAGAATAAATGAGGATGTGAATCATAACCTGCTGCAATTCACGGATGACACAATTCTAGTTTGTTACAAATCATGGTCAAATATATGGGGATTGAAGGCTATTCTTAGAGGGTTTGAAATGGTTTCGGGCTTGAAAGTTAATGCGTCTAAGATTTGCTTATATGGGAATGGTGTGGAGGATTCTTTTATGATTGCGGCGTCTCGTTTCTTGGCTTGCAAGAGGGAGAGCGTTCCATTCAAATTTCTTGGCATCATAGTTGGTGGCAATCATAGGCGAATTTCATTTTGGAATCCGGTAATCAAGACTCTAAAAACTCATTAATCGTCTGGGAAGGGCAAGCTTCTTTCTATCGACGGGAGGGTTAACTTGTTGAATTCTGTCTTGGCAAACTTGCCTATTCACTATCTTTTTTTTTTAAAGCCCCGACTATGGTTGTTAACAATATTATCGCTATCCAAAGGAGATTTCTTTGGTCTGGACAGGCGGAGAAGAAAGCTTTCACAATGGTTAGTTGGAAAACTGTTTGCTAACCGAAAGAATCGGGAGGTCTTGGAGTCAAAGATGATGGCACTTTCAATATCGCCTTGCTCTCCAAATGACTTTAGAGATTTTTTTTCTAAGAAACACACAATATGGCATGGTTTAATCAAGGCCAGGTACAAGAATTTGATAACCAGAATTTTATCTCGTGTGGATTGTATTGCCAATCGAAACAAGTCGTTGTGGTAGCGAGATTTAATGCTTATTGTGGATTCTGTAACAGAAGGTCATTTCTCTAGCAGTGTATCTTGCAGGCTTGGAAACGGTGGCAACATTCTGTTTTGGTTCGCTAAATGGTTTGGAAATTCTGCATTTTATTCATGTTTTTCTGCAGCATTTGAATCCTCTTCAATTAAACTTGTCTGCGTAAAGGACTTTGGGAGTTGGGTGGGGAACACGTGGAGGTGGAACTCTGAATGTTTCTCGCTAGCAGGCGGAGCTCTAGGCAGTGAAACAATAGAACTTCTAAAAATTCTGCAGGATGTCCAACCCCACAACGAAGGTCCTGATCGTTTTGTTTGGCCAGTTGCTTGTGATGATGTTTTTAACGTTAAGTCCTACTATGATTCTATGTTGTCGAATTCTTTCTTTCCGGAAGTGGAAGATGAGCATAAAACTGCTTTGGACTTTATTTGACTGTAAAAAATTCCGCTGAAAGTTCAGATTTTTTCGTGGCAATTGTATTTGGACAGAAGTGCCGAATCGTCAAAATCTGGCACGTAGAGGGATTATTAGTAATGCTCATGACATCGTTTATGTGTTTTGTTTTCGGTGTGAGGAGGAGAATAATCAATTGTTATATACCTGTCCAAAAATTTCTCTGGTTTGGAAGAAAATCCTGGCTTGGGTTGATGTTCTGTGTCTCGTTCAACAAGAGTGCTCCTGTTATCTGTTTGATTGGGCAGTTGGAATGTCACGTTATTGTGCAAAGCCTAAAGCTTGTATAATATGGTTCATAGCTTGTTGGTGCATTTGGCGATCGAGGAATTAGATTATCCTCAATGATGACGTGTGTAATTCGAAAGTAATTGTCGATAGAATTACTTTTTCATCTATGTGGTGGTTACCTTTTTGGAATAAACAAAAACCTAGGTGTTCTTACTATGAATGGCTTAAACGCCCTCTTGATTTTCTGTAATTATTTCACTTGTGGCCAGGAGCTTTTTCGCACGGTTTTTGTTTATCGGGTTGGAGTACCCCTAGTACTCCCAATCAATTCTACAATGCTTGATTATTAAAAAAAAGAGTCATCAATACACATTACCAAAGATTCATTGCTAAAACCTCTCTACCATACGGGTGAAGTTGTAGTCCATCATTATACACATCAAAACAATCTTATAAATGTATATCTTCAAGCGATATAAAAATATTATAGAAAACTTTCTAAACTTGCTGAAAGCTAAATCATTTAAAGTTGTAATCTTGGTGAAGCTAAGAGAATATATTATACAGAAATAGTATTTTGAAGAAAAGTTATTTCAAAGTAAAAAAATTCATATATTGTGAGGACTGGACTAACTATCTTTGTTGAACCAATAGAATTTTGGCACATACCTTCAAACTCTCCTCTTTGATTTATTACATTTTGAATTATATTCTTACACACTTCACACTAACTTATCATTTGTATCTTATACTAATCTTTCTTCTCTAAGGATTCCTTGAGAGTTTGTGTTGTGTTTCTAAGCTAATTTTTTTTAAATGCCAAAATTCGACCCACACCTTTTAGTGACATTTCTATTTACTTTAAACACTTCCTAATTTCTACTCTTTTATTACTCAAATTCTCATCCTTTCAATACATGAATCACTCACTTCCCAAGGGATTTGGAAATATATCCATACATTTATATTACAACCAAAGAGCATCCTAACTCTTATAACTTGAAGTCTTAAGAATTCCTCTTTTTGATGAAATATCAAGGAACACTTTACATAATTGGATTTGTAAGATTGCATAAAGATTGTAGCTATGGAGGTTAGATTTCATATACCACTTATTTGACTCCATTGAATATCTACAACTCTATATTTAATCAAGATGCCACGCACGAGTATCTTTCCAAAATTCAGCATTGCATTAAGAAGAAAAAAAACTACACAAACTATCTACTTAATAAAAAATGGATGTAAAAACACTTTATTTAATATGAAAACATTAAATTTAACTAAACACTTGACGCGATATCCTAAAAGGACTAGGCTGTATTAGGAAGTCGACAACCAACATAACATTTTGTTAAGTCTCTTTAGCATGGATCAAAATATTTAATAATGTGAATGTTATGTCACTTTCTGAAAGCACTACACTATATAGGTGGAGTATAATGTCAAATGGGTAAAACGATTATGTTCATGAGAGTATGCTTTATTTTGGAACATGGAATATGTCTTCATAAGAAAAATCTATGGAAACAATAAACACTATAGTTAGGAGGAAGATTACATTTATATGCCTATAAGGGACTAAGTAGACTAGTAAAAAGGCATAAGAATTATACAGTTCAAAGTTTAAGCTTTAGTACATCGAAACTCATATTGAAAAATGGTGTGAGAATTATTGTCGAAAAGGAGTGGAATGAGTCTATTATAGGTATAAAAAGGTAGGAGATCAGTTCATGGCCTAAAATTTGTAGTGGAAAAATACATCTTTAAAGTTATTAGTGCTTACGTACCTCATGTTTGAAGGAACTGGAAGGCTTGTATGAAGCGTATCAAGAGGTTGTAAGAGTGTACATGGGGGACATGGACTCAAATAGGTGCATGTGTATGCACACACATTTGTGCTTGCTTGCTTTCTAAAGAAAGATAAACAAAGACAAAAGAGTTGGATCAAGTGAAATGTGTTAAGGATGAAGAAGACAGTCGTGGTTTGAAAACAAAATATACTCCTTCAGTCCCAAGTTATAAGACGTTTTGGACATTTCACACAAATTAAGAAACTTAATTATTACTTTATGGGAAAGACAAATTATGTATAAATTTACACTAATGTCCCTCATAATCACACAAGAGAGAGAAATTAAAAGAGTTGAAAGAATAAATAATAATAAATAATTAAGGGTATATTAGAGAAAAATGTCGTTTATATTGCATTGGGAATGTAACATTACTTATAATTTTGGACTAATTTTTTTGGCAAAGTGACATATAATTTGGGACTGGGGGAGTATAAGGAATGCATGGAAGAAGTATTTACATAATTTATTTAATGAAGTACTGTATATGATATCTTACCGGAGTCTAACACTCAAGACATTAAAAAGAGTATATAAACTATAACTACTATCACTGTATTTAAAAACATGAGGTAAAAAGTGTTAAAATAGATGAGTAATAAAAAGACATTTGGGTCTGACAACACACCTATCGGAGTGTGGGAAAGTATTGGAGATATATGCATTAAATGGCTCACCAAAATTTTTAACGTAATTTTGAGGTCGAAACAAGTATTGGATGAATGGTGAAGAAGCACTTTAATTCCAACTTATAAGAAGATGAAAGATATGCAAAATTTTTAAAATTACAAGGAGTTTAAACTAATGAGTAATACCATAAAGTTATGAAAAATAATGATTGAATAGAGAATAAGAAAAATTAATTGATAGTCAATTTCATTTTATGTTTGAGAGGTGGTAGGGGTGGCAAAACGGGTCGGGGTCCGCCACCCGCCAAAAAATGGCGGGCTGGGCATGGATTTTGGGCCCGCCTACCCATTTCGCCCGCCCCGCCAAAACAAAAAACCCTGCGGGCGGAATACATAATGGGGCAGGGTTGGCGTTAAAAAAAAAACTACATAGATTAGAAAATGTCCATGACCCATTTTGAAAGAAAAAAAAATATGGCCCAATATAGTTGCATGCCTTTGATGATGGTAATTATCTAATATTTTTAGTATGAATATAGTTATCTAATATTTTTTTTTAATATATTGTTTAGTAACCATTGAATTTATTTCATTGTTTTGTAATGTAGATGGAAATGATGATGACAATGAAGATGAAAAAGAGGGTCCAACTTGTTCTAAGAGTGCATCTAATATTCTTGCATGACCTTGATGATTAGGATTTAAATTTTAGACTGCTTCACTCTTGTTTTGTTAGGCAATATTAATATTATTATGGTTTTGGTTGGTTTAACTTAAACTTTGGTGTTGTACTTAATACTTATTATGATTTTGGTTGGTTGAACTTAAACCTTGGTTGCTTGATGGTAAAGTTCATGGTTGCTTGAAGGTTGAACTTGATATTTATTTTGGTTGGTTGGAAGTTAAAAAACTTATTGATGGTTGTATTATATTTGTACTTGTATATCTAAATGTTGGTTTGATATCTAAATGTTTCTTGATGTTTTCTTATTGGAATGTAAAAAAAACAAAGCATTTTAATTTATTTAAAAAAATGGGAAAAAAATTATAAAAAAAAGAAGGCGGGCCGGCCCGCCAACCCGCCACCTTGGCGGGGCGGGCTTAAATTTCATGCCCATTTCGCCTGGCGGGCATGCCCGCCCCGCTCTTTTTTTTGGCGGGCTTTTGGCGGGGCGGGGAGGGCGGCCCGTTTTGACACCCCTAAGAGGTGGACCTTGGAAGTAATATTTTTGCTACAACGTGAGATGAAGTAGTATTAGAGTGATCAACAAGGTCTACCTTTAGTTTTCATTGATTTAATAAGTGAGATGAAAAAAAGGTTAAGATTGCCTATATGAGGGGGTCTTGACTAGTGTCTGGACACAGAGTGCAAAGACAAACAATTCTCTCATTATAATATGATTGCACTAGGGTACAAACCCAATTCATTACCCTTTTTAACTTTAATTTTGAATGTACTTATAAAACTCATCAAGCGTAGATTTTTTGTAGATTACATAATCCTACTTTGAAAGTTGAAGGAGAAATTAATTGAGAGGTTGTAGATGAGTCTTATTAATGTATTTCGTTTGAACAAAAGTAAGACATAATATATGAAAGGTAAGTTTAGAAAAAGAAGAAGAAGTGTTCCTAAGTTAAAAGTAAATGTTGAAAATCATATCTTACTATAAGTTACACAATTTAACTATCTTGCGTGTATAGTACAAAACAATAGAAAAATATAATGAAGCGCAAACCATCAAATTCAATCTAAATGGTTAAAATGGAAGATGGTCTCATGTGTTTTACGAGACATGTAAATATTTTTTCAACTAAAATGGACTTTTATTAAACAATTGCAAGACTGATGATGTTGGGTTAAACAAAATGTTGAGCTAAATATAGCAAATTTAAAAATATTGCATAATTTCAAAATGACAATATTTAAAAAAAAAGGATATCATCATCTATAGTTAAAAAAAAACATGATAGAAAATAAACTTAAAGAATTTAAATCATAAAGAAAAGACATGTGAATTTTATAATAATAAAAGAGGAACAAATAAGAATAGTCAACGAATTGGATGAAGGGTTTAAAGACAGTGTAAGATAGTTTTACACAAGCAATCAATTAAAATATCTATAATTGTCATATAATATAAGTATTTTTAAAATAAAAATTTGTTTTAATCTGATACATAAGTTGTGATTGGTTGACAGCAGTGCCTGTCCTGTGCAAGAGCAACAAACTCTATCGCACAGGGCCCCAAATATTAGAAGTTGCAATTTTTTTCATTAATATTAATAAACATAAAAAAATATTATAATAAAAATTCAATAAAATAAAAAAACACTATAATAAAAACTCAATAAAAAAAATGGATGAATCAATGTCAAAATACTTATAATTACATTTATTTTTAATTAATATATAATTATATTTTTATATGTCATTTTTAATTATTTTAATTGCATATTTAAGAAAAAATTGAGGCCATTTTTTAAAATTAGAACGAAGCCTCCAAATTTATTGAGCCATCCCTGATTGATCGTGTAAAATATTTTACACTATCAGTATATTTTTTTTCTCTTGAATGAAAAAATAATATTTTAAATAAAATTATGCACCTATAGTGTAATTTGATTTATATAATTGAAATAAGAGTAGATTTAAATAAGATTCGATTTTTATTATTGTTGAAAATTAAATTTGGCCAATCAATTTAAATTACTATTTTTTTATAAATATATTAGCTATTTTTGGACGAAGAAAGTTTCTTCTTAAACGAGGACCAAAAATTCTCAAATTTTTAGTAAGATTTGGGGCATGAGTCATGACCAGACCAGACCACACCACACCTATTTCGGTGTCTTCAAACCCTCAAAAGTGCAATGGTGTCTAACATTGAAGAGAACATTTATCATTGGACATTAAACATTGTCGTGTCATTTTGCTTAACAATTTCACGATCATCGAAAAATTTATCAGTCTTCGAAACGAAACGGTCTAAATAACACTCTTCCTAATAGTAAGACGTTAAAATCCGATAGGGTTGAGTGAAAGGTATAGGTGGTAGGATAGGGTTGCTGGATTAGGTAGATCTAAGAGGAGTAGCTAGTAGCTAGGGTAGGGTGTTAATTCTCTGAGTGCTATATGCTGCTGTTGTAGTTGATAGCTGTAAGGGAAGACTTATTTGTGTACTGCATGCGATGTCAAATCAACCTCACACTAGATACGTTGCCAGCTATATCAAATGTATTACTAGTGGTCACCACTTTTCTTTTCTTAATGTTTTCATGCTCTTAAATTTATTAATACTCTTTTTTTTAATAATTTTGTGTTTTTTTTAATTGTTATTGATAAATTTCAAGATAGTATTAAATACACGTTTGTTATAATTATTTTTAGATAATTATTACAGAGAGAGAAAAAGTAAAATGAATATAATAAATAATTAAGAATAGTATAAGTAAAATAAGAATTATTGTATAAAAAATAACAATATTGATTAACTTTTTTGGTATGTGTAAAAAATCAAAAAACAATACTTAAAAAGAAACTGAGGGAGTAAAATTTTAAAATATTACTACTTTGTAACAAAAATATTATTTTAAAATTTTAATATAATAATTGTAGAAGCTCAATAAAATATTTGATAATTTTACGAAGTTAAGTTCGTTAAAGTCACACGCATCGATTTAAGTGATATAAAAAATGTGTGTTTTTTAGACATGGTGATCGTTAGTTTTTGTAAGACCTTATATGTTCCTAGTCTTTTATGGTTGATTTATTCATCATTATGTTGTCTGTGTCCTTGTATAAACATATGCAAGAAAGAGAATCAAGTCTTGTTTCTATTTGTTTGAGATCGGCCTTTTAAGGCTATTTAATTAGATGCATAAGAGATATTAATCAGAAATGAGATGTATTCAACCATGGGTTGACTTGTTCGTCGTGGCCCATTAGGAGTGATTCAGCTTAACTCTTTTCCGTAAACGAGTTGAGTCGGGGTGGTCTACGGTATGTTTGGGTTCAGATCAGGCCTAGACGCTTTAATGAAAGACCGAATTGTACGCAGTCCATAAAGCATGGGGCACAAAGGAACGAAATACTTTATGGGGAGAAATTGGAATGTACACAATTTCTCAAGCATGAGGCTACAAGGGGGTGAGATGCTTTATGGAGGAGAGACTGAAATGTACACAATCTCTCAAGCATGAGGTCTAAAAGGGCACGATGTTATACGGGGAGAAACCGAAATGTACACAGTTTACGAAGTCGCGTCCTATCCCATAGGATTTTCCTTTCTGTCTCTTGACATTACCACTTTAATTTTACAAGGGTTTAACTTTATTTATTACTGATTGCCTTGGGACTCACATAGAAGTTAGATCATCATTAACTCCACATCCCTATGTTAGTAGCATTAAGTGTGGCCATTTTATTATCTGCCATTCAGACCTTTAAGTAAGTATTACCTCTTCTTATTCTAAGCCTATTCAGCTTTTATTTTTACACAATCCATTTGCACTCTCTGTTCAATCTTTTTTCTCTTTTTCATTCATCATTCGCTAGTCAGTACATGTAATATCTTGATTCTTTTTTCTTCTTTTTTACTCTTAGTTATGATTTTTATTCATGAGTGTGACGCATTTGGGAAAGCCATAAAACTCTGATTCGTCTTCGAGTCGACTAATTTATGGAACTAATGAAAGCTTTGCAACAAAGAACAATGAAATCTTTGCAATCAAAAGCTATTCTAAATGAATTTGAACTTTATTTCCCTTTGTCATCATTTATTGTTCATGAATGCAATAGTGGTGCCGTCTATGGGAAATCCAAGTTTGCATCGTGCCCCTTAGCCTTCACAGAGGGGTCAACTATTCGGGCGGTCCAAAATAGTCTCACATTTCATGGGAATTGAGGCTAAGGATAGTTTATATACAACATTTATACACCTCAACTCAACAAGGTGTATTTTCTAAAGGATAAAATTACGATGGTTCCCATACAAAAAGCAGACAATTCCTTGCAGCCGCAGTAGCACAAACTTGAGGTCGTCCAAAATAATGGCTTTGTCTTTAGGAATTTGACATTTGAATCCCACAAAATTCCACAAGAAACCATTGTCTCTTCCCCGCTATTCGAAAAACATCTGATCATTTTCACATTAACATCATTGATCTTTCCCCTGCATGAATTAACGATAAAACTCGTGAAATAATCGAAACATCAAAAGCTACTTAATCAATTGATCGATACAACATTGCCACTGCGGATGCTACAATAGTTAATGTTTCCAATCTCACAAGAGAGAATCTGCTTCCTCTTATGGCCAAAGACCATCATGTCCTGGTGACTTCTCCTTCCGCTCCTACTCCATAAATTTGGTCCCTCCGACGATTGGCCTAGGCACATTCAAAGACTCCCTGATCTTCTAGTCTTTTCAACAACCATTCAAAAGCTAAACCTCAATGAAACCTCCATTGCAACCATTGACTCATGGACAATAGATACTTCATAACATCCAATAACTACATGTGAATCTAAGTATATATGGGCTAGCGATCTTCTCAATAATGTCTATAACCTAGTGCAACAATAAAATTCACACTTATTACTTAAAAGCGTACCTAGAATTGAAGAAAGTTTACAATATGCTCATTTAAGGGAGCATTTTTCACACCAAGAAGACTCGCATGGCAATCAAAATTTGAAATAGAACCAATCCCTGTTGATACACTATCCTCGTGCAAAGCAGTCCCTAAATTCCTAGATCATACCCGACATTAAGAACACCATACCCTGTCACACAATTTTGGGAGAAAAAAGGTAGTGATACTCCACTGAATGTCTATTATCCCCACCAGTCACCTTCATGCTACTCTTAGAGAGAGGAAAGACACAATGTTGAAGTGCAAGCTCCCAAAGAAAGAAGAGCATATTCTCAAGGAGAATCCTCGATAGCAGGATCTAGAAATCCCTTGAGAAACTTCCTAGGTTGGACAACTATGATGGATCAAGAGATCCATATGAACATGTTCACCGTGCAGACACCATACTCTATTAGTACCACACTTAGGGGTCGTGAAATGAATTTTTTTTGTTTTAACCCTCAAAAGAATCGCAATGACATGGTTCAAGACCTTTTAGACATAAGTATAAAATTTTTGAGGTAACTCTACGACTCTTTTACTGCTTTATTAAATGGTTAAAAGCAAAAATCCACTAAAATAGCTATACTTAGTGGGATTTAGCAGAAGAATGAGACCCTAAGATGGTATATTAATTGGTTCATCAAAGTATAACTAGAAGTATGGGGAACATAAGGCATATTAAATTGTTGGTTATTTAAAAAGGAGTTGAGACTATACTGCATGTTTCACGAGAACTTAGGGCTGTAACTTAAAATACCTCTTAACTAGGGCCAATACCTATGACAATTATAAAGAAGAACTCTTGGTAAAATAGGTACAGGAAGCTTAGGGAAAAAGATGTTAGACAAGTGACTCCAAGCATAAAGTGTGTGTGTGGGGGGGGGGGGGGGGGGGGGTGTGAAATGTGGCATTCAAAATTTGCGATCAATTTAAAGCTTTTATTACTTTAAATGAAAAAGTGTTAGTATTCTCAAAATTAGAGAGAAAACAATAGGAGGAAAATAAAACTGTAAAGTAAATAATATAATTTAATGAGACATGGTTTGAGAGATGGCCTAGTCTTGTCCCCAAGAGATTTTCTTAAGATTCACAATAATATTGAGCTTTTACAGGTTATGCACATGAACCCTTAATACAAACGAATTAAGAGATTTTACATTGGCTTATCCCTCTAACAAAAATATATTTTTTCCACAAGATGAACTCACAAACAAAACAGAGATTTCATTGGCTAATCTCAAATAACCAAACAAAACTTTTGTAGTCTGAGTTTTATAACCAAACAAAGATTTTCCAACGGTTAATCTCAAGAATCAAAATAAATTCTTCATGAGTAGAATACTCTTGAAAATAAAAATAGTGGCACGACACTAGTACAACACTTTCCTCACAAGTAGTTTTCACTCACAAGGCACAAAGGTAACTAAGATGAAAGAAAATATTTAAATAGACAAAAGAAAATAACAAAATGTAAAGAATTTCGTAAAATTTTAATTCTAATGTGAAATAAAGTGAAGAGAAGCCTCTTTAATAAAGGAATATATTTGACTAAAAATGGAAACAATCCTTGGGACAAATTAATGGCCTGATCGATTAGGAAAATTGATCAGGTGCCCCCAAATAATTAATTGTTAAGGCCCATAAAGAAAAGTTTTGATATAGATTTGATAAGAATCACTAGGAGACTTTTATTTATTATAGATTCAACCAAACGTCATCTAATTGATTAGGTAAAAGATCTAATCAATGAGACGGTTAGAAAAAATCTCATATTCAAACAGACACTTTCCTAATCAACTGGCTAGGCCTTACATTCTTTTTGGTGAATTTGTGAAGTAAAGAGAATCCTTAAAAGAATTTTGTGTGTGTGTGTGTGTGCGAATGTATGGGTGAGTGTATGTGCGTGTGTGCGTGTGCGTGTATGTGTGTGTGTGTGTGTGTGTTTGTGTGTGTGTGTGTGTGTGTGGTGTGTGTGTGTATGTGTGTGTTTGAGAGTGAGAGAGAGAGAGAAAGAGAGAAAGAGAGAGTTATCTTCATATATTAGGAGTTACTCTCCTACCTTCACAAGGCTCTGGTCACTCAAACATACACGACTAGGCTAACTTTCACAACTATGAAATTTTCAAGTTCCTTTTCCAGGTATACCAGTCATATAAGTATTTCACTATAGAACCTTGAATCTTCTGCTTGATGAGGCTTTATATATCTTTAAGTCAATCACCTTCATCAAAGTGGTTGAAAGATATGACCATTGACTTCAACATTCATCACTGTTATCGTCATTAAAACATCAAGAAGGTTGTCACCATTAAGATCATCTAGTTCATGCCTACAAGCACATAAATCCATATTTCCCCCTTTTGATGATGACAACATATATTTCAGAGATGTGGTAAAAGAGAAAATAATAGATAAATTTTGGAGTGGTTAAACTCTCTCTCACATGAGTAGAGAATATACTTTACTCCCTGTAGCGTGCGATTTTTGTCGGTGACGCGACCACCTTACCACAATTGTTGGAATTGGGTGGTACTTTCTGATTTCTTATTTATCCTATGAAGTTGGAAAGGAAAGGGAAGCTATCTAAAACTAACGTTGCACGCAAATGTTTTCTTTAACAAATGCTAAGAGATTAGGGGGTCGGGGTCAGGTTATACAAAGGGAAGTTGTCAATCACCCAGTGTATATATGGTTATCCATAGACCTTTTATGGCATGATTTAAATACTTTCTGGTGTTTATCTGTTATGGGTTGGGAAAGTTTCTCCTTTGGGAGTGTTGAGAGAGTGTTTTTGTTGTTTTTGGTAAGTTTCTGGACCTAAAGTTTTTTATTTGTGTGCTCGTTAAGATTTCACAATCTTATGCCTACGTATTCCCGTAAAGATACTTGGGAAATCAGAGCAATCGCAGTTCCTCCTATTTCTATGGGAGGAAAATGTTTGGTGTCTTGTTTAAAGCCCAAGATTGAAGCTAAAGATTTGACTGAGAGAGAATTTGTCATCTCTAAAGGGAGATATCTCACTTGTTCATCACAGTTGTTGGGTAATCGACTATAAAGGGGAATTACTTTAACTGGAATGTATGGAATCCAGTAATGCCATAATTTCCTTTTTAAGAGGGATGTCATGAAGGAAGAAACTTTAACTCAGTGTTGAGCAATGCCATTTTTCCTTATGAATCTTTCATGCTAAGAGAGGGACATTGGCTTGGATGTAAATAATCCAGAGGCTTGCCACTTATAGCAATTAGATGAAATAAGAGATTTATTAGGATAAAAAAGGGACCACAACTTGGATTTTTGAATCAACAAGTTTGCCACTTACAGCAGTTATCTGGAATTAGGGTTTTTTGATTGTCTGTTTTGATATGTGATGTACAGAGAAATGTCTTCCTACAGAGAGAACTCTTGATTTCCTTTAAGGGGATGATGATTTTTGTGTGCCTTGATTAAAGCCCAAGGTTGAAACTAGAAGGTCGACTCTATTCGGGGAGTTTTATATCTGTCTTGTACAAAGCCCAAGATTGAGGCTGAAAAGGGAATGACTCCACTGGGGAGGTTTTATCTGTCTTGTACAAAGCCCAAGATTGAGGCTGAAAAGAGATTGACTCTACTGGGAAGGTTTTATCTGTCTTGTACAAAGCCCAAGATTGAGGCTGAAAAGAGATAGACTCTACTGAGGAAAATCATTATACAAAGCCGAGGCTGGTTGAGGAAATTCTTATATGAAGCCTAAGAGGAGGCTAACTTCTGCTGAGGATTATTAAAATCCAGAGACAGGTCCAATATGTATTGGAGAATCCCAAAGGTTTTTACTCTTTCTGGGGATCAAAGGGAGAGTTACAGTATCAGATACCATGAGGCACTGATTTTGTTAGGGTCTTATTGATGGTAAATTGACCTTGGCTGGGGGATTTTAAGGTGAAGGTTTAAACCTTGAGTTTGAAAACCTATGGAGGTTTTAACTTTGCTGGAGATTAGAGAAATGATCAGGGTTTTTCCCGTGCCTTTAGGAAACTTAAGGGTTTTTCTTGGTGAGGTCCAAGAGAAAATGAGACTTTCCAAGTCTACTGGTATGAAGAGGTTGACTCGTAGTTGGAGAATGATCTTTGTATAATGCCCAAGAGGAGGCTGATGTTTTAAGGGATGAGAAACAACCCTAGAATGGTTAGATGTTTTGGAATTCTGACTCTCTAGAGGATTGAACTAGTAGAGATGACTAAGTTCTGTCCTATACCTGTAGAAGGTCTTTGGGTCCTTGTACTAAGCCCAAGAGGAGGCTGAGAACTTCTAAGAAGCCTGAGGGTCCTTGCATAAATCCAAAGAGAAGGCTGGGGATGCTTTTAGGAAGCCCGTGGGTCCAAGCCTAAGAAAAGTTCAAGAAATGTTTCACCGGGAATAAGTCATTTCCTTGCAGAACAGTTCTAGGGTTTGAAGAAATTCAGAAGAGGTTTCACCGGGAATTAATCCTCTTTGGGGAAATGAATTTCTTGTACACATATTTCTAAGTTTGGACAGTCTTGAGAAAAGTTTCACTGGGAATAATGCCTTTCTCTGTTCCATATTGTATAAGCCCAAGAGGAGACAAGACTGTATCTGGAATTTCCTATGGGGAACTAGTTTTGACTGTGTTGAAAGAGTAACCACTGGTTTGATCTAGACCTAGACCTAATTGTTGGGGAAAACTCTAAGCAAATATACACAAGCATATATATATATATATATATATATATATATATATATATACATATGAAATATATGAACAAGTATAAATTGAAAAGATAGTAGAACTTACAGTTGTGCAAGCCCAAGCATAGTAACTACAACTGTATGGTTAGTTTTCAATAAATTGAAGAAAGTTTTGATGATATTTTGAATTTGAATTTGAATAAAAAAGAAAGTTGTTTGAAAAAGAAGTTTGAGGCTTATACTCAAGGAGAGGCCTAGATGAATTCTTTTGAAAAAGCGACGATCACGTAAATAGTTTTGAAAACCACAGAGGGACTTATACAATGACCGAGGGCCAAATTATTGTATTTACAAAGAGGATGGGTCTTACACTCTATTAGAGGCCTAAGAGTTTATTTTATACAAGATATGGGGCTTACAAATCAAGGAGATGCCCAGATGAAAAACAACGATCGCGCAGTTATTTTGAAAATCGTATCGGGACTTATACAATGACTGAGGCCCAAATTATCTTTGTACAAAAATGATTGGGCCTTACACTCTATTAGAGGCCCAAAAGTGTTTGAAAAAGAAGAAAAATGGGACTTAGAACCAAAGGGAGGCCCAAATGAAAATTGTTTTGAAAACGGCGTTCACGTCGAGATTTTTAAAATCGTATCGGGACTTATACAATGACTGAGGCCCAAATTATTTTATTTACAAAGGGATGGGACTTACACTCTATCAAGAGGCCAAAAAATGTTTTGAAAAATGTTTGTGAGGGTGAAAACAGTTAAAACCCTAATTTGATTTAGAATGCATTTTAATTTGAATAAAAATCAATTAAAATTATCAAAATTATCAAACATGTATGAAAAACAAGTTGTGATCTTGGATTAATGTTTAAAAAATTATGTTTTATCCATAGAATGATTTGAAAATAATTTAAATTTGAAAAATCAAGAGAAAGAAATATTTTTAAATGCTTAAAAACAAATAAAATAAATTCATTGCAAAAATATTAAATATATATAATAAATAATATTTTTGTGAAATATTTGTAGAATAAAATATTTGAACATTTTTGTGAATTTTGAAAAAAAGAATCAATTCAAAAACATTAAAATCCAAAGAGAAATTAATTTTTGAATCAAATAATAAAATTAACTAAAATTCAAATATTCAAAAATTCAAAAAAGGGCGCCAAGAACACATGTTCTTGGTCGCGCGTGCTCTGGGTTTCCAGATTTGCAAAAACTCTCTATCTCACTAAATACGTGATGAAATTAAACGATTCAAACATCAATCTTGCTCGCTTTTGATCAAGGAAAACAATGGTGGTACTTAATTTCATTTATTTTAAGTGTGGAGTGAGATAATTGTGATGAACACAGAAACCCTAGAATTTGCAAAAACTATCATGAAATCCTAAACACGAATGAAACATGGCAATTGATTGAGGGTTATCACTCTATGAACTACCAGGAACAAGTTGGTAACATGAAAATGAATTGATGATGCATGTAATATAGAGTTTGAAGGCTTCAGGCTTACCTCTTGTAGCTGGTGATCAAATTTGATGATGGAGATGTTACAGATATTATGCAATGATTTAGACAACTTCAGTGGACCTTATGTAAGGTGTATGAATGCTTGGAATGGATGGAAAGCACCTGGATCACTCTGTGGTGCCTCAAATGCAAATGACCTCTAGGATGGCTATGGAGGTTTGTGATTTTGGTGTTACAGATGAGTTTTAAGGTCATGGATCACTCATATATGATGTATGTGAGGTGTTGGCATGATTGGTTTTGATTGAATTGCTCTCAAATTAAAAATTTGACAGTGACTTGAAAGAGAAGCAAAATCTGGTTTTTTGAGAGTGATTGGAAGGAAAACATGAATTCAGATGTTTTGGGGTGGTTTGATCAGTCACACATGACCTCTATTTATAGTAGAGGAAGTTTGTTTTGGAAGCAATAGTGTTTGGAGGCTGATCATGGCAGTAGCTTGTAGCCATTGACTTGGATAATTCAAAAGTGCCAAGTCAACTCTTCTTATCTTGACTCCATTAATATTTGCAGGTTTGAATGCTCAGAGTTTGGACTGAAATCTTGATTGGCTTGGAGTGTTGTGATCTAGTTCATAACACCTCAATGCATTGCATTGATGTTACTTTGCCAAATTTGAATTCCAAGTTTCATGTCATGATGATTTTCACATGCCAAGTTAAATTCCTTGCCTCTTTGATCATGAACCAAGTGAGTCATCAAATCTTTTGTGTTTTTGGAAGATGACAAAGTTGGTAAAGTGACAAAATTTGAAGGGCAAAATCGTGTGGCACAAGTTTGGTCCTCATGCTGTCTTGAAAAATCAGGTTTTCTGGCCATGTTTCAAGGCTTGTAACTCCCTACTCAAGTGGAGTTAGGATGAGTTCTTGTACTTTTTGGAAAGCTCTCATGACATACTTTAACTTTGATGTCCAACAATGGACCTGGTTTAGCTTGGATCAAGGTGAAAAATGGCCTCAAAGTTGGTGAAAAACCAAGACAGATTCTGTCCAAAATTTTCACTAAGTGTTGGAAAAAGTGGCCATTTTCATTTTTTTGTGATTTTGATCAATCCATAACTCAAAATCCATGATGATTTGGAATCTGATGTATCATTTGAGCTTTGGATGGAAGAAAAAGGCCTTGGGGTTTGGGAGTTATGACCTTGCAAAGTTGGTACCAAATCCATTTTGTTCCATAACTAAGAAAAATATAAGTTTCTTAAGGTTGCCCCTTTTGCAAGTAACCCTATTTTTCTTGATTTTTTTTTATGGATGATGATCAAAACCATACATTAACATTGTTTTTGACTTAGGGGAGCCACATTTGTGAAAAAAATTCAAAAAGTCAAACTTTATTTTGGGCACAGTTGACTTTTTTGTCAAATGAATTCCAAACTGTGTGATCTTCTATGCAATCAAGTTCTTGACCTAATTCAAACCTAATGGGCAGTTTCCATAGGTGTTTTAGGGTGTCTTGAATCATGTCCCAAGGTTTGGGAACATGTCTTGGTCCAAAGTCAAAGGTACAGTTGACTTTTTCTTCAAAACCCTAATTGTGGTCCAGATGAATTTGAAACTTGTGAATGAAGCTTCTTGGATCAATCCATTGTTGTAAATGGATAAATGTGGTGTATTTGAGGCCCTCAAATCATGTCTTGAGGCCTTGGTTCATGTCTTTCCTCAAAAGTCAACTTAAGGGTGAATTAGGTCAAGAAACCCTAATTCCTGATTTTTGATGAATGCTTCCTCTGAGGTTATTTTGACATGATGATTGGACTCATAAGGTCCCATTGAGCATTTTCGATCATGTTTTAAAGTATTGGCTCATACCAGAGGAAAATTTTTATCTGGAGGCCATGGTCGACCAAAACCCTAATTTGGTGACATTGGCGATCTTGAGGCTCGATCCACTTGGAATGTTGCAACCTTGTGCTTGATTCTTGATATGAGAGATCTCTTGATCCTTCATGGATCTTTGAGAGGCTTAACAAGTTGAAGATCATGTCAATTCTTGATTGATCTTTTGCCTAAGTGCTCTGAGAGGGCTCAAAACCCTAATTCTTGATTGTAGTGAATGCTCAACAATCCTTGAGAAGATTGATGAGGTATAATGGTACATCCATATTGTGGTGATGATTTACACAATGATGGGAAATCTTGGTGGTCACAATTTGGGGTATGACACTCCCCTTGAGAGTATATTTCTCCCCCTTATGAATAATAAAAAAGGCGAGAAAAAAACTATAACACATATATCACATGGTTGTTGTGATACCACTTGCTGGAGAAGTGACTCTAAGACAACAGGGGGTGAATTGTGGTATTTAAAATTCACTATTAGTTTAAAGGTTTTATTACTTAAAAATAAACCCGTGTTAATATTCAAGGACTTTAAGGAAATCGTGATAAAAAGTTCCTTCTCTGGTAAAGGAGTTTGCTAGGAACAATAAAATAAGGTATTTCCATTTTAGTAAGAGACATGGTCACAACATCGTTGAATTCATCCATTTAAAGGATGTAATCAAATAATTGATCAAGAAGGGGACGCTCACCCAATACACACATAAGGGCGGTTAAAAAAGATGATTAGGAGAGAAAGAAATAAATAAATAAGAGATTTGACTCCCCGAGAAAGAAACAATACCATCACCGTGAAAAAGGATCTCCTAATAAATCCTTAAAGGTGGTGAGTGATTCCAAAGAAAAGAAGGCTATCAATAGTGAAAAGGAACAATTCCTAAATGAGAAATGCCAATGCATCAGGTCAATCACTGAAGGCATTCCCAGGCTAATGTATCAGTCCTTGGACAAAGTTAAAATAAGATTTGTAGAGCTAATGTCGGTCATTAGTGAAGGCAAAACAACTTATAAAGGGAAGACAAAAAGATTTATCCTTGTGTTCTGCGATAGCCAAAAGGAGAGGAGAATACTGAACAAAGTATTTCCTTTGGTAATAATGGTTATTGTAGCTAACTTTGTGTATCAATAATCCCTATAGATGGTGGGAGCTCATGAGACATTATGTACACAAAACTTTTTGAGAAGATTGGGCTAAAGAGGGAAAAGTTCTCATCGTATGAGGGATCTGACGTGTAGGCTTTTAACGACAAAGTAATTCACCCTTGGGGATACATATAACTAAAGGTAACCCTTGGAGAATGAAGATATTCTAGGATAATCTGTCTACAATTCCCGGTAGTTCCCTATAAAATCATCTACAACCACATCGTAGGAAAACCTTTCACGACGACACTTGATATGGTGGACTCTATAGTCAACTTGAAGATGAAATATCATAATAATAAGTAGAATTTTTTTTCTTTTAAGTTTTTGATTTAGTTGTTATTTATAATGTTTTGCTTATGTTTTTGTTCAATTTACTTATATATTTCCTTTTTTTCTTTGTGTTTCAGGTGTTTCAAGAGCACAGAGTCAGGATATAATAAAGTAAAGCGAAACTAGGAAAGAAACTATGAGAAGACGATACAAAGGAACATTCCTCATAGTAAAAACTTAAGGATATTATGGTCATTCAATAAAACCCCAAGAATACCTCCATAAAAAAATTCATGGGAGCATTACATCCAAGCCGTAATTCCTGTTACGATCGTTATAGTCCCAGTAGCAGTTGATATTTCTGAAATTTTGACATTTTCTTGGGCGAATCATGTACTTTTGAGTTATTTCTATTCATGTTTAAGGCCCCTTAATTTGAAAGTAATCCTAGTTTTATGAATCTATGCCTATATAACGCCTTTGTATTTCTGAATTACGAAACACACATTTTACATTACACTACCTTATAAATTATGCAGTTTTATTTTTTGCATTCTTGTTGTTTTCATGAGCCTAAAATGAAAGGATTTAATATAGAGATATTAACAATCATTGAGATACTTTTTAAATTAATTATAGACACAACCAAACATCATATCATCGATTAGGCAAAATATATAATCGATTAGACAACTTGAAAAAGTCTCCTAATCAAACAGGCACCCCCTTAATCAACTGGGCAGGCATTAAAAACATTTTTAGGTAATTTTGTTAAGCAAAGAGAGGCCTTGAAATTATTTTAAGAGAGCATGTGTGTGTGTGTGTAAGAGAGAGAGAGTTACTTTCATATATTAGGAGTTACTCTCATACTTTCATAAGGCTCCGGTCACTCAGACATATACTAGCAAGCCAAATTTCACATCGCCTCTTTAACAACTCTGAAGCTTTCAACTTCCTTTTCTAGATATACTTATCATATAAGCATTTCACTGGAACCTTGAATATTTTTCTTGATGAGGCCTTAGATATATTTAAGTTAATCACCATCATCAAAGTGTTAGAAAGATATGACTATCGACTTCAACATTCATCAGTGTTGTCGTCATCAAAACATCAAGAAGGTTGTCACCATCACGATCATGTGCTTCATGCCTGCAAGCATATAAATCCATATTTTCCCCATTTTTGATGAGGACAACACATATTTCAGAGATATGGTAAAAAAAACAAATAAATAGATAAATTTTGGAGTGGTTAAAATCCCCCTCACATTAGTAGAGAATATACTCTACTCCCCCTGAGAGTGTATTTCTTCCCTTAAGACATAATAAAAAAAGGCGAGGAGAAAACTATAACACATAGATCACATGTTTGTTGTGATACCACTTGTTGGACAAGTAACTCCAAGCACAACAGTGGGTGAATTTCGGTATTAAAAATTTGTGATTAATTTAAAGGTTTTATTACTTAAAAAGAAAATTGTGTTAATATTCTAGGATTTTAAGGAAATTGTGATAAAAATTCCTTCTCTGGTAAGGTAGTTTTCTAGGACTAACTAAATGAGGTGTTGCTCTTTCAATAAGAGCCATGGTCACAACATTGATGAGTGTGTTCATTTAAAGGATGTAATCAAAGAATTAATCAAGAAGGGGAGGCTTGCTCAATATACACAAGAGAGCGGTCAAACATATTATTGGAAAAGAAAGAAAATGATATTAGATTTGACTCACCAAGAAATGAATGATACCTTCTCTGCGAAAATGGATCTCCTAAGAAATACTTAGAGGTAGTGGGTGAAGCCAAAGAAAAGAAGGATATCAGTAGTGAAGAGGAAGAATTCCAAAAAGGGAAATGTCAATGCATCCCGTCAATCACTGAAGGTATTCCCATAAAAAATTATTAGTCCAAAGACACCGTTAAAAGAATAATTTTAGAGCTAATCTCCGACATTGTGAAGGAAAAACAACTTAAAAAGGAAGCTAAAGAGATATATTCTTATGTTCCGCGTTAGCAAAAATGTGGGGGGAATCCTGAATAAAGTATTTCCTCTAGTAATGGTGATTATGGACAACTTTGATCTATTTAGAATTCTCATAAGTGTTGGGAGCTCATGAGACATTATGTGTGTGAAGCTTTTTAAGAAGCTAGGGCTAAAGAGGGCAAAGTTTTCATTGTATGAAGGACCTGACATGCATGCTTTTAACAACACAGTAGTTCGCCCTTGGGTATACATAGAACTAATGATGAACCTTGGATAATAAAGAGATTCCAGGATGATTGATCTATAATTCTCGGGACTTCCCTATAAAAGCATCTAAAACTGCATCATAAGAAATCCTTTCACGGTGCCACTTGATGTGGTGGCCTCTCAAGTTCACTTGAAGATGAAATATCATAATAACAAGTTGAATTTTTTTCTCTTTGAAGTATTTGACTTAGTTGTTATTTATAATGTTTTCCTTATGTTTTTGTTCAATTTACTTATTTATTTTATCTTCTCTGTCTTTCAGGTGTTTCAAGAGTCCAAAGTCGGGATTTAATAAAGTGGAATGAAGCTAAGAAAGAAACTATGAGAAGACTACAAAAAGGAATACTCCTCATAGTAAAAACTCAGGGACATTACGATCATGCTGTAATAACCCCAAGAAAACCTCAAATACAAAATTCTTGGGAGCATTACGTCCAGGCTGTAATGCCCTATACGATCATAATAGTCCTAGCAGATGTCGATAATTCTAAAATTTTGAGGTCTTCTTCGGTGAATCATGTACTTCTTAGTTATTTCTCTTCATGTTTAAAGCCTCTTAATTTTAACTTAAGCATAGGTTTATGAATCTATGCCTATATAAGTTCTTTGTATTTCTGAATTGCAAGACACATTTTTTATATTACATTACCTTATCAATTATGCAGTTTTATTTTTTGCATTCTTGTTGTTTTCATGAGCCCAAAATGAAAGGATTTGATATAACAATATTAATAATCATTAAGAGAATTTTATTATTAATTATAGACTCAACCAAACATCATCTAATTGATTAGGAAAATGTCTAATCGATTAGACGGTTAGAAAAAGTCTCCTAATGAAACAGACATTCCCCTAATCAACTGGCCCTGCCTTAAAAACATTTTTAGTTTATTTTTTTAAGTAAAGAGAGGCCTTACAAGTATTTTAAGTGTGTGTGTGTGTGTGTGTGTGTGTGTGTGTGTGTGTGTGTTTGTGTGTGTGTGTGTGTGTGTATGTGTGTGTGTGTGTGTGTGAGAGAGAGAGAGAGAGAGATACCTTCGTATATTAGGAGTTATTCTCCTATTTTCACAAGGCTATGGTCACTCAGACATACACGATCAGGCTAACATTCACACTACCTCTTTCACAACTATGAAGCTTTCAAGTTCCTTTTCCAGATATACCAATCATATAAACATTTCACTAGAACCTTGAATCTCCTGCATGATGAGGCTTTAGATATCCTTAAGTTAATCTCCATCATTAAAATGTTAGAAAGATATAACCATCAAATTTAACATTCATCAGTGTTATCATCATCAAAACATCAAGAAGATTGTCACCATCAAGATCATGTGCTTCATGCGTGCAAGCACATATATCCATATTTCCCCCCTTTTTGATGATTACAATGTATCTTTCAGAGATGTGGTAAAAGATAAAACAGATAGATAAATTTTGGAGTTGTTAAAATCCCCCTCACATGAGTAGATAATATACTATACTCCCCCTAAGAGTATATTTCTTCCCCATTGGCATAATAAAAAAGGCGGGAAAAAACTATAACACAAATCACATGATTGTTGTGATACCACTTATTGGATAAGTGACTCCAAGCACAACAGGAGGTGAATTGTGATATTCAAAATTCGCGATTAGTTTAAAGGTTTTATTACTTAAAAAGCGAGCTGTGTTAATATTCCAGGACTTTCAGGAAATCGCGATAAAAATTCTTTCTCAGGTAAGTGAGTTTGCTAGGACCAACAAAATGAGGCACTGCCCTTTCAATAAGAGCTATGGTCACAATTGTAACACCCTGACTTAATTAGTCTTTTATTTAATTATTTATTTGACTTAAAGGAGTGATTTATTTAAGTAATTATTTGTTTGTGATTATTGACGTGTTTGGCCAGTGTTGGAATTTGTGGTTATTTAACAAGTTTTTGTGGGATTTAATTAATTAATTAATATAAAAGTTGTAGAAATGTAGTGTTGAGAAAATTTTGTGAATTAAGGGAAGTAAGTGGTGAGTAGAGATAAGCTGAGTTTTAGTTCGGCCAAAATTATAATTATGAGAAGTAGTTAGAATATTATACAATAAGAAAAATAGAGAAAATAGGGTTTTTATAACACTTTTGACAGTGCGTGAAAAATAAGAGAATAGTGAGGAATATGAGAGCTGGGGCTTTTTGGAGAGAAGACCATAAAATGTTGTTTTTGCTTGAATTACAAGGTAAGGCAGGGGGATTATTCATCGAAGGGTGCCTTAATCATGAATGAGCATAGGGGTTTCCATTAACCTCCAATATGACTTTCTTATTTTTTCTTTTGATTGGTTGTTTAATGAATTTCGTGAATCTGATGATGTGTTATACAATAAATTGATTGAAATTTGTCCTCTATGAAAGTGGTGATTATTGGTTGTGTTAAACTTTTCATGAGCATAGTGTTTGATTTAAAATTGAGGGTTTTATAACATGAACATAATTATGAATTTTTGTGATTAATTGATGGAATACATGATTAATTTATGTAGTGCGATGTGTTTAATGGCATGTAATTGATGTATGTTGTTGGCTTCTTGTTATGATATGCTTGGACATGTTAAAACATGATTGGGTAGGATTTAGAATGGTTAAAGGACGAAGAAGACGAGTTAAATGTGGAATTTCTGGAAAACTTCCAAACAAAAATCGATTGGTTCCCCTGGAATAATCTATTGGTTAACTTGTTACAACTACAATTTTGGGACAGAAAGCTTACACCAATCGGTTGGTTCAAGCATTTTATCGATTGGTTCCTTTTAAAATTAGGATTTTTGGCCATAATGCATGGAACAATCGGTTGGTTACCTAGTATAATCGATTGGCCCCCTTTGAAACGTGAAAAATCAATGAAACAGGGAGTTGGGAATAATAGATTGGTTCCTCATTGTAATAGATTGGTTCACTTACTTTTTTCACCATAACTTGAGTTTGGTGACTCGGATTAAGGCGCAGTTTGAAGAGTTGGAAAGCTAACGCACACATATACATTATGGTAGTTTCTTGAGAGATGGATTGATATGTTTGAATGATGATTGAATTAATGTTAAATGCGTGAATGTATGAATAATTGTGTGAATTATTATACATGCATAATGTTGAATCAATGTTAAGATGATTTAACATGATTGAGTGTTGTGTGTGGATATGTATTTGATGTGGTCTTGCTGTTGTGAAATGCAAGTTTAATTACGTAAATTATGTTGTTGTGGTCTGATGATTGTCTATAGTCAGAGTGGGGTTGTATTCATTATTGTGTTATTTTCATTGCATTGTGATATGCCATGCATCATATGTTGTCGTTGTTGTGAAAGTGTCATGTTTCCAAGTTCAGAGTGGGGACTAGTGACTTGTCCCAAGCTAAGAGTATGGGTTCAGGGTTTGCAGTTGATTGGAACCTGTCTCGTATGAAGAATCATGTTATGAAATCAGATGCCTTGAAACAAAATATAAATTGTTTCTTTATGATCAAGAAACACACAGGGGTATAAAAAACTGTAAAAGAAGAAGAACAACAAGGATTGGTTATAAATGCCATTATTTACTTTCTATGAATCAGATTTCAAGTACTCAAGAATAAGAAATAACCCTTTCACCTTAATTAGGATTCGCCACACTTAAGATGAGAGACTAGTATGCTATTTATAATAAAACCTAACATACTAAATTAATGGGCTTTTTAACAATTACCCATTACAAGGTAACTTAGGGTACACGCTAACTTAAACAATTTGACATAACAAACAAGCCCAATTAAACATGCTAACAAATCTAGCATTTCTGACAACTGCATGCTTGATCCTACTACGACTACAACATACACTACTTCGACAATAGCATGTGAACGGTCTTTGACTGCATACCAAACATCTGTCGAACTGTCAAACCAAGAAGCTACCTTCGATCATGTTAGAGCAAGAGTTGTCTTTGCAAGTCATCTCTATGTTTTGATGATAACAATGGGTATTTGTGAAAGAACTATTTTATGTTCTAATGTGTGTTGTGTGCAGATCATAATCATAGAAGATATCAGATCCAACAAACACTAGCAAGATATGCGTAAATGATCATATGCGAGTTACTATGTGTAACACAAGTCGCAAGAAGCAAGTATGCTTCTGTATCTGATCATAATCATATAGATCCAAGGATGCCGATATTGCTATTACAATGCTCTTGTGGATGCTACTCTGAAAGTGATTATGATTCTGAAGATAACAAAGCTTCTGAAAAGATAATCTTATAGAGAACCAAGTGCTAAAGATTCTCATGACTTGAAGTTCTGAAGGCTGAAGGCTCCGAAGACCAAGTGCAGAAAGATTTTGAAGACTGAAGTGTTCTGAAGATTATGGTTCTAAAGGTCAAGTGCTGAAGACTCTGAAGACAGCGTTCTGAGTGAACAAGGTTCTGAAGATTCTGAAGACTTGAAGCAGTAAAGATAACGGGTTTCAAAACAAGTGTTGAAGCTCTGAAGACAGATTCCGAATGGACAAGTTCTGAAAACTGAAGACTTGAAGTTTTATGAAGACCCTATTAGAAAGTCTCTACTCATGCTTAAATTAATTACCATCAGAAGCCTCTGAAGATTTGAAGACAAATGTTACCGTTAGCAATGACTGTACACCGAACTAAAAGACCTATCCCATCACTTCTTCTACAGTAAAAAGAAGATATGGCAATACAATTTTCATCATTACATAACGAATCTTTTCAAACAGCCAACGACTCTTTAACGACTATATTTTACTTGGCTATTTAAAGGAAAGAAGAAAGCGCTTCTGAAAGTGTCGATGTGATGATAGTCGCAATGATCAGTTATCGTTGTTACACTAAACATTCAAAGCTATCACCATTAACACACGATCATTGTTATTGAAGCTCAAAGATCATCATTCAACACAACAACAATTAATTGGAACAAAAGTTGTTGATGAACATGACAACATTCCAAATCAGTCAAGTCATCAACCAACTACATCATCTATGAAGATCAAAGATTAGTAGCAAGGGAGTTGTTGCTTGAAGCTTGCTCAACAAAGAAGATGAAGAATTCTCAAGATGTTATTCAAATGTCAAAACATGTACATCTTGTTAGAATCATGTAGTTTGCAAGGAGCTGTTGCTCAGATCTTGCTAGAACACTGAGTGTTCATTTGTACTTAAAATTAGGAGTTATCTGCTTGTTAAGAAGCATTATTGTAATCTCCAGAACAACTAATTCTATGAGAATTAGGATTCCTCAAGTGATCAGTGTGATCGGAGACTTGAGAAGACAATGGCTTGGTGTCGTTGTGGAAATCCTGAAATATGGTCAATGATAGTCATATCTCAAAGAGGATCAAGTGTGAATCAGACTCTTGTGAGATCACTGATGGAACTCATTGAAAATCTTGGAAGAATGGTCAGTAAATGTTATATCTGTGAATCGGATCCCTGAACGTTTAGCTGTGAAATCCTGATAGTAGATCTTGCGAGATTGGAACCTATTAGGTCAATGTTCGTTATATTCATTAAGTTGAATCCCTGAACGGTTCATTGTGGGTTAGTCACAGCTGCGGTTGTGCAGGTTGTTAGTCACCGACTGTTGCCCGTGCATCTGTAATCTATGTTTGATTATAGTGGATTAAGTCTTTGTGTTCAAGGCGAAATCACCTTGGAAGGGTGGATTGGACTAGCTTAGAAATGGCTCAAGTGAACCAGGATATATATCTCTGATAAGCTTGCATTGCAAATCTGATTCAAGCATCACTTATTCAGATTCTTCATGTATGATTAAGTCTTTCTGTATTTGTTATCAGAACCCTGCATGGCTATTCAGAACCTTGCAACATATCTATGATAAGCTTCCGCATTGCAAATCTGATTCAAGCATCACTTATTCAGATTCTCCATGTCGCTTATGCCTCATACAAAGCACAATCTGAATGACGCATCGCAAAGTCAGAGTCTCTCATCGCAACTCTGATTTTCTATAAGCTCGAGAACGATAAGATTTCAAAAGCTATTAAATAGTTAAAACATAAATCAAATAAAAGAATGAAGACCTAAGCTTCACAAAAAGACCTCCAGCATCTAATCTGCAATGCCTCATAGAGCATTCAAAACAGCAGAAGGGTGAGAAACACAATCATAATACAATTGCATAATAACACAAAAATACACATGTAAAATATTCTCACCACAACTTACACCAGAATTCAAATGCAAAACAACACAATTATATATCTCATACATCCATCACCAAGGCATATCAATCATGCTCAATGCATTTATCAACAGCATATATATATATATATATATATATATATATATATATATATATATATATATATGTATATGTATCTCAACTCATCAATTCCATTCACAATTCCACACAAAATCAATCCATTCATGATTTATGCAAATGCAAAGAGACCGACACAACGACTTTATGCAAATGCGGTACCATCCATCTGTCAATCTAATCATTAGTTCACTCAGGAACTATTGGAACCATCGCTTGTTACTTAATGTAACTCCCTGTTGGGCAGACGATGTTCCCCGTCGCTCACACCTCTTTGTATAAGGCACACGACCCGATCGCTCACACCTCTTTGTATAAGGAACACGATCGTCTATAATCATCGCTCACACCTCTTTGTATAAGGCACGCGATGTTATAGCGGATTCCCTCTGGAATCATTTCGTCGCTCACACCCACTAGGGCACACGACATCACAAGAATGCATATCATGATGCTTGGCATACAATGACTCATGGCATTCAAATGTACACATATACACATCCATAATCATGCATATATAATCAAATACAACATATTGCATTTACTTGCCCTTAGGCCACAAACCATCATCACAACATTTCATCACATGCACTTTCACCTCACAACAGCACACAAGTCATACGATGTCCATATCAAAAGCACATTGCATGATACACATCAATTACACACAATTACAACGGTAAAAGTCGACAAACGACACTATTTCAAATTCCTGACATAATTAAATCGGCCAACAATCTCAGAACCATTTTAATAAGAAAGAACATTTTATTAGCTTTTCAACGATACCAAGAATGTTCATAACGGATAATCGGAACACAAGTTACGGAAGTAAAAAGAAAAGGAATCGCGAAAAAACAACATTCTGCACCCTTGCTGGCCATACGCGTATTGCCCTGAGCCATACGCGTATTGCCCAAACTCATACGCGTACCATTACGCGTTTCAGCAGATGGCCGAGAAAAATGGTTTTCATTACGCATATTGCCCTCAAATGCACCGGCCATACGCGTATTGCCCAACCCAATACGCGTATTGCCTTGCCTGATATGCGTAACGGCAGAGGAAACCCAAAATTTTTCCTGCAGAATTTTTCTGCGAAATTCACCCAAAAACCACTCCAATTTTCACCTAAACACCAGAAAATTACTAATAGATTGCACAACAACATATATCTAACATGTATCAATAATAAGGAACCTGAAAACATGATTTCCGACACAATTTAATCGAATTCTAACAATATCAACATATTATGGTTTTAGCTCTATATCCAATTTCAACCCAAAAACAACCAAATACAAACATACATAATCATACACAAGTATAATATAATCGAGTTTCGCACCCTTCCCCGATTTAATCGTGTTTGAAAAGTCGGTTGATCGATTTTCTTCCTTTCCAAGTTTTTCTCTCTTTTCTTCTTTCTCTTCTCTTTTCTTTCCCTTTTCCTTCTTCTCTTTTTCCTTCTCTCTATTTTTCTCTCTTTCTATTTCTATTTTTACTAACTTAAGAAAAAAATAAAGTGAAATGACCAAATTACCCCTACACTCAAATATCTCGCAAACGTTCCCAAAACGCGATAAAACATATTCACGGTGAAAAATAATATATTATCAAATAAAAGTAAAAAATAAAATAATATAATAATAAAAATAATCAAATCGACTCGAACAAATAAACCTAACAAAAACTGGGGCGTTACAGTTACCTTGTGTCAGCCACTCCCTTACGACTCATAAGTGTACATCTAATCATATCCTTATTTATGATATGCTCTAACAACCTCTATATAGAGTCTATAACGTGTCTTATCAAAGCTGACCTCTATAGCTACTCATAGTTATTCTCGAAAATAATGAACTCTGTCTGTTCCAGTTCATTAAATAGTTATTGATCCTAAGTCCTTCCCATATCATCTCCTCTAGTCAAAGAAGAATCACTCTTTAATTATCTCATAGTTTAATCTCCCTCTCTCTCAAACAAAATCAATTCTGTTCAAAATGACTTCCCACAACATCAGAGGTGAAATTTTTGATCTTGAGCTCCTGAAGGAATACACTCTAAATTTAAACCTTCTGCCTCAACTCAACAAAACAAGTATTCTCTCTGGAATTAAAATTCAGAATTGGGAAAATTACTTCAACATGCTTGTTGGACCTATCTTTCCCGCGCTTGTAACTGAGTTCTGGGCAAATGCTCGAGTGCTAGAGTATGACTATGATACGAATTCTATTTTGTATGTGGTTACTGGCTGTCCAGTCTTGATCAACCCTACCATCATTGCTAAAGCCATTAGGTGTGTTGAAGATGGTGTGACTGTGGAAAGAAACATCAACAGTCATAGCTTCGACATGCATATGCATGTCATTTTTTAGTCTGAAGGTCGTCCCACTCAACCATGTAGCCTCACTCCCATAGCTAAAGATTGGTACAAGCTAATGGTAATTAATTTGAGACCAAGAGAAAGAGGAGCATGATGGTTATCTGACAAAGAAAGATTATTTATTTTCTTCTTAGTTTCTAGGATCAAAATAAACCTACCCTAATCCATGTATAATCATCTAAAGGAAAAAATTATTCTGTCTAGGGAAGACACAGTCTACCAAGTTCCCTACTGCAGAGTTATCTCCCACATCCTTGATCTTCAAGGAGTAGTTAGTTATTGCAGGAGAAATGGAATGACTGAAAAGATTCTTCCCGAGTTCTGTCAACCCATGACACTCATAGAATAAGTTGAAAAATCTGATCTCTTAAAGTTTTTGTTTTGTGTGTATGTCTTCTTTAATTATGACATATATCTCGTTAATGAATGAATGAAATATCATTGTCTATAAATTGATTATTATTATTAAGAATGCTTAATCTGAGGCTCATCTGAATCAATATACATTAATTGACTTAAAATTAATATATATTCATTGCATTTGTAATAATGAATATGCAAATTTTTTTTAAGCATCACTCTCTGTGCCGTTACTTAGTAATAATTACCATCTAATTATTCACAATTGGTTGATATTCCCTCATAAAAGAATTTAATTGTGCCCCTTCAGTTAACCATGTCTCTTAGTGTCTCTAAGTACTCATTACTTCCTAGGAAATATCAATCATCGTCCATATCAACTCCTCGAATCCTTACTCACCTTAGTCTATAAATTGGATCACCCTTCATTCACATTTTCATATTTCACACTCACCTTTCCTCTAAAAAGTCTTAAGCAAGCTCTGTTAGAAAGAACTACCTTCTCTATCATCAACAATGGCCTCCTTCTGTCAATGCGCATGTCCCATCACTGCCAAGACACTAGCTAAGAAACTCATTGTCAAAAGTGAGACAATAGTGAATCTTAAAAGTTTAAAAGAAAATGGATGTGAAGTTACTCACTTGATGGAAGCTCAAGGGTGGAGTAACTACTTCAAAAGGTTGGAAGGACCAACCTATGCTTGTCTGGTCAAGGACTTCTGGATTCATGCTACTACAAGCACAACTGTCATCGTATCTTCTGTGTTTGGAAGAAGAATAGTTATATCTGTAAAGACTCTTTCAGATTTACTAATGCATGAAAATACCGGATTAAGGATCACCAAGGATCAACTAAGCAAGGAAAGAGAAGCAAAAGTCTTAGCTTCTTTTTTCAAAGAAGTAGCTGTGGTTAATCTGGAAGATCCAATATTCTCAAGTCTGAAGGATTCCCTACAAGTGTGGTTCAGAATTCTGCAAGGAAACATGTTTCATCATCTTCCGATAGATCAACTCAATAAGACTCATAAGTGTGTCCTATTTCTTCTTCTAAAAAGAATTAAGATACATCTTCCAGCAATTCTTTTCAAGCTTCTGAAAGAATCTATAAGAGACTCCAGAATGGGTTCTGGCACGGAAATCAGACATGTTCCGTATGGGAGGCTCATTTATGATATTCTTGTAGAATCAGGAATAGTTGATGACATCCTGGTCAACGAAGGAGAATCGAGCAAACTTCTAAAAAGCACAGGAAAAATTCTCAGGTTTAAGGATATAAGGAAAAAGAAAGAAGATGCTGATCTTGATAATACGTCACTAAGGTAAGTAAGGATGGCTATAAGAGTTCCTGTTAAAGGATTTCCTAACTTCAAAGAAACACGTGATCAAGTAGAAGTGGCAAATTATCTGTAAAAATTCAAAGATGAAGACATTGGTGTATGGATTGATCTGGAAAACATTACAGATGTGCTTCAAGATCTCTCAGAATGGAAGAAAAACGGGAAGAAGTAGAAAAGAGTTGTTAGCGAAGAACCTTCTTCAAAAAGGTCAAAGACTGTTAATGAAGCATTATCATCTTTCAAGGATGATACTATCAACAGAATCCAAAACTTAATAGATATATCAGGTTCCAGCATGGATCCCACTGCTATAGGAAATATCTGGACTGAATTTCATGAATGGATGTCTGAAGAAATTATGAAGAACAAGCAGTTGGCAATCTTAAAAGCTGAAAATAAACAGCTACATGCCTCAAGAACCGATGAGTCCAAAAATTCATCTTCCACCTCCTTCCTATCCTTAGGCACCTCCTAGACTGTCTCCTAGAAATCTGTGAGACTATGTTTTGATCACCCCAAACTACTTAGGATTAAGAATAATCTATATTTTGTTTTAAATATTCCTTGAAGATATTTGAAAATTAGTATATTTTATGATAAACTGTTCATTATCATCACATTTAAATGCTTAAAATGCCTTAACTTTTTTATGATGCCAAAAAGTGGGAGATAGAAATATGATTTTGATAGAATGAGAAACCCAAACAAGCAAATAAATGATAATGCGTTTACCACTAACGTTTGTTTGATGTTTAACCGAGGAACTCTGAACAAGTTCATTAGGCATTCTTAGAACAGGTTAAACTGAAAGAACTCTGATAAAAGTTCATATGAAATGGTTTTTCATATTATCGAAGTTGTACACTTCGTGAACATGTGTTCAGAATCAGATTGACCCAGTACTATTCAGAAGTTGAGAACTTTCTGAAAGTCAAAATTATTGTGATTCTTGTTTCACTTTGTTCAGAAGCTGTAGGCTGTCTAAGAATATGATATTCCGAACATAAGAATCAGAAGAAGAAACCTTCCTGAAAACTGTCAAGACAAAGTCAATAATCCAAGATGCTTTTTAGAAGAATTGAGCAAATCAGAAGTCGAAGACTGTCTAAAGATCTGGACAAAAGGTCCAAGAAGAAGAAGTTCTGATAAACCAAGAATTCAACTCAATAGACTTAGAATCAAGAGTAAGATTGGTATCAGATCAAGAATCAAGTTGTGGTCTTCCAACGAGTTTTGATAGAAACATGGTTCTGAGATGAAGGCGTGTTGTCTAGTCAAACACTAAAAAGTCAAGATATTAAATGATAATCAAAACCGGTATGACCAAATCAAGAATCTGAAGATCATCAAGTCTGAAACTCAGGGGGAGTTTATTATGTCAAAAGACAAGTTTAATTATGATAAATAGCGTGGCTAAGTTATTAGAAGAGATCTGTTCTATCTCTGTGCTAAAATGATTTTGCTGAAAAGTAGAAATTGCTTTAGAAGACTCTGAAGATTATGAGCTCTGATACGATGACCAAAGGAACTAAGTTCTAAAGATTTGAAGACATAAGTTTTAATGAACAAGTCCAGATGCTGAAGACCTTTGTCTCCTAAATACATGATAGGGAAGTAGTCTTTCTCTATTCCATGTTCTGACAACTCAAATTATTATTCTGTGAGTTTGGATCATATAAGATTCTAGATGATCATAAATAAAATTTTAGGGTTAACACATTCAGGGGGAGCTGTTGTTCTGAACTCTGGATATGTTATGTTTGGTGATTACCTTGTATAAAATGTTCAATCAAAATACACAGGTTTTGTCATCATCAAAAAGGGGGAGAATGTTAGAGCAAGAGTTGTCTCTGCAAGTCATCTCTATGTTTTGATGGTAATAATGGGTATTTGTGAAAGAACTATTTTATGTTCTAATGTGTGTTGTGTGCAGATCATAATCATAGAAGATATCAGATCCAACAAACACTAGCAAGATGTGCGTAAATGATCATATACGAGTTATTATGTGTAAAACAAGTTGCAAGAAGCAAGTATGCTTCTGTATCTGATCATAATCAGATAGATCCGAGGATGTCGATATTGCTGTTGCAATGCTCTTGTGGATGCTACTCTGAAAGTGATTATGATTCTGAAGATAGCAAAGCTTCTGAAAAGATAATCTTATGGAGAACCAAAGTGCTGAAGATTCTCATGACTTGAAGTTCTGATGGCTGAAGGCTCCGAAGACCAAGTGCATAAAGATTCTGAAGACTGAAGTGTTCTGAAGATTATGGTTCTAAAGGTCAAGTGCTGAAGACTCTGAAGACATCGTTATGAGTGAACAAGGTTTTGAAGATTTTGAAGACTTGAAGCAGTGAAGATAACGGGTTTCAAAACAAGTGTTGAAGCTTTGAAGACAGATTCCTAATGGACAAGTTCTGAAGACTGAAGACTTGAAGTTTTCTAAAGATCCTGTTAGAAATTCTCTACTCATGCTTCAATTAATTACCAGCAGAAGCCTCTGAAGATTTGAAGACAAATGTTATCGTTAGTAATGACTGTACACTGAACTAAAAGACCTGTCATATCACTTCTTCTATAGTAAAAAGAAGATATGGCAGTACCACTTTCATCATTACATAACGAATCTTTTCAAACAGCCAACAGATCTTTAACGACTATATTTTACTTGGCTATTTAAAGGAAAGAAGAAAGCACTTCTGAAAGTGTCGATGTGATGATAGTCGCAACGATCAGTTATCGTTGTTACACTAGACATTCAAAGCTATCACCATTAACACATGACCATTGTTGTTAAAGCTCAAAGATCATCATTCAACACAACAACAATCAATTGGAACATAAGCTCTTGATGAACAGGACAACATTCCAAATTAGTCAAGTCATCAACCAACTACATCATCTATGAAGATCAAAGATTAGTAGCAAGGGAGTTGTTGCTCGAAGCTTGCTCAACAAAGAAGATGAAGAATTCTCAAGATGTTATTCAAATGTCAAAACATGTACATCTTGTTAGAATCATGTAGTTTGCAAGGAGCTGTTGCTCAGATCTTGCTAGAACACTGAGTGTTCATTTGTACTTAAAATTAGGAGTTATCTGCTTGTTAAGAAGCATTATTGTAATCTCCAGAACAACTAATTCTATGAGAATTAGGATTCCTCAAGTGATCAGTGTGATCGGAGACTTGAGAAGACAATGGCTTGGTGTCGTTGTGGAAATCCTGAAATATGGTCAATGATAGTCATATCTCAAAGAGGATCAAGTGTGAATCAAACTCTTGTGAGATCACTGATGGAACTCATTGAAAATCCTAGAAGAATGGTCAGTAAACGTTATATCTATGAATCGTATCCCTGAACGTCTAGCTGTGAAATCCTGATAGTAGATCTTGCGAGATTGGAACCTATTAGGTCAATGTTCGTTATATTCATTAAGTTGAATCCCTGAACGGTTCATTGTGGATTAGTCACAGCTGCGGTTGTGCAGGTTATTAGTCACCGACTGTTGCCCGTGCATCTGTAATCTATGTTTGATTATAGTGGACTGGACTAGCTTGGAAATGGCTCAAGTGAACCAAGATATATCGTGTGTTCTTTACTCTTGCTTATGCTTTGAATTATTGTTTATGTTTCTGTATTTGTTATCAGAACCCTGCATGGCAAGTCAGAACCTTGCAATATATCTCTGATAAGCTTCCGCATTGCAAATCTGATTCAAGCATCACTTATTCAGATTCTCCCTGTCGCTTATGCCTCATGCATAACACAATCTGAATGACGCTTCGCAAAGTCAGAGTCTCTCATCGCAATTCTGATTTTCTATAAGCTTGAGAACGATAAGATTTCAAAAGCTATTAAATAGTTAAAACACAATTCAAACCCCCCTTTCTTGTGTCTTTCTCGCACCTTCAGATCATACTAGAGTTTAATCCAATATCTCACAAATCTCCACCTTGGAACAAACTCTATAACATCAAGGAACAAACTAGATTTTTTCGTGCAGCTTTATCAACTGCATATGATGGAAAAACTTATAACTGGGCAATTTATTGAAGATCATATCAGCAGCATTATGATCTGTCAAAACCTTCAACATTTGATTTTTCCATGCTCGATTACCCCTCTGACAAAATGTAACCTCACATCGATGTGCTTGGTTCGCTCATGATAGGATGAATTCTTTGATAGGTGTATTGCACTTTGACTATCACATTTAACAGTGATAACTCGACCTTGAAGTTTCAGCTCTTTTGCAACACCTTCAAGCCACAATGCTTCCTTCACAGCTTCAGTTAGGGAAATATATTCCGCTTCAGTGGTTGATAAGGCAACAACCTTCTGAAGTGTTGCTTTCCAACTGATTGTTTTGCCAAACATAGTGAACACATATCCAGAAATAGACTTTCTGGAATCCATATAACCTGCATAATCAGAGTTGACATATCCTCTGATTGCTGCTTTACTATCTTCACCCAAGGTTCCAACATAAATTAGGACTCTGTTCAGAGACCCATTTATGTACTTTAGAATCCACTTCAATGCTTGTTAGTGAGCCTTTCTAGGATTCACCATGTACCTACTTACAAGCCTTACTGCATATGCTATGTCGGGTCTAGTACAAACCATATCATACATCAAAGAAGCCACTATATTAGCATATGGAATGTTATTTATATGAGCTCTTTCAACATCAGTACTGGGACACTGATCTATACTCAGCTTAAATTAAGGGTTTACCGGAGTCACAACAGGCTTTGAATTTGACATACTAAACTTTTTGAGAATCTTCCGTTGGTATGCCTCTTGAGATAAGCATAATTTCGACTACTTTCTATCTCTTTGGATGTCAATCCCAAGAATCCTGGACGCAGCTCCCAGATCCTTCATGTTGAACTCCTTATTAAGTTCAGTCGTCACCCTCATTACATCTTCGACATTGTTGCTTGTTATTAGAATATCATCCACATAAAGCAACAAAATAAAAAAATGAATTATCAGGTCAAAATCTGAAGTAAACACAGTGGTCGAACTGACTTCTAATGAAACTTATGCGTGCCATGAACATGTCGAATCTCCTATTCCACTGTCGAGGAGATTATTTCAGTCCATATAAAGATCCCTTCAGCTAGCACACTTAATCTTCCTCCCCGCTTTTGACATACCATTCAGGTTGTCTCATCAAGATTGTTTCATCTAGATCACCATGCAAGAATGCAGTCTTCACATCCATCTGTTCTAGTTCAAGGTCGAACTGTGCCACCGTGGCAAGCAATATCCTAATGGACCCGTGCTTCACAATAGGAGAGAACACATCATTAAAGTCGACACCTTCATTCTAAGTGAAACCCCTAGCGACCAATCCTGCCCTGTATCTTTTTTACGCCACTTCTTCAATTCCTTCCTTAACTTTGAAAATACACTTACAGCTGACTAACCTGGCTCCAGCAGGTTTCTTGATCAGTTCCCAGGTGTTGTTATCATGAAGAGATTTCATCTCATTATCCATGGCCTTTAGCCATTCAGTCTTATTTCAACTCCTCATAAGGCATAAGCTATAAGATCCGCATACCCAAGTCTCTGAGGTGGTTTGATGACTCTCTTCGACCTATCTCTTGACAATAGGTAGTTATCGACAATTTCCTCAACTTCCTCAGTATCTTCTGCTTCTTTTTCGACTTCATCTGGGATACACAAATCAACATCAACATGCTTCACCTCAACAAGAATTTCTCCCTGTTCCAGCTATTCGTCAGTATCATCCGTTTTCTCGAAGGCCATCTCAGCTTCATTGAAAACTACATCTCGACTGGTGATACACCTCCTGTAACCATGCTCTAGGAACCATAACCTATAAGCTTTAACTCCTTCAGGGTATCCCATGAACATGCATTTTAGAGCTCTAGGTTCAACCTTGACTTGCCTAATGTGAGCATAGGCCACGCAACCAAATACTCTCAATTTGTCAAGAGTTGGTGGATGTCCCGACCAAACTTCTTCAGATGTCTTCATATTTAACACAGTTGAAGGACATCTGTTTATCAAATATGTTGTTATCAAAACAACCTCATCCCAAAACACATTTATGCCAAAGCATTTTGTTATGGAATACCTGTAATAGTTTTGTGCCTTGCAATATCTGAGGCAACACAAAAGCTTTTGAACGCCTCATTGCAAAATTCAATGCCATTATCGGTTCTCAACCTCTTGACCTTTCTTTCAGTCTGATTTTCAACCAGAGTCTTCCAACCTTTGAAATTCTCAAAAGTTTCATCCTTAGTCTTTTGGAGGAATACCCATAACTTTTTGTTATAATCATCAACTATGGATAGAAAATACATTGCACCTGAATGTGATGTACACCTCGCAGGCCCGCAAAGATCAGCATGGATGTAATCAAGGGATCCATATGTTCTTTATTTGCCTTTATTGAACTTCACTCTGAAAGATTTTCCAAGTACACGGGATTCACAAAATTTCAGTTTTTCGACTTTGTCTCCACCAAGCATATTTTGTTTCCCCAATTCGACCAGACCCCTTTCACTGACATGGCCCAATCTCATGTGCCAAATTTCTATCTTTGACAAAGGTTACATGGATGCAACATTTGTCAAACCACTTACAACTTCAGCCTCAAGGGTATACAATCCTTGTTTCTCCACGCCTCTCAAGACTTCTTTCGACCCCTTCATGATTCTTAGGATATTTTTCTCTTCTTGAAAAACACATCCCTTCTTGTCGAATTCACCAAGAGAAATTAAATATCTCTTCATATCAGGTACATACCTGACTTCAGTCAATAGCCTTATTGACTCATCATGGAGCTTGAATCTCACAGATCCAATACCTTTAATTTCTCAAGCTTTGTTATTTCCCAACAGCACTGATCCACCATCTTTATCACATAATTCCTCAAACACGTCTTTGTTTGGAGTCATGTGCCAAGTGCAACCTGAATCCATTATCCACTATTTTTAAGAGTTACTGCTCGAAACCATAAGGACATCAAATGATTCATAACCATCTTGCACAATAGCTGCATTGCCATTGTCCTTACCTCCATGATTATTCAGGCGTTTAGGGCACACTTTTCTTGTATGACCCTCCTTCTTACATTGATAACATCGAATGTCAGATGCATCACCACTATAAGACTTCTGTTGACTTTTACCCGTCTTCTTGTCGAACTTGCCATCTCTCTTTGTGAATTTTGCCTTGACCGATAGGCCTTCACCAGTCGAAGATGGCTTGTGTTCCTTTCGTTCGTTCAAATCCTTCGAATACAGTGCTGACTGAATTTCTTCAAAGGTCAGAAACTCTCTTCCATTCAAAAGAGTTTCTTTGAAGTGAGCATGTGATCCGGGCAAAGCACACAGCAACAACAATGCTTGATCTTCATCATCAATCTTGACATCGATATTTTCAAGATCAAGAATCATCTTGTTGAACATATCGAACTACTCAGCCAAAATTTTGTCTTCAATCATCTTGAATGAATACAAAGCTTGCTTCAGGTAGAGGCGATTGATCAACGATTTGGTCATGATCAGACTTTCAAGTTTCACCCATAACCCCGATGCCGACGTCCCCTTTAAAACTTGTCATAGAACCTTATCACCAAGACTCAATAAGATGGCGTTGTGGGCTTTCTCTACCATACTCGTTCTTTCTTTTTCCGTTAACACGTCGTCCATGTCTACAGCTCTCTTCAACGCTTCCAAACAACCCTGCTAAACTAGTAGGGCTTTCATCTTCAAGCGCCACAGACCAAAATCATTAACTCTGGTGAAGTTTTCAATCTTATACTTTGTTGAAGACATCTTCCTCCGCGCCCACCGCACCAATTTGTTGTGAAATTAGATGCCTTGAAACAAAATATAAACTGTTTCTTTATGATCAAGAAACACACAGGGGTATCAAAGATGGTAAAAGAATAAGAACAACAAGGATTGGTTATAACTGTTATTCTTTACTCTCTCTTTGAATCAGATTTCAAGTACTCAAGAATAACAAATAACCCTCTCACCCTAATTAGGATTTGCCACACTTATGATGAGAGACTAGTATGCTATTTATAATAATACATAACATACTAAACTAATGGGCTTTTTAATAATTACCCATTACAAGCTAACTTAGGGTACAAGCTAATTTAAACAATTGGACATAACAAACAAGCCCAATTCAACATGCTAACAAAAATAACATTTCCGACAACTACATGCTTGACCCTACTTCGGCTACAACATACACTACTTCGACAACACCATGTGAATGACCTTCGACTACATACTGAACATCTGTCGAACTGTCGAACCAAGAAGCTACCTTTGATCATACTAGAGTTCGACCCAATATCTGACAAACCAAATATTGAGCAGGTACCACATGCATATAGAGTTGAGTTGCGAGTCTGGTTCAGAGTGGGGACCATGGCGAGCATGAGTTGAGTCGATGTTGCATTGCATTATATGATGATGAAATGTTTGTGTAATGATGAGTAATATTGTATGATTTAAGTAAGTTTGACCATGATATGGGTGAGATATGAATACATGATATTGGGGTGCATGTTTGATATGTGTATGATTCTATAATGTGTGAATATATCCTGATTGTTTTATGCATCATTTATTATTTGATTGTATTCTCACCGCTTTTTAGGTTGTTATGTCTGCACTCTTCTCGAGCATAGACAATTAGGTACCTGTGTAGGATCTTGAATTAGAGGAGGGCGTTGTGCCTCTTTAGTTGCTTGTCGATCGAGTCTTATAGTTGGAGTCCCTGTGATATGTAACATAAGGGGATAGGCTGTTCTTTAATTTGTTTTCTTACGTTGCATATCTTTTTCTCTAATTGGATTTTGGACATTTTTTTTTCAAACTTATTGTTTTTAAGGCTTTTTATGCCAACTATTTCATAATTTTGCTGCTTATCAAATGAAGTTGAGTAGCATCCTGCTTGGAAGATATATGTTTTATACCTATTTTATTTAATTATTTGTCGAGTCACGAATCAGCGTGTTACATAGTGGTATCAGAGCAGATCAGTCCATTCGGCTAGGTTTTTGTAATTTTGTATGTTCCATGGTATGGGATATGTGTGTGAAACACTGTCGATACTCGTTTCTTTTTCTAACCGCTTGCCAGCAGTAGCGGGATTGAAACAAGCGGGGGAGAATCTTGTGCTTCTCTAAGATGTTTTACGTGTGAATAGTTGGTTCATCATGCCACTGATTGCAAGGGTGCATGTTTATGGATGCTGCTATGATGTTTCTTAAACCCGAAGAGAATGTGGTTCGGTGACTACTTCTTTGGTGTGTTTCAATTGTCCTTTGACAATTTATGGTCGAAACTTTGGGATTGACATGGTCTATTTTCCTAAACTTGATGTTATTTTGGGGAAGAATTGATTAGAGTTCAAAGTTGTGTTTATCAATTGCTTTTATAAATCAGTGAAGTTTCTTGAACTCGAGGAGAGTACGGAGTCGAGTTTCATGGCTGCAAGACACGTAGAGATGTCCTTGAGAGATAGTACTGAAGTGTTCGTGGTGTTTGTGTCATTGAATGGGGGAAACTATATAGTGATTACGTATTTACCTATTGTGTAAGTTTCCTGAGGTGTTACCATATGACATTAGTGATTCGCCACTGAAGCGGGTGGTGGAGTTTGCTATAGACTTAGTACCTGGTACTAGTCCTGTGTCGATGGCTCCTTATATAATGTTTGCTTCAGAGATGAGTGAGGTGAATAAATAGTTAGAGGATCTACTTGAGAATAATTTTGTTCGACTGAGTTTTTCATCGTGGGGAGCGTCGATGCTGTTAGCTAAAAAGATAGATGGTAGCATGAGGTTGTGTGTTGACTATCGACAGCTGGACAAGGTTACTATCAAGAGTAAGTAAGTTCTTCCAAGAATTGATGATTTGATGGATCAGTTGGTTGGTGCTTGCGTGTTCAGCAAGATTGATTTATGTTCGACTTATCATCAAATTCATGTGAAGTAAGAGGATATTCTGAAGACTGTGTTCAGAATGAGATATGGTCAATATGACCATTTAGTGATGTCGTTTGGTGTGTCTAATGCTCTCGGAGTGTTCATGGACTACATGAATAGAATATTTCATCCGTACTTAGATCAGTTTATGGTTTTTTTCATTTATGATATTCTGATATATTCTAGGTCTGATGAAGAGCATGTGGAGCATCTGAGAGTTGTCTTGCAGACCTTGAAAGAAAATAAGTTGTATGCGAAGTTATCTAAGTGTGAATTATGGTTTAAAGAATTTATTTTCCTTGGTCATGTGATATCTAGTGGTGGTATCTGTCGCTCCCGAGGATTTGCATCCATGGTACAAACGCGAAAGTGGCGCGAAAAACAGAGTCGCCAGCAATGTGTATTTATCCCAAGAGAGGGAAAGGAAACACTGCGTAAACCTGGGGGAAGGGAAAAGCATGGTCTCGCGACCAAGAGAAATGGGTAAGGGAGTCGGTTACGCGAAGGGAAGGTGTTAGCACCCAACACGTCCATCGTACTCGACGGGATCCACGCTTGTTATCACAATCAAAGGGTGTCGTCATCTGAAGCTCCACTGCTACTGGACTGGAGAAGGAACGAGAACGGAAAGGAACGAAGAAACAGGGGAGAAAAGAAAGAAGAAGTGACTCGATAGGACATCCTCGGAGTCCTAGGCCTACGTATTCCCTCGTGCAATGGGAAAGTCAGAGTCAACGTAGTTCGGACACGAACTAAGGGGGGAGGTTGCTCGCCAAGACATCGCCCTCTTGTGCCTACGTATCCTCAATCGGACGAGAGAGAGGAAATCAGAGAAGTCATAGTTCGACCTAACGAGGTCGGTTAGTGTTTTTTATGAGCGACGTTAAGTTCGCGTCCGGCAGTTAGGGTCGATGCCTGTTTGCGACTTAGGCGGAAAGTAACGTGCTCTTTTCTGAAAATGGTCTGGAACCAAACAATCCCGAAGGATAAAAAGATTTGAATTTGTTTTTGTGTTTTTAAGACAGAAGTGGATTGAAGTTAGTTCGTAACTTATATTGCACTAAAGTCTACCATGCGGGAACGAGTGAATCGCATGGTCGCTCCCAAATGGGACGTATGCTAAACACTCTAGAAGAGGAGGGAGACCCTTCGCTCTTCATTTCCTACACTTAAGGCTTGAGCGCAATATACGTTATATTTTATTAAGTGTTTTTAAAGAAGTTATGAGATGAGAAGAGAGAGGAATCAATGGAAACTCTAACCTAAAGCTAACATGCAAAGGAGATCCTAGGGTTAGTGAGGTTTAGGAGAGAAACAACTACCTAAGACCTAATGCTAATCCTACTCCAAGCTTAATCGGAAATTAAGTTGGACTAGGTAGCTCTAAGGGGAAAGGAATCCAAGACTTAATCAAGTCTTGAGATTCAATGGGAAAGAAAGAGTGAAAGAGATGAAGGTGAAAGAGAAGAATGAGAAAAGAGATGGGGCAGTAAGCACATCATAATCATCATATCCAAATCACATCATTAAACATGCCTCAAAGATCATACAATAACATCTCAAGTATACGAGTGAAAGCACACAAGAAAGGATGCAAGTAAACTTGCATAAGGGGTACAATTAAGCATCAATGAACTTTACACAAAGATGAAATGGATAAAGTAAGATGAACATGAATCCAAGTCAGAACTTAATATATCTCATAATCAATCAATTCAAACATACAAAAGTATTTTACATCATGATGCATTATGAGCCAAAGGAGCAACAAAACATTTGATAATGATATGCATCATACAAATCGAACCATAATGAACATATGAAGTGAAGACCAAGTAATGAACTCAAGAGGGCAGTAGCATATACATCAACAACATATCAAGATCAAACTCAAGTCACATAAGATGAATCATTAAGCAACACATTCCAAACAGGCATCAAAATTAATCAAAACATCTACTTATCAATCATGCAAGCAAACCAAAGGACATGTGAAGCAAAGAGTGAGAACATGTCACATAAAGCAACTTAAAACAAAAGGGGCAGAACCTCTAAGATGTCAATCAAGTCAAACAAAAGGCCTCATGCATTGGTTGTATCAAACAAGGAAACATTTCACAAGATTAAGTCAAACATGCCATTGAATTCAAGTCAAAACAACATCAACTTAGAAAATCAAAATCAAATAGGAAAATGGATCAATGAGGATGACTCTAAATCCATAGACAAGATCAAACAGAATAGGATCACACCATATAATCATTTCAAACATCAATCAATCACAAGTAAACAAATGCACTTAAACTAGGTCAAGTGTCTAAGCATGCCTCAACCAAATTCAAACCACAAGTAAAGATCAACCAAAAATAGCAAAGTGGCTCAATAAATTCCCAAAAAATAATCAAAGGTAATTTTGAACATCCAATTAACAAGTACAAAAAGATCGGAACAGAACTAACTCAATAGCATATTCAAAAGTGCTCCACAAGTCAAGATATGCATATAACCGAACAAAGATCGAGGGTCCACAAAAGTTGAATGGCAAGTCACTAAAAGTAACTCAAACCATCATCAAACTAGCATCAAAACAATCTCATATCAAGGTCTAAGAATGAAAAAAAAATCAGCAAAGTCACAAAACATAAGTATGAATCACATGAATAAGTATGGAGGACACTTTGGAAAAGAAAGTCAGAATTAATTATGAAAATAAATGGAAAATGAAAATAAAGTTCATAGAAAATTAAATAAGACATTAAAAAACGTTCATGAATTTGTTTGGAATTTTTGAATAAAAGTAAATATTTTTAATAATAAAAGAAAAAAAACGAAAACAAAAAAAAGAAAATAAAAAGGGAATAGAAATGGAGGGTGTATTAGCAATAGCATCCATGGGAAGATTCATATGCATTCGCGATTGGGCCCCAAACAGAGGGGTACGGATAGAAAATAGTGCGTAAGGCCCATGAGAAATGAAACAAAAAGTTCATCAGATTTTAAAACCAAAGAAAAAAAAATGAAATAAAAAAAAAGGTGACAAAAGTATGTAGACATTTATCAATTGGTCACATTTCTTTTAAACGCTACAGGAACAAATAATTAACCGACCAGTCACAAGCCGCCACGTCACCGTCTTCTACCTCATGACATGCAAAATTCACGAAAACCAGTAGCAGTGCGCATGGAATCACGATAGACGCTAGTACTAAAACACAAACTTGTTCTTCACATAACTTTCTCATTTTTCAACGAAAATCAAGAGTTCAAAAACCAAAAATGATCTATGCGACGAGAGGAATACCACCATGCCATTAGTTTTCACAAACACAAACTCTAACACATGCAAATATGGCCTACAAGACACGGATTCAAGCACAAAAATCACAAAATCATAAGTTCAACAACATGCTCAGATTCAAACATAAAACACCTCCTACCTATTGTAGGGCTCAGCTACAAATGCATGAAGCACTCTATAACATTTAAAACTAAAGGATGAGAGAGGCAAAGCTTAAAGAAGTTTACCTAGTGGATACAAGTCCACTTCTTCGTCAACTTCCAGCAACGAAAGAAACCCAGAGGAGTGTTCTTTGAGCTCCAAGGATAAGAATCAAGTGAGAAAATGAAGCTTCCTTCAAAGAAAAATGAGATTTGAGGATGACTTTGAATGATAGAGTAGGAAGTTCGGATCTGATTCTTGCACACAAAATGAGTCTCCTCCCCTTGGTTTTTAGGGTTAGTGCTTATATATGAAGGGTTATGAGTGATTAAATGGGCCTAAAGAGGAATGAGCAGTTTTTTCAACTTTTTTGGCAAAACTTGAAATGGAGGGTGTATACGGGTAGTGGTGTTATGAAGGGTGTATAAAGTGACTTTGGAGAGTGGAAAGGACAAAGAGAGAGAAAAGATCAGAATCGTATAACATGAGGGAGTGAGAGGAAACAACTTCTCATGCAAGTTTGTGGTTTTTCTCTTTATGGCCAAGGATTCAAATATTGAGCAAGGTTGGTACAAGGCATGTTGGCACCTTTTAGGCAATGTTTTGGTAGTGTAAGATGGGCCTCATGCGTGTGGATTTGGAATGTTTATGAGCAGGCTGCAAGTGTACAATACCAAATGCCAAAAACACATGTCCTTTATGTTTTAGAAATTAATTTGTGCACCTCATTTTGTGCCATGATATCTTGGTGAATCCTTGGCCAAATGATGAGCTTTTGGGTTCTTTAAAAAGCTAACATGATAGAGAACAAAATTGATGTTGAAAAAGAATGGAAATAATGCTTGTAAGTATGTGAAAAACTAACATGAAAATCTGTCCTTGGAGCTGCCAAAAGAAGACTTAGAGAAAATTCTAAGTCTTTGAGTTTTGCAAGGTTAAAATGTCCAACTTTAGAGCAACATAACTCACTCAATAACAACCCAAATGCCATGGTTCTTGTATCCATTTTGAAGGGAAAACTTCAATCTACAACTTTCATGTGGAGAAGATTTTGAAATAAACCCTTGATCATGGTGAAAAATGGTCTTTAAAGTGGTTAAGAACTTACTAAAAATAGTAAATCTCTAAAACCCTAACCTTCCCAAAATGGCAACTTTTCAACTTCTTGATTTTTTTTTCATGATTCTTTGAACATTCTTGATCAAATCTCATACAAGGACCATATTTGACTTGAAAATCAACATGTTGACCTCAAGAAGTCAGGAGTTGACTTTTTCGCTGCACAGTTGACTTTATTCCCCATTCTCCTGATTTTCAAACCTCTGATCAATTGAAACTCTTCTGAACCAACTTGATGGATAATTCTCCACTCCTAGACACTTGAGGACATGAGGAAAATCATGGAGTCAAGTCTTGCCCAAAAAAATCAGAAATAAACTGATTTTATGGCAAACCCTAGTTTTGGTGCCTTCAGTCTATGAGGAATCAGCACATCCTCCAAATCCAAATTCCTCTGAGTATGAGGTGTATCCAGTCAGACAATGATGAGATGTGACATTTGATGATGATAAAAACTCAAAGAACATGCCCATTGGAGGGTTAAACCCAAGAATCTCAAAACCCTAATTTGAACCATCATGCAAGGAGAGTGTGATGCCCTTGAAACCTCTTGCCAATCTTGATCTCATAATGAGATGATGGACCAATTAAGAAACCTTGAAGCCTTAGGCTCCTTTGTGGCTCAAGAAATTATAGTATCAAGAAGTTTCTCTCTTCTTAGCCCCTTGGACAATACACATGAACTTTTCTTGAACCTCTGGAAAACATCCTCTTCACCTGAGTTATACCAACTACCTTGATCCCATGCTAAGAGCCAATGATACGCAAAGATGATAATGCAAGAATGAAATGAAACATAAGCCAGTTAGAGGTTAGAAAAAAGAGAAGGCAAATTTTGAGGTGTTACAGTATCATAGTGGATTTATCGAAGAGAGATACAATGTTGTAGTGGGAGACTCCGAATATGTTACGCAGATCAGAAGTTTTCTTGGTTTGGCTGGTTACTACAGAAGGTTTATCAAAGGGTGTGTTTGTTTGAAGTTATAAAAAACATTCCTTGGAATCATATTTCTTGGAATATTATTCCTAGGAATAATATTCCAACTTATGTGTTTGGATAAAAATTAAATTTTTTAGGAATGATTACATATTCATTTAATTTAAAAATTATAAAATAAAATATATATGAGTAGTAGTGGGAAGTTATAGGAAGTTGAGCTTATTCCCATGGGAATGTTGGTTTCCCACCCTTTATGCATGGGAATAAGTATGACAAAAATTATGTGCAAACAACATTCCTGGGAATAAAAAGTACTCGGGAACAATTTTGAAAAACTTGAAACAAACATAGGATTATTGCATCTCCAATGTCACATTCCCAGGAATTTAATTTCAATCCTTGAAACAAACACACCCAAATGCATTTCAAAGTTGGCATTGCTTTTGACTCAGTTGACTCGAAAGGGTCAAGCTTATGTATGGAGTGTTCAGTAAAAAGAGTTTTGAAGAACTCAAGAAGAGGCTGACATTAACTCCAATTTTGATTTTGCCAAGTGCAAATGAATAATTTGTTTTGTATTGCGATGCTTCGAAGATGGGTCTAGGTGGTGTGTTGATGCAAAATGGTCAGGTGGTGGCTTATGCCTCTAAACAATTATAATTTATGAGAGGAAATATCCTACGTATGATCCAGAGTTGGCATCCGTGGTGTTTTAGTTGAAAATTTAGAGGCAATATCTGTTTGGTTCCAAATTTGAAGTGTTCAGTGACAAAACGAGTTTGAAGTATCTCTTTAATAATAAAGAGTTGAATATGAAGAAAAGAAGGTGGCTTGAATTTCTGAAGGATTATGATTTTGGTTTGAGTTTCCATCCTGGTAAAGCCAATGTCGTAGTTGATGCTTTGAGCAGAAAGTCGTTGCATATGTCGATGCTCATGGTTTAAAAATTGGATTTAATCGAGCAATTCAAAGATCTGAGTTTGCGTGTGAAGATACTTCTAACAATGTGAAGTTGGGCATGTTGAAGTTGACTAGTGATTATATTTGGGGTATTATTGACAGATTGACTAAATCGCGACTCATTTCATACCCATTAAGATCAATTATCCTTTGCAGAAGTTATTCGGGTTGTATATCGAGAAGTTTATTAGCTTGCATGGTATTCCACCGAGTATTGTGTCACATAGGGATCCGAGGTTCACATCGAGGTTTTGGCAGAGTTTGCAAGAAGCGATGCGTACTAAGCTGAAGTTGAGTTTTCCTTATCATCCACAAACAGATTGCCTGACCGAGAGGACTTTCAGTCTTAGCAAGAAGAGATGGGTACTAAGCTGAAATTGGATTTAATCGAGCAATTCAAAGATCTGAGTTTGCGTGTGAAGATACTTCTAACAATGTGAAGTTGGGCATGTTGAAGTTGACTAGTGATTATATTTGGGGTATTATTGACAGATTGACTAAATCGCGACTCATTTCATACCCATTAAGATTAGTTATCCTTTGCAGAAGTTATTCGGGTTATATATCGAGAATTTTATTAGCTTGCATGGTATTCCACCGAGTATTGTGTCACATAGGGATCCGAGGTTCACATCGAGGTTTTGGCATAGTTTGCAAGAAGCGTTGGGTACTAAGCTGAAGTTGAGTTTTCCTTATCATCCACATATATATTGTCTGACCGAGAGGACTTTCAGTCTTAGGATGATCGGCTGAGAGTGTGTGTTTAGGAGATAAGAGGTAATTGGGACAGTTACTTACCATTGGCTGACTTCAACTATAACAATAATTTCCATTCTAATATTGGAATGGCACCGTTTGAGGTGTTATTTGGTAGAACGTGTAGAACACCTTTGTGTTAATATAGTTCTGGTGAGAGTGTTGTGCTTGGACCTGAGATAGTTCAACAGACTACTAAGAAGATCAAGATGATCCAAGAGAAGACGAAAGCTTCGCAGATTCGTCAGAAGAGCATCATGACAAGAGGAGGAAAACACTTGAGTTCCAATAGGGAGATCATGTGTTCTTGAGATTTACTCCTGTAATTGGTGCTGTGCATGCATTGAAATCTAAGAAGCTTACGTCGTGTTTCATTCGGCCATTTCAGATTCTTCAGAGAGCAGGAGAAGTGGCCTACCAAGTTGTGTTACAGTCATATCTTTTGAATCTTCATGATGTGTTTCAAGTATCTCAGTTGAGGAAGTACATTCTGGATCCGTCTCATGTGATCCAGTTGGATGATGTGCAAGTTAAAGAGAACTTGAATGTTGAAACCTTGCCGTTGGGGATTAAGGATCGGGAATTGAAGCACTTGTGAGGCAAGGATATCGCGTCACTAAAGGTTGTTTAGAGAGGTCCTGCTAGTGGCAGTGTGATGTGGGTGCTCGAGAGTAGGACGAGATTGTCTTATCCAGAGCTTTTCCTTTTAGGTAATTTTCTGGGGCAGAAATTCATTAAGAGGGGGAGAGTTGTAACACCCCGGCTTAATTTGTCTTTTATTTGATTATTTATTTGATTTAAGTGTGTGATTTATTTAAATAGTTATTATTTTGTGTGATTCATGTTGTGTTTGGCCGATGTCGGCATTTGTTGTAATTTATGTTGATTTAACTAGTTTTGGTGGGATTTAATTAATTAACAGAAAATTGGTAGAAATGTAGAGTTGGACATATTTTGTGAATTGAGGGAAGTGGTGAGTAGAGAGAAGTTGAGTTTTAGTTAGCCCAAAATTATAATTATGAGAAGTAATTAGAATATTATATAATGAGAAAAGTAGTCAAAATAGGATTTTTAAAACACTTTAGACAGTACGTGAAAAAGAAGAGAATAGAGAGGAAGATGAGAGTTAGGGCTTTTTGGAGAGAAGACCATAAAAGGTTGCTTTTGCTGAAATTACAAGGTAAGGCAGGGGGTTATTCATCTAAAAGTGCCTTAATCATGAAAGGGTAAAGAGGTTTCCCAAAACCTCCAATAGGATTTTCTTCCTTTCTCTTTTGATTGGTTGTATGATGAATTTCATGAAGGTGATGATGTGTTATGCAATGAATTGATTGAAATTCGTGCTTTATGAATGTGGTGATTATTGATTGTGTTAAGCTTTTCATTAGCATGGTGTTTGATTTAAAATTGAGGGTTTTATAACATGAACATAATTCTAAAATTTTGTGATTAATTGATGGAATACATGATTAATCTGTGTAGTGTGATGTGTTTAATGACATGTAATTGATATATGTTGTTGGGTTCATGTTATGAGATGCTTGGACATGTTAGAACATGATTGGGTAAGGTTTAGAATGGATAAAGTATGAACAAGACGAGTTAAACGTGGAATTTGTGGAAAAATTCAAGACAAAAATCGCTTGGTTCCCCTGGAACAATCGATTGTTTCACTTGTCACAACTACAATTTTTGGGACTGAAAGCTTGGACCAATCAATTGGTTCAAGCATGTAATCGGTTGGTTCATTTTAAAACTAGGGGTTTTGGCTTGAATACAGGGAACAGTCGATTAGTTACCTAGTGTAATCGGTTGGTCCCCTTTGAAATGTGAAAAATTAGTGAAACAAGGAGTCGGGAACAATAGATTGGTTACTGGGTGTAATAGATTGGTTCACTTACTGTTTTCGCCATAATTTGAGTTTTGTGACTCAGATTAAGACGCGGTTTGAAGTGTTGAAAAACTAACACACATAGATACATTATGGTAGTGCCTTGCGAGATGAATTGACATTTTTTAATGATGTTTGGATACATGTTAAATGTGTGAATGTATGAATAATTGTGTGAATTATTATACATGCTTAATGACGAATCAATGTTAAGACGATTTAACATGATTGAGTGTTGTAAGAGGATATGTATTTAATATGGTTTTGTTGTTGTGAAATACAAGTTTAATTATGTGAATTGTTGTACATGCTTGCTGACGATGGATGAGATGAGTAGTTTTAGTGAAAACTACTGGTGAGGAATTGAATGTATAATCGTTTACAGTCAGAGTGGGGATGTACTAGTTGCTATTTGTTGTGGTCGTATGATTGTTTACAATCAAAATGGGGTTATATTCATTATTGTGTTGTTGTAATTGCATTATGATATGCCATGCATCATATGTTGTCGTCGTTGTGAAAGAGTCATGTTTGCAAGTTCAGATTAGGGACTAGTGACTTGTCCCAAGCTCAGAGTGGGGGCTTGTGACAAGAATAAGTTAAGTTGATGTTGCATTGCATTACATGATGATAAAATGTTTTGTAATGATGTGTAATCCGACATGATTTGTGTTAGTTTGAACATGATTTGGGTGAGATGTGAATACATGATATTGGGGTGCATGTTTGATATGTGTATGACTCTATAGTGTGTGAATCTATCATGATTCTTTTGTGCACCATTTATTATTTGAATATATTCTCAACCCTTTTTGTGTTGTTGCATCTGTGCTCCTCTAGAGTATAGACAATCAGATACCCGAGTAGGAGCTTGAAGTAGAGGAGGGAGTTGTGCCTCTTTAGTTGCTTGTCGATTGAGTCTTATAGTTTTAGCCTCTCTGATATGTAACACTAGGGGACATGTTGTTCTTTTATTTGTTTTCTTATGTTGAATATCTTTTTCTCTAATTGGATATTGGACCACTTTTTTTCAAACTTATTGTTGTTAAGGCTTTTTATGCTAACTATTTCATAATTCCACTTCTTATCAAATGAATCAAGTTTTATTATCACGTGGTTCATGTATGTTTTATTGAAGTTGAGTAGCATCCTTCTTGGAAGACATATGTGTTATACATGTTTTATTTAATTATCTGTCGAGTTGGGAAGTAGGATGTTACAACAACACCGGTGAGTACATCCATTTAAAATATGTAATCAAAGAATTTATCAAGAATGGGAGGCTCACCCAATACAAACAGAAGGGCATTTAAAAATATGAATGAGATAGAAAGAAAGAAAACAATAGGAGATTTGACTCCCCAAGAAATACACGATATACTCGCCAAGAAAAAGGATCTCCTAAGAAATGCTTAGAAGATGTGAGCGAAGACACCAAAAAGAATGGTATCAGCATTGAAGAGGAAGAATTCCAAAAGGGGAACTGCCAATTCATCACATTAGTCACTAAAAGTATTCTCAGGAAAATGTATTAGCCCAAGGACACTCTTAAAATCAGAAATGTAGAGCTAATGTTGGTCAATTGTGAAGGCAAAACAATTTATAAAGGGAAGCCGAAGAGGCCTGTCCTTGTGTTCTGCGATAGAAAAAAGGCAAGGGGAATCCTGAACGAAGTCTTTCCTTTGGTAATAATGGTGACTATGGATAACTTTGATGTTTCTAGAATTCTCATTGATGGTGGGAGCTCATGAGACATTATGTATGCAAAGCTTTTTGAGAAGCTTGGGCTAAAGAGGGAAAAGTTATCATCGTATGAGGGATCTGACATGCAAGCTTTCAACGACACAATAATTCTCCCTTGGGGATACATAGAATAAATAGTATCCTTGGAGAATGAAGATATTCTAGGATGATCGATCTATAATTCCCAGTAGTTCGATGTAAAAGCATATACAACCACATCCTAGGAAAACCTTTCACAACGACACTGGACGTGGTGGCTTCTCCAGTCCACCTGAAGATGAAATATCATATTAATAAGCATAATTTTTTTTGCTTTTCAATTTATAATTTAATTGTTATTTATAGTTTTTCCTAATGTTTTTGTTCAATTCACTTATCTCTTTCTGTTTTTCTCTGTGTTTCATGTGTTTCAAGAGTCCAAAGTTGGGATTTAATAAATTGGAACGAAACTAGGAAAGATATTACGAGAAGACTACACGAAGGAACACTCCTTGTAGTAAAACTTGTTGATATCACTATCATTCAGTAATAAACTCAAGAACACCTCTAATACAAAATTATTGGGAGCATTACGTACAGGTCGTAATTCCCCTACAGGCGTAATAGTCCCACTTAATTTCAAATTATGCATAGGTTTATGAATCTACGCCTATGTAAGGCCTTTGTATTTCTGAATTGCAACACACACTTTTTACATTACATTACCTTTTAAATTATGCAGTTTTTTTTGTTGCATTATTGTTTCTTTCATGAGGCAAAAATGAAAGGCATTGATATAAAGCTTTTAACAATCATTAAGAAAATTTTATAATTTATTATCGACTCAACCAAACATCATCTAATCGACCAGGAAAAAGATCTAATTGATTATACAGTAGAAAATTTTCTTAATCAAACAGACACCCCCTAATCAACTAGCCAGGCCTTTAAAGTACTTTTAGGTGATTTTGTTAAGTAAAGAGAGACCTTAAAAGTACTTTAAGTATGTGTATTTGTGTGTGTGTGTGTGTGTGTTTGTGTGTGTGTATGTGTGTGTGTGTGTGTGTTTGTGTGTGTGAGTGAGTTACCTTCGTATAGTAGGAGTTACTCTCCTACTTTTACAGGACTCTGGTCACTTAGATAGACACGACCAGACTAACTTTCACATTACCTCTTTCACAAATATGAAACTTTCAAGTTCCTTTTCCAGATATACCGATCATATAAACATTTCACTGGAACCTTAAATCTCATGCTTGATGAGGCTTTATATATCTTTAAGTTAATCACCATCATCAAAGTGTTAGAAAGATATGATAACCGACTTCAACATTCATCAGTGTTGTAATCATCAAAACATCAATAAGTTTGTCACCATCAAGATCATGTGCTTCATCCTTGCAAGCACATAAATCCATATTTTCCCTATTTTTAATGATGACATCGCATTTTTCAGAGATGTGGTAATAGAGAAAACAAATAGATAAATTTTGGAGTGGTTAAACTCTCCCTTACATGAGTAGAGAATATAACCTACTCCCCTAGAGAGTAAATTTCTTCTCCTTAGGCATATCAAAAAAGGCAGGGAAAAACTATAACACATAGATCAGATGATTATTGTGATACCACTTGTTGGACAAGTGACTCCAAGCATAACAGGGGGTGAATTGTGGTACTCAAAATTTGCGATTAATTTAAAGGTTTTATTACTTACAAATATATTTGTGTTAATATTCACAAAGTCAGAGCGAAAAGTAGTGGAAGCCAAATATAATAGTAAAATAAATAAAAAAAATTAAAGAGAAAGAGTTAGAGAGATGTTACTAGAAATTATAAATGTTCAGTCAAATGTTGGCCTAATCTTGTCCCCAAGAGATTTTCTTGAGATCTCACTATAATATTGAGCCTTTATAAGTTATGCTCATGAACCCTTGATGTAAGTGAATTGAGAGATTTTATACTAGCTTATCCCCCCAACTAAAAGATATTTTTTCCAGTAGATGAACTCACGAACCAAAAATAGATTTTATTGACTAATCTCAATAACCAAATAGAAATTTTGCAGGCTAAAATCTATTTCAATATGATATTTTCCAATGGTTTATCTCAAGAACCAGACTTAATTTTTCAAGAGTATTGTACTCTTTAAAATAAAAACAGTGGCACGACACCAGTACAACACTTTCCACACAAGTAGTTTTCACTTACATGACACTAAGATAACTTTGGAGAAAGAAAATATTTAAAGAGACAGAAGAGAGTAATAAGATTTAATGAATAAGGAAACCCCGAATTATAGTTTGAAATAAAGTGAGGAGAAGCCTCCTTTGGATAGGAAAAATTTGTCTAAAAAAGGAAACAGTCAATGGTCCAAATTAATGGTCTAATCGATTAGGTACTACAAATAATCGATTGTTAAGGCCCAAATGGAAGGTTTTGGTATAGAGTTCTTACAAATCATTAAGAGACTGCACTAATAGATTATAGACTCAACCAAGTACAATCTAATCAATTAGGAAAAGATCTAATCAATTAGATGGTTAGAAAAAGTCTCTTAATCAAGCAGACACCCCCTTAATATCTAGATAGGTCATAAAAACATTTTTAGGTGATTTTGTTAAGTAAAGAGAGGATTTACTCTCCTATTTTCACGATACTCTGGTGACTCAGAAAGACACAACCAGAAGAGTTTGTAAACTTCCTCTCTTTCATTACTCTGAAGCTTTCATATTCCTTTACAAGATATATCGATCATATATGCACTTCATTGGAACCTTGAATCTTATTCTTGACGAGGCTTGGGATATATTTAAGTTAATCACCATTATCAAGGAGTTTGAAAGATATCATCATTAACTTCAACATTCATTAGCGTTTCCATCATGAAACATCAAGAAGGTTTTGAGTATTAGGATCATCACCTTCATACATGCAAGAACATAGGTCCACATAGGAAACCAAGGAAATGATCGAGGGAGATGGGGACAAAGTATCTCGATCATGGTTCTCGTCTTATACTGCCCTGAACTCTTCAAGGGAGAAAGTTCTACAAGATTGTACAAATGCGAACTTTAAGGAAATCGCGATAAAAATTCTTTTTATGGTAAAGGAGTTTTCTAGGACCAACAAAATAAGTTATTTCCCTTTAAATAATATCCATGGTCACAAATTCGATGAGTGCATCCATTTAAAGGATACCATCAAAGAATTAATTAAGAATGAGAGGCTCACCCAATACACACAGGTGGGTGGTCAAAAAGATGTATGGGAGAGAAAGAGAGAAAACAATAGGAGATTTGACTCACAAAGAAAGAAATGATACCCTCGCCTCGAAAAGGGATATCCTAAGAAATCTTTAGAGGTGGTGAGTAAAGCCAAAGAAAATAAGGATATCAACAGTGAAAAGGATGAATTCTGAATGTGGAAACGTCAGTGCATCACGTCAATCACCAAAGGTATTCCCATGCTGATGTATCAGTCCAAGGACACCTTTAAAATAAGAATTATAGAGCTAATGATGGCCAGTAATGAAGGCAAAACAACTTATAAAGGGAAGTTCAAGATACCTATCCTTAAACGAAGTTTTTCCTTTAGTAATAATGATGACTATGGCCAACTTTGATGTATATAAAACCCTCTTATACGGGTAGATCTCATGGGAAATTATGTACGTAAATCTTTTTGAGAATCTTGAGCTAAAGGGGAAAAAGTTGTCATCATATGAGCGATTTGACGTGCAGGCTTTTAACGACACAATAACTCGCCTATGTAGATACATAGAACTAATGGTAACCCTTGGAGAAGGAAGGGATACAAGGACAATTGATATGTAACTCATGGTAGTTCCCTGTAAAAGCATCTAGAACTGCATTCTAGAAAAACCTTTCATGATGACACTAGACGGGGTGGCCTCTCCAGTCCCCATAAGATGAAATATCATAATAAGTAGATTTTTTTATTTGAAGTGTTTGACTCAATTGTTATTTATAATGGTTTCCTTCCGATTTTGTTTAATTTACTTATGTATTTCCGTTTTTATCCGTGTTTAAGGTGTTTTAAGAGTACAAAGTTGGAATATAAAAAGTAGAGCAAGACTAGGAAAGAGACTGCGAGAAGACTACACGAATGAACACTCCTCAAAGTAAAAACTTGGGGATATTGCGACTAGGCTATAATAACCCCAAGCACACCTCCAATACAAAGTTCTTGGGAGCATTACGTCTACGCCGTAATGCCTGCAGCGACCGTAATGGTCTCAGTAGCAATTAATAATTCTAAAATTTTGACGTTTTCTTTGGCGAATCATGTACTTCCCAATTGTTTCTTTTCTCGTTTAAGGCACCTTAATGTGAAATTAAGGCTAGTTTTATAAATCTAAGGCTATATAAGGCCTTTGTATTTCTGAATTGATAGACACACTATTTACCTTACATTACCTTAGAAATTTTGCACTTTTATTTTTTTGCATTCTTATTGTTTTTACGCTTCTTGGAAAAAGTATCTCTAGAGCAATGTACTCAGTTTGTAATCAAGTTTTCTATTCAGGTTATTATATATATTTACTTTAATAAACATTACTTCTATTTCATGTTTATATTAGTTCAATCTCTAATCATGTAGGATTTTAATGTTGTTATGTCTCAGTAGTTACCTTTGGGTTTAGGATCATGAGGACTGCCTAGATGACAGGACTCATGTAGGTTCTCTGTAAAAATAAAGATAGCGAGAATTATATTCATATTTTGGTTTTTCTACATTGATGTGTATATCTTTATGAAAGTTGAGATATTCACAAATATCATTCATATACTAAAAGGGTAAGATTGATATCTGAACTAGAAAGACCAAATGGTTAAACCAAAACTCTGAAAGTGTCTTTGGTTTAACCAAGAAAAACATTTTAAAAATAGGAAAACATAATGATCCTAAACAAAAAAAAAATTCTCTACAAAAGTAGGCAATTCGTAAGTTTAGGACAAGATTATACGCTTCCAAAACGAGGTATGATAAATTTTATCTATTAATTTCTACATAGAATATATTCTCGTAATTGTTAGAAAATACAAACTTACATGAGTGAATCTAGGCCAAAAATCATAGTCTTAAACCTTATTTTTATAAATCGTTAAAAACCAACCAACCAATCAGAGTCTTAAATAATTATCAAAAATAGAGAATTCAATAGCCATAATAGGTCCTCAGCGGAACAATAACTTTTCTATATTACTATGATAGAACCGTGCACTTACGACCTATCACACAATAATCATGAAGAGTCGGTAATTATACGTGATGATCTTGTTAAAGCTCGGATGATAAAAAAATTCTTATAGCATGACAGAGCAACGAAAGGAGAAAAAACACAATGGAGGTCAACACGGCCTCCCTTGGCAAATGAGTGGGAGAGATGGTGGTCAGCCACCAAAGGGAATAATTGGCGCTCCCACGAAATCATTTTAAATTGATAAATCCATGAGGTAGGTGTGAATAAAGACTGGATTTGGCCATGATACACCACACTAAGATGCTTAGAGATCAATAAGTAGTGTCGTAGACACTTGGTTTAAGTATCTATATTCTTCTTGTGTCAAATCTACTTTACTATGTAACATCTCTTATGAGATAACAAATAAAATTTTCACCAAATTTTATTCTTTATGATCACAAAGGATATGCACGAATAACATGTGTTGTCAAAGACGACATATATGTACAACTATAGCAATCAAAACCCTATGCAAAAGTTGTAGGGATAAAGACATCCGACCATAAAATAATATGGTAATCAGGATTCACCTCTTTGGTAGCTAGTCACTCCAAAGTGAAGAAGTTGAGTGCCTGATACATCAACCTCAAACAAGGTTTAAATTTGGGGACATAGAAGAGGATTAGATTGTTGACCAAGTGTGCACCTTAGAGACGTCAAATAAAACTTCTTACCAAGACCTCAGATGCCAGTCAATTCCCAGAGAAGTAAACTCAAGACTCAAATAAATGCACATAATAGATAGAAATACTAGTAACATAATAAATAAAGATAAATGGAATAAAGACAATAATTAAGAATATTAATTCATTAATAGTAAGAATTACATCAAGAAAGAGAACCCCAAAAAAATCCTATAAATCCTACTCAACATTAATCGATCTCCCATTAACTATCTCTTACTCAAAACGAATTTCTTCCCTTGATGTTCACACCTCAAAATGGAAAACTTCCACATGCCTTGGGGCATTTTTAGAAGAAACTTGTATAATGGAATAATTGTCTTCCACTGGCTTGCCATGCTCTTGGATAAGTCAAGGTTTTCAAGGTGCATCACCCGAAGGCCGTTTAGATCCTTTTTCCAACCCTCCAAAACTTTGTTCAAAGACATCTCTAAGTCCTTTACCTTGTTGCAGGAGGAATCTAATGCTTGGGTCGCCTCAGCTAATGAAGACTTAGTTTTGGATAGTGGTGCCAGGGTAGATGTTAGGGAGTCATCATTCTTCTTTATCTATGGAACCAACGACTACACCCTTTCAGCCAATAAATAAAGGTACTCAAAAGATCATATTTTATTCCCCATCTCCGTCAATACACCACTTATCTTTGTGAGCTCATCAAGAAATTGATTATGCTTGATAGTAAGTGTACTAACACATTGCATAAACACTTACTTCTCTATTCAAATACATTTAGATAATACGACATATCATCTCCCAGTGGTACCAAATACCAAAATTACGGATGCCCGACACATTTGATACGACATTTTTTCCAGCCCTTCTTGCTGAAAAATGTCAACCTTGATTGTAAAATATGCATAATTGTCTTCGTAGATGAAAGATTAAAGCTCCTTATCCATATGGGTACCCAGTGAGTGAAAAAAAAGCAACACAAATGTGTTTGAGGTCAAGGTTGAGCATCTCCCAGGACCAGATCCTCCTAAATCTTGCACAATTATTTAAGGTCTTTTGTCGTTCTTTCTTATCTTATAAGGCCTCTTAGGGGTATACCCCCACCATAAGTTGATTAGGAGAACCCTGTTCCATTGCCTTAGTTGGGATATGAAGTTTAAAAGAGGATGGGTCAATAGGGGACTCCATAGTTTAAATTATTCCCATAACCAACACATGGATGACTTCCACAAGCGAAGGGGTGACCATATGCATCTTCTTCATTTGAAGCATCATCTTGTGACACTTCATCATATTTACAAGCAAGAAATCAAAATTTTAAAGGAAACCATCACCGCAAAATTACAAATTAAAGCTTGAAAATTCCTATGTTAATTACTTAAGATGACATGCCTCTTCTATGTGGTGGAGGCCTCCATTGGCGCGTCTCTATGTACTACTTGTTTTGTTTCTTGGATGCTACCTCAAGAGAATGGTGTCGTTGATGAATCCCAAGCTTTCACAAAATGCTACTAGTATCCTCTTCAAATAGGTATCTTTCTAGGATAATTCGTCCAAAAGGTAGACACGAGACCCAATCTCAGCCAAGAAATGTCTCTGATGTCGAAGATTTGGAAACTTACCTGTACATATGAAAGGCACCTCAAGTTGAATACCATACATTCTCAAATGTTCCATTTCAATGAAAGGGATAACCAAGTATTAATGTCTTTGAAATTCTTCACACTATGAAAGTAGATCTCGAACATCTTCTGGCCCTGCCTAAGGTAGAGCAAACCTTGACCCTATGTTGTATTAGCTAAACAACCTTGGACGTTAAAAAGATGGAAAAAAAGTGTCAAAGTTGGCGCATTTCCATGGGGGAGAATATGGGTGAGAAAGGTCTAGATGTGGGTTTAATAGACCTTATCTTTTAAGAAAAATAGGTTCAAAAAGATTTTCTCAACAATAAGAGTTTTTAAAAAATAGATAGCAAAAAATATATTGTGTATGTGTTGGATTGATCACATGAGTTACATTATATTTAGACAATAGAATGAAATGTTGAAAGATGATGCAGGGAAAGATAAAGAGGGCACCTCAAAGCTTAAGCCTGAAGAAGAATGGACCAAGGAAGAAGATGAGCTTGCCCTTGGTAACTCTAAAGCCCTAAATGCTATCTTCAATGGAGTTGATAAGAACATCTTCAGATTGATCAACTCATGTGAAGTTGCTAAGGAAGCATGGGATATTTTGAAGGCTACACATGAAGGATCATCTAGAGTTAAGATGTCAAGACTTCAGCTTCTAACATCAAAGTTTGAAAGTCTGAAGATGAGACTATCCATGACTTCCACATGAGCATTCTTGAGCTGTCCAATGCATCCAGTGTTCTTGGAGAAAAGATGTCAGAAGAAAAGCTTGTAAGGAAAATCCTTAGGTCCCTTCCTAGGAGGTACAAGATGAAGGTGACTGCCATTGAAGAAGCACAAGACATCAGCCAGATGAGGGTTGATGAGCTCATTGGATCTCTTCAAACTTTTGAGCTTGGGTTGAATGAGGAAGAACCTGAAAAGAAGCCAAAGAGTATAGGCTTGGTTTCAAATGCTCAAGAAGAGAAAGGGAATAGTGCTGAATCCCAGGAGGATTTATCTCAGGCCATTGCTATGTTGGGAAGCCAGTTCAACAAGGTGTTTAAAAGAATGAACAAGAACTTCAAGCCTAATGTTAAGAACATCGCTTCTGACATCAGCAAGTCTAAGGAGAAGGATGAAGAGAAGACTGCTCAAGACAAGGGTGTTCAATGCTTTGAGTGTGAAGGTTATGGACATGTTAAGAAAGAATGTCCCACATTCCTGAAGAAGCAGAAGAAAGGCATGACAGTTTCTTGGTCAGACTCTGACAGTGAAAGTGAAGGAGAGTCAGCCAAACATGTCAAAGCTTTAACTGGAACAGTTGTTTCTGATGGTGATTCAAGTGATGAGGAACTGACCTTTGAGGAGTTAGCATCCACTTATCAAGAGCTTTGTCTGAAGAGTGCAGAAATCTGTCAAGAAAGTGAAAAACAGAAGAAACAGATTGTTCAGCTTGAGACTGCTAAAGCTGGTTTGGAAAATGAAGTCTTATTGGTCAAAGCTCATCTTGATCATATGACCAAATCTGTTAGGATGCTGAACAGTGGTATAAACACACTTGATAAGATCCTTCAGACAGAAAAGGTTGCTGGAGATAAGTCAGGCATAGGATTTGTGGTTGAGGAAAAGGTTTCTGCTGAAGCAAGCACTTTAGGAACCAAGAAGGAGATGTCTCAACCAATGTCTCAACATCACACAAAGAGACAGGATCCTAAACCTAAGCAGGTTGCTCATCGACAACCTCAAAATATTGGGAAGAGGCATGCTCATGGTCCTCATCAAAGAAAGGCACATGTTTCTGGAGCTAGGCAGTATATGCCTCCACAATATCATAAAAGCATGCATACTTCTAGGTTCAAACAGAACATGTTCCATCAGATGTCTCAACATCAGGGAAACATGTATGGCTATGGATATAATAATACTGTGCCTTATTATTATGGAAGAAGGAAGCCTCATCACCATAGAAGACAGCCAAAATGACAGCATCCTTACCATAGAAGATAGTCAAACTATGGGCGAAGAAGACAACATTATGGGTGGCAGCCACAACAGTATCATCATCAAGGTGGCAGAAGGTTTAACCACTTCAGAGAAGACAGAGCTAGGTGCTTTTACTGTGGCAAATTTGGACACATGCAGTTTTCTTGTTTCAAGCTACATGGTTATCCCAAGTCTAACCCTCAACCCAGACAGAAGGTGAACAGGCCCAAGGTTGTTAAACAGTGGGTTCCTAAACCTCAGGCCAAATGTCTATTGGCTCACACCTCAGATGGACATTTTGCTAAGGATGGATGGTACTTTGACAGTGGATGTTCAAAGCACATGACTGGATTCAAAAACCAATTGGTGGATGTCAATTCTTGCACCTCAATTGATGTTACTTTTGGAAATGGAGAGAAAGGGGTGATAAAAGGTGTTGGAAAAGTGAAGTGTCATGATGGACCTGATCTTGACAATGTGCTTCTTGTCAAAGGTTTGAGTGCTAATTTGATTAGCATAAGTCAGCTTTGTGATGATGGATATAAGGTCAGCTACACTAAGGATGAGTGTTTGATAACTAATGAGAAAAATGAGGTAGTTATGAAAGGAGTCAGATCCAGAGATAATTGCTATCAATGGGTACCTCAAGTGGACAGCTTATCTGGTGATGTTAAGGTTGATGTTGTAACATCAGATTGTGACAACAAGTGTGAAAGTCTGCTGAAAGGTCAATTAGGGTTAATTACTCTTAATGTGAATCCTTTTAAATTTTTAACAGGAAAGTTAATTTGGAGGGAGAAACTCATTGATTGGTCTTTAAGGGATACACAAAATCAGGCGCCATACCTTAGACCATCATTCCCTATTGAAGCAATATCACGCTTCATCAAAGCTCATATCTCCCAACTGTTCATCTTCTTCAACAAGAAGAATCATATGTCTCTGAACCTATACTGCTTCAAGGGAACCATGTCAAAACAGATGTCTTCTTCATCAAAGAAATCTGCTTCACAAAGTTCATCGCACGAAAAAGCTAGGGTTTCTAGAGAAGAGGGCTCTGCAGAAGAAGCGTTGAATGTAGCACCCATCTCCATGATGGTTCCGGAATCAGGTAAGCCAAGACCGTTTAAACTTCAACCAAAAAGGGCTGGAACTAAGTTTAATGATAATGAAACTAAGAGGCTAGTCACTAGTGTACTTTTTAGTGATAAATCTACATCTAGGTCATCTACTTCTCAAGCTGTGGAAGAGAGGTTTGATGTTGATCGCAGTCTTAGTGAGATTGCTACCAAAATTCTGGATAAGGGTTTAGCTGTGAAAGGAATTTCTGTACCCCTGAGTCAAATGGCTGCTGAAGAGGACATGCAAAATGCTGATACAAATCTTCACAGTCTGGCTATGTCTATCATTGAAGATGCTGAAGTAGGTGTTGAAGAAGAAGATGTTCAGGAGGAAGCTAATGTTGAAACAAATGTCAGAACATCGCCTGATAGAGATGTTGAAACTGGCCCTGGTAAAGAAAAGAATGAGGATGTGATCAATGTGGTTGATTTATCTGATGATGAAGTCATTGGAAATGTTGTTCCAAGTATTGCTAAGAGACTGAAGACAAGGAAAGGAAAGACTGTTGAATCCCCTCCAAAGAAGTCTCCTGAAGGCAAGAAGAAAACTGTTGTTGTTGGTCCTACAAAACCTTGGAGAAAGGTTGCTACATCCTCCAAAAAGAGGAAGATCGGGGAAGATTCTGATTCTGACTTTGATGTTAAGGATGATGTTCAAGACATCACTCCTGTGAGAAAGTCAATCTTGAAGAGAATTGCTGACAAGATACCTGATGTTCCAGTTGACAACATTTCTTTCCATTATGCAAGCAGTGCTTCCATGTGGAAATTTGTTTGTCAAAGAAGACTTGCTCTTGAAAGAGAAATTGGCAAAGAGGCTATGGAAATTAAAGAAGTCATAGAGGTAATAAAGGTTGCTGGAATGATGAAGACAGTGGGTGGGTTCTCCAAGTGTTATGACAGTCTGGTTAAGGAATTCATGGTCAACATTCCTATAAATATCTCTGACAAAAGGAGTGGAGATTTCATGAAGGTGTTTGTGAGAGGAAAATGTATTGGATTTTCTCCTGAGGTTATCAACAATTACCTAGGAAGAAAAGAAGAAGAGTTTACAGAGCTTGAAGTCACTGATAATGATGTCTGCAAGGAGATTACAACTGGTCAGGTAAAGGTTTGGCCATTGAAAGGGAAGTTGAAGGCTAGTAAACTTAGCATCAAGTATTCCATTCTTCACAGAATTGGAGCAGCCAACTGGGTGCCAACAAACCACAAGACAACAATAGCGGTTGGATTGGGTAGGTTTATCTATGCTGTTGGGAAGAAGATCAAGTTTGACTTTGGAAGCTACATCTTTGAGCAAGTGGTGAAACATGCTGAAACAAATGCTATCAAGTTACCTATAACATTCCCATCCCTTGTTTGTGGAATCATCTTGGAGCAACATCCTGAAACTTTAACAAGTTCAGATATAGCTTGCAAGAGGGAGTCAGCCTTGTCCTTGCATCCTAAGTTGTTTGCTGGACATCATGTTCCAGACATTGTTGTAACATCAAATGCTGGTGGCAAAAAGAGTACCAAGGCTGGCTTACTTGAAGAACTGAAGGCCACTTGCAAAGATCTTGATGAGGTCATTAGTACCAGTACAGCAAGAAAGATAAAGATAGAACTGCTAATAAAATCCTTGGAACAAGGTGATGGTGATAAAGGTGCTAATGTCAATACTGAAAATTCAGAAACTGAAGATGGTGGAGATGGTGCCAGCTCTGATGAAGACTAGTTTCCTTGCTGCTTTTTCTAGATAGTAGTTTAGTTTTTTTTTTGCTTGTTTTGTTCTGCACTGTATTATGTAATTTGAATATTGTGGCTTGTTAAGCACTTGTTATGTTCTATGATTTGTCTTGTCTTGTATGCTGACTTTAGACTGACAATGAGAGCTTGTTTAGGACAAACTGTAGTGAGTAGGACTTACATGTTGAGGTATGTCAAATTGTGGCTAAAAAGGGGGAGAGTTCACCAAGAGTTAGTCAAGGTGTTGCAATGCCAAGAAGAAGAATTAGTCATTGTGCAATGCTAAGGAGTGCATCTAGTGTGATGCTGAAATGCAGATATTGAGGGGGAGAATTGTTGAACAGTTGCTGGTACGCTGATTCTTGCTTTGAGGGGGAGCTTTCCCTATGCTGCTACTAGTTAGTGCTGAAGTATGTAGCAGAGTATTGGAGTGTGTGCAGCATGCTGAAAGCATTTTGAAGCTGTTTGAAGAAGTGCTGCTAGGAGTTTTATACTAATTTCTATCCGCTGCTGAAGTATCTGATGTTGCAGAGATTGTTTTAGCCAAAATTAGCCAAAGGGGGAGATTGTTGGTTCTTGGATTGGCTAGAATTTTGGTAAAACAAAGTTGTACAATGTTGATGTCACATGGGTGATGTCTTAACATTGAGTCTTAACATTGGATAATTATAAGTGCTTAAGTTGGATGTCTGTTATCACATGCGATGTTGTGACATCAGGTCTGCAGAAGATTAATAACATCGGCTTTAGTGATGTTGTTAAGGTTTGTGTTTTAGCTGGATATTGGGAGAGTTGTTAGTCTCATTCGATGCGGATATCTTGGGATAGATATTCTCTGTTGCATAGAGATTTGATGTAGATTTGTAGGGAGGTTTAAAGACTGAGATTTAAAAAGATTTTGGGGATAAAATCTGTTTTGAAGATTTAGTTTTAGATAACAAATCAGGTCAGATATTGCAAAGGATCCAAGCCCAATTCAGATGGCTATATAAAGCGCATCAACCAAAGGAAGAAAACACAGAAAGTAGACAGAAGATAGAGAGCTTTGACTAAAGGTTAAGCATTGTCTTTGTACGAGTATTGTGTTAACCATTCAAGTGTGAATTGGTGAGTGTAATCTGTCATCTCTAGAGCTGTGAAGCAAGAGAGTTTTGTAACTTGATCAAAGTTGTGAAGCAGGATCAAGGTGTTTCTCAAAGTGTTTGATCTTTGAGAGGTTTTAGGGATTGAGTAGTGTTCTCATACCTAAGCGGGCTCTTAGGTAGAAAGTTCATTAGTAGAAATTAAGTTTAGGAGATTGTCAACTAGGTTGTTGAGTCTGTAAATTAATTCTACAAGTAGTGAATTTCATCCCTGGCTTGGTAGCCCCCAGATTAAGTTGTTGAACTGAACTGGGTAAACAATTCTGTGTGTTTCTCTTGTTGTTTGTTATTGTCCATAGCAGAGTGTGTTGTTGTAACATTAAGTGTGACATCACATATCTGGTACCAGAATTTCAGTATTGATGTAACTGTAGCTGGCTTTTGGGTTTATTGATGATGATAAGTTGAAGAAAAAATGGATCACTTATCCTAGTGAGCGTTTTAGGGACTTTAAGTCACAACTCACGTGTGACTATATTATGAAACCTAAGGCTAATCTTAAGCATCCAATGTTGAAATGCAATTTTATTAGCAAGAAGGTTTGTGAAAAGTTTGTGAAGTCTCTTAGTTTTGCTAATTTCTTAGTTAGTAGTAACCATTTTTATGATAATTTTATGTTTATTCTTTATAAATACAACAATGCAAATTAATATTTTCACTATGTGTATAACATGTTAAAAGTGAATCAGGAAAGTTAAACAAGGCAAAAAAACAAATACCCGTATAGATTGTCTTGTGGGGGTTACAGGAAACTTGAGGAAAATTGATTAATGAAAAAAGACAACAAATGGGAGATGAGGACTCCATGAGTTGTGATCGCATCCCATCTCCACCTTCACAATATAAGAAGTGGAAGAAGGCTCGACAAAGGCCAAATAGAGAGTTTACTTCAGATGCCTCACGAGTAGTCGTTGAGAAAATTGTAAGTTAGATTTATTGCGCATATGATTTGTTATGTGTAACTTAAATCACTTTGGTAATAATATATCTTATTCATGTTGTGTAGGATTCGTTGACTGATATAGCGAGTCAAGGTTCCTTTGTTCCACAACCACAACATGATTAGTAGAAGCAATCAAAACAAAGGATCATGGTGGACATGTAAATGGTGTTGAAAAAGGCATCGAGTTGAGATTATTCTTCGGCACCTTGATAAAAAGCACAAACATGCAAAAGAAAGAGATGAACGAGATTGTTGAGAAGAAGTTAGAAAATGAACGCGAATCAAAAATGAAATAGTTGGAAGATTTAAAGGAGGTGAACAATAAGAATTTGGAAGATGCGTTAGCACAGGAGCACGAAATTCGCATGAAAGACATGGACAAGATCATTGTAGTATGTGAGAATAGTGTTTAACTGAAATGTATGATACATTTTGTTGAATTTGTTTTGTGTTATTGTTATTTTTATGATGCAGGGATTGAGTGGTACCGCCCAACATTGTACAAATGAAGATGATGATCATTTGTGTGAAAGAGTTGTTGTAGGTGGTGCGAGTATAAGAGGAACTTGTTCATCCTCTCACACCGATACTGTTCTGGACTGGACCAATGGCTAGAATTGGCCCAATCCGCCTCTGCTCCAGAGCGGCCCAAATTGCCTAAGTCCAATCCACAGAGGGGTAAAAGTGACCTTTCTGCCCCTCCAACAGGGCAAGGAATGCAAAGTTCCTCCCCGAAATTATTGCCCGTCACGCACGGCTTCATTTCTCCCCGAACAGCTATGGCCATGTGCCCGGAAATATGCCTATGCCCGACATAACGGCTAGTTTTGGGCACCCTGCCCGACGTAACGGCTAATTTGGGCAGTTACCTATTCTTCGGGAAAACGGTTATTTCGCCCCGAAAATAGGACCGTTGGCCACGCGCTGGGGGCTCTATATAAACCCTCTCGCTTGAGAGGGTCAGGTATCCAATATTCACCCTAAGAATTCATACTTTGTACTTGCCCCTTTTCTTTGACCCTTTCTTACTTGAGCGTCGGAGTACCTTGCAGGTACACCCCCCTCCTCTCCATACGACCAGCATCCCTGACGCACTTGGCGGCCTGATTCTACAGGATCTGATCCAGCCTTCACGATCAGTGGCGCCGTCTGTGGGAATCTTTGTTCTTCCCTTCTTTATTTAACCGAAGATCAAAACAACTTTCGAACATCATGACGATCATGGCCTCCCAAGATCGCACCCAGGACGCTCTTCATTCCACCATCCTCCCCGTCAACAAATCTGACGTTGACGGCCAATCATCTCTCCTCCGACTACTGCTGATCGCAACAACGATAAACCGTCTCTCGACCTTCAGCCCGTCCCTGTTCCGCCCAACGCCGACCCGGCCGTGGCAGCCCTTCCAGAGGCACTCAACAAAACCAACACCCTGATCCTGCAGCAAAACGAGAGGATCGGGGCACTGGAAGAGTCTCGCCGTCCAAGATCCCCTCCTACGCGGAGGAATCAACGATGATCAAAAAGCCCGCAGCCCCGGAGAGAAATCGACCGAAGACTGCGCCAAGAGCACGATCCTCGCGTAGCCCGAAAGCGCGACCAGATCTCCCCGCGTGACCAGCACGCTCATGACAACAAAAGGACTCGAAGGAACGAGGAGTCTCCAATTAAGTCCAAAGGACGGACACGCTCACCTTCCCCGCAAAGGAACCGCTTACCTTCTCCTCGAAGGAACCGCTCACCTTCTCCACGAAGGAACCGCCGACGCGAGCAACCCGTTCGGTCACCATCATACACCAGTTCCAGTGACGACGAAGAGCCTCATGGCCCGTTGTCCCAGGAGATTCTGGCCACCCGTCTCCCAAAAGGCTTGGAGAAACCCCCGTCACTTGGCACATACAACGAGACCACTGACCCAGACGAGCACATCGAGAATATCGATGCCCTCTTAGACTACCGCAGCGTACGGGGCGCCATCAAATGCAGACTGTTCCCGACCATGCTTCGGAAAGGAGCAATGACCTGGTATAAACAACTGCCCGAGGAGTCCATTACCTCGTGGAAACAGCTCGGCAGGATGTTCTCGCGGCACTTCACAGCATCTCACCGCCACCCCAAAACTGAGGCCTCCCTCGGAGCCATAATCCAGAGGAAAGATGAACCTCTCCAAGCATACATCGAGAGGTTCAACAAGGAAGCAGTGCAGGTTCCGACGATGGACAAAATGAAGAAGTTCCTGCTCGAGCAAGGGGTCCTCCCGGACTTCGATTTTGCTAAAGCCATCGGCCTTGCCCCACCGAGGAATTTAGACGCTCTCCTCCTCAAAGCCCAATCTCATATCCAGTACGAGGAGAAGATTGCGGCCTGCAACGTCCGGACATCGCGCCGCCAGGAGAATGCCCAGGCCGCCAAAGGAGAAGAAGCCTCGACATCTCGTCGGGGTGAACGAAGACACGAGGACCATCCGAGGGACTCCCGCGACAGCAAGGGACCCTCCGGGCGCTTCCACGACTACACTCCCCTGACCGTTTCCAGGGAAAAGATTCTGTCAGAGTGTGATAATTCGGAGTTCAAACAAGCCGGGGTCCGTTTCCCCAAACAGTTGCCGAACAGACCAAACGTGGATAAGTCGAAGTACTGCCGCTTCCACAAAAGTCACGGCCATACTACAGAGGACTGCATCCATCTGAAGGATGCCATAGAGATACTGATCAAGGACGGGCACCTGAAACAGTTCGCAAAGAAGAAGGACACTCCTCGGCAAGACGCCCAGGAGTCCAAGAAGGTCGAGGAAGAAGTACCCTCCTCAGATGACACCAATGTACAGGTGGAAATGTCCATATCGCGGCCAGAGGACATCTACATCCCAAACGGGCTCAACGCCCCTGCTTATTTTGCGGCCCACAGCCCGTGGGATACTTTTCCTTCTGCCATGGTCATTTCTGGCGGGGGATTCAACAAAGTCACTGTGGGCTCCGTGAAACGAAAGTTCGACCACCTGATCAACACCAGCTCCAACAAAGTGACGACGCTTGATCAGGACCAGAAGGGCTCCGTCCCAATCTCCTTTTACAAGGAGGAACTCCTCGACGGCTTCCTGAACTCCAGCATACCTCTGCTCGTCAGAGCCCGGATGACGAACTTCGACGTTCGCAGAATACTTGTCGACCAGGGCAGCTCGGTCGACATCATGTACTCCCAGCTGTTCGTAACACTTCAGCTGGACGAATCTCGTCTCACTCCCTACGTGGGATCCGACTTGCAGGGATTCAACGGGTCCGTAACAAAGTCGTGGGGTTACGTCGAGCTGGTCGTGACCTTCGGATCAGCAGAAATGGCCAGATCCATCAAGGTGCAGTTTCTGGTAATCGACTGCCCGTCGCTTTACCAGTGCATTTTCGGAAGGCCAACTCTGGCCGAGTTAGTAGCAGTGCCCTCAACCGTCCACCTGAAGATGAAGTATTACACTTTGAAAGGGAAGGTCGCCACCCTCCACGGTGATATAGAAGTTGCCCGACGGTGTTTTGAAGCAGCTACAAAGGGGCTCAACGCCATCGCGCCTAAGCCTAAAGCGTCGAGCAAGCCAGCATTGCCGAGCAGCTCCGAGGAGGCCAAACCTCTGCCTCAGGTCGACTCTATCGACCTCGACAGTTGCTTCCCCGAGGAACAACAGGAGGAACGAGCAGCTTCAGCCAGCCCATCCGCGTCATCCAACAGCAGCTCCCATCCGATGCGCCCAATCCCGGATGGTAACTTCGAGCTAGTCCTGTTCGGCGAAGACCCCCAACGGGGAGTGAAGATCGGAGCAGACCTGCCTGACGTCACGAGGAAGCAGCTCAAAGCGTGCCTCCAAGAGAACGCCGACCTTTACGCGTGAAGCGCCGCGGAAATGCCCGGCCTGGATCCATCCGTCGTATGTCACCAGCTGACCATTGACCCGGCCATCAAGGCCGTAGCACAACGTAGGAGGAAGTAGTCTCCGGAGAAAACGGAGGCTGCTGAAAAAGCTGTAAAGTACCTCCTCGAGGCCAAATTTATTTCGGAAGCCAAGTACACCACTTGGCTGTCCAACGTTGTATTGGTTAAAAATCTAATGGAAAATGGCGCATGTGCATTGATTATACCGATCTCAATAAGGCATGCCCGAAGGATGCCTACCCCCTCCCCAATATTGATAAACTTATTGATAATTCTGCTGGTTTTAAACATTTATCGTTCATGGACGCCTACTCGGGCTACAATCAAATCCCAATGGCAATGTCCGACAAAAAGTACACGACCTTCATGACCGAATCAGGGAACTATTACTACAACGTAATGCCCTTCGGCCTGAAGAACGCCGGAGCAACGTACCAACGAATGATGAACAAAGTATTTCGGGGAGAAATAGGCGACATGCTCGAAGTATACATGGACGACATGATCGTTAAGTCCCACGAGGAAACCGATCATACTGCCCACTTACGAAAGGTCTTCGAACAGGCCAGGAAATACAAAATGCGTTTTAACCTGGAGAAGTGCACGTTCGGCGTCCGGGCAGGCAAAATCCTCGGCTTCTACCTGACGGAACGAGGAATTGAAGCCAATCCCGACAAATGTCGGGCATTCTCCGAGTTTCCTACGCCCAAATCCAAAAAATCCATCCAGTCCCTCAACGGGATGCTCGCGGCATTATCTCGTTTGGTGGCCAAGTCCGCCTAGCACGCCCTACCATTCTTCAAGCTCCTCTGCAAAAAGGTTGCGTTCGAATGGACCGAGGAGTGCGACAAGTCCCTTCTCTATCTGAAACGAGCACTCTCAGAGCCACCAGTCCTCTCTCGCCCGGACAATGGTGAAACATTGTACCTATACCTGGCCGTAGCTGCCGAAGCAGTGAGCGCCACCCTCATCCGCGAGACACCTGATGGGCAGAAGCCCATTTTTTTCACGAGCAGGGCGTTGCAAGGACCAGAGTTACGTTACCATCAGATAGAGAAAGTGGCATTAGGCCTTATCAACGCAGCCAGGAGATTGAGACATTACTTCCTGGCTCACACGATCGTGGTTCAGACAGATCAGCCCATAAAGCAGCTACTCGGTCGTCCAGATATGGCCGGCAGAATACTCAAGTGGTCGCTGGAACTATCCGGATTTGACATTCAATACGAAGGCAGAAAGGCTCTCAAGGCCCAAGCTCTGGCCGACTTCGTTGCGGAAATAACATTCGCGGACTTCCCCGCGAGTGAAGCGCGCAAATGGACCATCTTCATCGATGGTGCTTCGAGTTCGGCAGGAAGCGGCGCGGGCATCATACTGGAAAGCGACGAAGGGACTATCGTCGAGGTATCACTCACACTGTCTTTCCTAACCTCCAATAACCAGGCTGAATACAAAGCCTTCCTCGTTGGGCTACGCCTTGCCGAGGACCTGGGAGCAGAAGAAGTCGTCATCTGTACGGATTCACAACCCGTGGCCCTCCAGGTCCGAGGTGAATACCAAGTCAAAAACGAAAACCTGACTGAATACTTGGCCCTGGTAAAGAAGGAAATGGCAAAGTTCACAACAGTAGAAGTGAAACACGTTCCCCGCGAACATAACGTACGAGCAGACGTGCTGTCTAAATTGGCCAGCACAAAGAAGAAAGGCGGAAACAAACCCGTCATACAGGAAGTACTTCCTTGACCCAGCATCGAGAAGGCCTCCCCGACACTCGACGTGCAGGTGATCGGCGATAACAACTGTTGGATGACCCCAGTCTACAACTACCTCGCCAAAGACGAACTCCCGTCCGACCCAAAGGAGGCCAGCATAGTCAGGCGAAGAGCCTACTCTTATGTCTTGGTCGAAGACAAACTATACAGACGGGGATTCTCCATTCCGCTGCTCAAATGTGTCGAGGAAGAAATGGTCGCGCACATCCTGCGTGAAATCCACGAAGGAATCAACGTCCAACATCTCGGCGGAAGGTCCCTTGCTCGCAAGGCTCTCCGAGCAGGATACTACTGGCCAACCATGCAAAACGACGCGAAAGAGCACGTGAAGAAGTGCGACAAATGCCAACGGCACAGGGACAAGCACCTGGCTCCGCCCAACGAGCTCAAGGCTATGTCCTCCCCGTGGCCATTCGCCTGGTGGGGCCTAGACATCCTAGGACCCTTCGTGGTAGGATCAAGTCAGAACAAGTACCTCATAGTGGGCTTAGATTATTTCACAAAGTGGATAGAAGCAGAAGCTCTAGCCAAAATAACTGCGCTCAACATCCTACATTTCTACAAACGAAATATCCTTGCACATTTCAGTATTCCACAAGCGATAGTAACGGACAACGGGACGCAGTTCACGGACAGGAAGTTTCAGGACTTCGTCGCCTAGCTAGGCACGAAACAACACTTCGCGTCCGTCGAACACCCTCAAATAAACGAGCAAGCTAAGGCGGCTAACCGAGTCATCCTTCGAGGCCTCAAGCGAAGGCTGGACAAAACAAAGAAGGCATGGGTCGAGGAGCTACACAGCGTGCTCTGGGCATACCGGACAACTCCCCATTCAACGACCGGGGAAACACCTTTCCGTTTAGCATACAGAACCGAGGCTGTAATTCCCGTCGAAATTCACGTGCCCTCTAGGCGGACAGAGTCGCCCTAAGACGAGGAGATGAACAACGAATCTTTAAGGGAAGAGCTCGACCTCGTCGAGGAAATCAGAATCGGGGCAGCTCTCCGCGAGGCCTCACTGAAATAAAAGATCACCATCAGGCACAACGCCAAAGTGATACGACGAGAGTTCGACGTGGGAAGCCTTGTCCTAAGAAGAAACCATAAAGACTCTCGCGAAGGCAAACTAGCAGCCAATTGGGAGGGACCCTATCGCATCCGGGTAAAAACGGAAAATGGGGCCTACTACCTAGAACATCTCACTGGAAAAGAACTCGCTCGACCATGGAACGCCGAAAAGCTAAACCAGTACTACAGCTAAACCCTCGGTTCGACTCGTCGCGACGACGAACGTCAGCTACCGACCACTATGCACGTCTAGTTACAAGCGTCGCATACGATTAAAGCATAACCCCGCTCAGTAACGAGCTGGGTAATTGCTCGACAGCGGTCCTCGATCGAGCACCGCCGTCGTCAAAGTACCACAATTGGCAGAACCCCAAATCGCGATGGGACGTTCACGCCGCGAACTCAGGCCTCAAACGCGACCTGAGCTCCACTCCCCGCCAGGATATTCCCCGGCAGTTCGACCAGTTCCCCACACTGCCGAACACATCTACAACGAGCAATCCCCCATAAATATTCGCACAAGTCAAAAGCTCCCAAACACGGGCAGACATACATTCACAACAAGCATGCATACAACACTTAGCAAAAATAAACGCAAGTAAAATCATGCACGCGAAGAAGCCAGAAACATAATTAACATAACAGGTGGCCACAAGGGCCACGATTGTGCGTTATTACATAAAACGAGGCCATGCCCCCCCAAAAATAAAATTACAAATAATTCAACGGCACGCAGGCCGGACAAGTTACAACAACATCAAAATAACAAAACTCCTCATTCATCCGCATGCTCGGTTGACGCCGGCTCAGGTCTCTGGTCCTCCTCGGGCTGGTCCTCAGGCTGAACCTCGGGGGTATCTAGAACGAGGCCTGCGGGCAAGACAATGCGACCATCCTCAACACGCGCAAGATAGTGAGTACCCTCGGCAGAGATCTCAAGCCCAGGGTTCACCACCCGCAATTGAGCCACGGCGCTTTGAAAAGACTCCTCTGCCACGGCGATACCGTCATCTTCGGCCAGCAGGATGCGGGCAACCAGCTCAGACCTAGTCTTCAACTCTTTTATATCATCCGGTTCGTCGGCACCCTGGGCGCTTGCCGCCATCAACTCTTTGTTCAGCTCCTCGGCAGCCTTTTTCTCTGCCGCCAGCTTGGAGACATCCTCTTTCAGCCTGGCCGTCTCCTCTTCGGCCTTCCCCCGAGCCTCGCGGGCATTCTTAACTTCCTCCTAGAGGGCCGCCTCAGAAGCCTGGGCAGCTTTAAGTTCGGACTCAAGTGCAGAGTCCCCTTCTGCGTAGACAGCAGCCATCTCCAGCATCCTGACCAGGGCCGGAGCATCTTGGGCCACCAGCGCCCTCTTGCTCGGGCGATCCATGCCTTCCAAGCAAAGGGATTCCTCCCAGAGGACGACCAATGAGTTACCTTCAAAGAACCTCCTATCAAGGATGCACGGAAGGAGCTCAAACTTCCCTTTCTCTGGCACACGAGTAAGGTCCACAACGTATAATGTCCTTGGCCACTTCGACCACCTGGTCAAGGGCAGAGGAGATCCCCGTGGAGCAGGAGAGGGAGAAGAAGAGGCCCCCGCGACAGTTTGAACAGGAGGAGGAGCACGGGCACCAGCGGGCCGAGATTTAGGAGGAGTCGCTCCAGCTTTATTCCTCGCCATAACATTCCTCACCACGCGATCGCGAGCCTGAGGCATCTCACCTGCACAAATAAAGAAAAAACGAGCTCGTTAGCTACGTGGAAAAGAGATAACACAAACAAAATTTAAATAACCAAGACTACCGAGCAGCTTCTCAGCGTCCGCGGGAGTCTTGCACTCCAGCAGTGCCTTAACAATGACGAATCTGCGCTCAACTCTCTGGCTCCCATCCTCCTCGAAGATAGGGCTACCCTTGCTCGTCCAGTAGCTTGCAAGACTGAAGGAGTTAACCCAGTTCACCAGCCTCTCGTACGCCATGGCGTCCTGCCCGCGTAGATCGCTCGACTGAAAGACATAATCGCTGGGCTTCTTGGAGAAATGGTCGGGTGCCCAGCGGATGGGGAACCTGTAGAGCCTCTGCCCAATATATTTCCCCTCCTCGTTAAAAAGCTCATTTCCATCCTCGTCAACCTCGATTTCCCAGACGTATGTGCTGTCATGGGCCACCTCGGACACGGGTTCAACGACGAAGTACCGCTCCTTGAAAGTCCGGATCGACTCCGAGAATGGCTTAAATAGCTTTCTGGGCTGCTTCAAAGAAACCCATCCGTACTTCCTCCCCGGTATTGCTGGACGAACTTGAGGCCGCCGAGCTCGAAGCCGCAGAGCTCGAAGCCGTCGAGCTACTATTTTCCTCGGAGCCAGTTTCCTCCTCGGACGTGTCTAGAATAACTTCTCTGTCTGGCCCCATCGCCATTACGATCACCTGAAAAGCAGAGAAAGACAGTGAATTCGACAGGAAATCAAATCCACCCTTCCACTGCCATGTCAAGTGAAAGGGCGCGCAAAAGGCTGAGGACAACGCCCCTGGCCTAAGCCCTAACATCGAATAAAAAACCTCCCCGCGAGGAGATGCCCGAGACATACCATCCTCCTGCGAGGAACCTCCCCACACTCGTGCCCAGATTCCGTTTGAAGCTCCACCGGAAACCGCAAAGCTTCACCGGAATCTGGAAACGTTCTACCAGAAAACTCGTCGCCCTATAAGAAGATGAACAAACACGATGGTCACGCATGCACAACTACCGCAACCACGCCATGGACCACCCTCCTCGGTAAACGTACTACATACTCCGGCGAAGTGCTGAAGGCGGAAAAATGGCACAACCACCGTCCACCACCAACACTCGCCATAAATCCACCTATTTTATCACCTAAAGCTAATCCTAACCGCATACAATCTACCACTGACAACAAAAGGAAGTAAAACAAGCTATAGATCAGAAAACTTACTTGATTTTAGAAGAGGGTAGAAGCTGCTCGAAGCTGGTGACGGTGGTCGGAAAGCCTGAAGACGGTGACGGGCAAGAACTGAAAGAGACGGAGAGAAATCAGAAAGGAAAAGTTTCAAATGAAACGGTTTCCCCCCCTTTTATACAATGGGGCGCGTGGTTGATCATAACTACCCGCTAGCCATCATTGCCTATTAACTGCTACACGGAGCTCTAGGTACACGTGGAGCCCCAACGTTTCAAATTCTGTCTGACCATTAGTCTCCCCATACACCGGGTAACATGGTCACGACTACGAATCTCACGAACACCTGGGGTCACGGGCACTTTGAGACAACATTCCTCGCCTACAAACGACGACCCTATGCTGGCTCCCCGGAGCAACGAGCAGTCCTTAAGTCATCACTCCCATGCTCGGGAGCAACGACTTGGGGGGCTCCTGTTCTGGACTGGACCAATGGCTAGAATTGACCCAATCCGCCTCTGCTCCAGAGCGGCCCAAATTGCCTAAGTCCAATCCACAGAGGGGCAAAAGTGACCTTTCTGCCCCTCCAACCGGGCAAGAAATGCAAAGTTCCTCCCCGGAATTACTGCCCATCACGCACGGCTTCATTGCTCCCCGAACAGCTATGGGCATGTGCCCGGAACTATGCCTATGCCTGACATAACGGCTAGTTTTGGGCACCTTACCCGACGTAACGGCTAGTTTGGGCAGTTACCTATTCTTCGGGAAAACGATTATTTCGCCCCAAAAATAGGACCGTTGGCCACGCGCTGGGGGCTCTATATAAACCCTCTCGCTTGAGAGGGCCAGGTATCAAATATTCACCCTAAGAATTCATACTTTGTACTTGCCCCTTTTCTTTGACCCTTTCTTACTTGAGCGTCGGAGTACCTTGCAGGTACACTCCCCTCCTCTCCATACGACCAGCATCCCTGACGCACTTGGCAGCCTGATTCTACAGGATCTGATCTAGCCTTCACGATCAGATACCCATAATGAGATATTAGTTCCTTCTAAAGATTCAATTAGACAATTGGTATGTCACATTAAGGATAAGTAACAACTAATTACTCTTCATTTAGATCATGATCGAGAGCTAGAGGTTTTCAATGTTGATCCTAAATATATAAAGGATTTTATGTTTGGACATGAGTGGCTGGACGTATGGATACTATAGTTGTGGTGCATGTAAGTATAGAATTAAATATCTCATTATGGTACATTCATCGTGTTTGTATAGAACTGATTCCTCACTTATTTTTTGAATTTTGTTTAACCATTTAGGTACATTCATCGTGTTGGTATAGAACTAAGTAAATCAGATAATTATGGATTCTTGGATCCATTTAGTATTCGATTTACATATAATTCTCCAAAAGTGATTGAATCATTCATATCATCACAGTTAAGTGAGGGGAATAAAGATTGTTACTTACCACCATTTATCGATTCAGGAGTAATTTTGAAATTGTAGTTTCTCCATTATAGTAAGTTTCATGTTTTACCAAATACTAATTATGCTCGTATTCATTCAATGGTCTTTGGAAAATGATCATCATCTCTCTTTGGACGAATAATGTAATTACGCTATGTTCCTTAGGCAAACCACTTGATCCAAAGATGAAACATATTCTTTCTATGTAAGTTTATATTTATGAGAATTTTAGTAATACTTGCTTTGAATTTGTAATTAGCTTAGCGTGTAATATATTTAAATCCTTTTCAATATACAAAGTTGTGGAGCGACACCATATGTTGAACGAAGCTAGAAATAAAAAGCTTGCATTTTTTATGCCTTTGGTAAGTGAATTACTTATGAAATTCACTTATCTATAGTTACATGCACGTGTGGTTATATATTCACGAAATATTTAAATTTGTAGACAAGGCAACATAAAGGAGGATAGGAGTGTGGTTTTTTTGTCAAGAAAGACATGTTAAATATTGTCTATGTTAACATTGTTGATTCTTGGGATCAAGTATATATATATATATATACAACATATTAATGCATTAAGTTTGCTATTATTTCAAATCATATGATATTCAATTTGCTTCACTTTTTTTTTTATAGATGTTTAACGACACTACACCATTCTCACAAGAAGACTTTAAAGACGTTCGTACACGTTGGACATTTTGCTTCAATGCACTTTATGGCCAAGGTGATCACACATGAGTTTGTAATATATGTTTGCTATATTTTTGGGTTTGATGTAAATAATATTTAGGTTAGTTTAACATTTTGGTTACAAAGGTATGTGTATTTGCTGGTTTTGTTGTGATAAACATTTTCGTATAAAATACAGGTACTAAAAAAATAGGGGCATGTAATGGAATAATAAAAAAATAATTTTAAAAAAGTATTTCACCGCGGTTGCTTAAGATGACCGTGGTGATAGGTAGCGTGTCAAATATTATATAACATATAATGGGTGGGAATCGAACTCATGACCTTTATATATTTCACAATGATTGTTTAAGATAATTGTTGTGATAGGTAGCGCGCTACCTAGTTTATCATTACGGTCACACGCCTGTTGTGGAAAGTAGCATACTTACTAGCTGTCACCTCTACCTTACCACAATTGGTCAATCGTGATAGTATCTATTTTTCAACTGTGGTAAAAGAGCCTTTACGTAGTAGTGAATAATTGGGGCATATTAATATAACTAATGTGGCCGAACAAATCCTAACCTAGAATGACCTTAATATTGGCTTGCATAAGCCAAATTTTATTTTTGCACTATCTGAGTATGTGTTGCAAACTGAACTGTCAAGGGGTTGGAAAATCCCCACGTTCACAAAGTTTTCAGGAGACACTAATGAATATGTTGTAGATCACACTGCTCGATATTAGCTAGAGGCAGATGACATAGAAAATAATAAAATCTGAAAAGGAAATAATTCTCCAACTCTTTGACCAAGAACACCTTCACATGGTTCATCACCCTTCCACCACATTCCATACATAATTCGAGTCCGTTAGAAAGGGCGTTCCATGAAAGAGGTTAATTTGATGATTCACGTAGAGCAAGATTTGTCGGAGGAGATGGTGCAAAGGCGTCAAAATGGTGGCCAATGGGAAACTGATGACAGATTTAGAAAACTACAAAAAAAAAATTAGAAGAACTCTTGAAGTCTCACAAATGATGTAAAGAGAGATAGTTACCCAATAATCCTTTATATATTCTTCAGAAAAACGTGTAATCCATGACATTAGACATTAGGAAGTGTGACTACGCCATCAACGGTTGTGATCTTGCGTCGCACTGTTCAGGACACTCGAACACCCTAAGATGAGAAGGTGTAATTATTTTCACTCCTTGGGCCATATGTCGAAACAATATAGCAAAATGTTACAAGTTACAAGGAAGACATTCAATGCACTTGTTTCTAATGGTAACAACATCAAACTTATCTCATTCCCTTCGACCAGGTCAAACGAAAAGGCCACACGACTAAACCCTCGTTCAAACAATAAGAACAATAGCTTAGGGCAGGGATGTTTATGGTCGCTCACAAGGTCCAATCATCAAAGCCCAATAGAAAGAACTACGAGAAACAGCACAAATAACATATATGACTTGACTCAAGTACGAAGCACATAATTCTTACTTTTCGTTAACTTCCCACTATTGAATTTAATTAGATGATGATCCACACAAAACGTCAGATCAAATAGAAGTAATTCTATCTGTCTTTAATATATAAAGTTTTGCACACGGCAAGATCCTGATATTCTATTCACTCTCACACTCTAATTATTTTTCATTCTCTCATAAATTTGACGTTGAACTACTAAACTTGCATGTCTACCCCACTCTGCCGTATTGGAAGTATACTTCACCGGATCTAAACTCTATATCACTCCTTAGTTATTTGTGGGAATAATTGTTGTCATAGTCCTTCTCACATCATTTTTTTTAGCACATCTCATTTTTTCTCAACCAACCAAGTAATTCCTTAAATTTTGAGACTTTCCTTCTATTATTGTATTATTATTTATTTATGGACACTAGTGATAAAGTACTAAGACCCGGAGAAAGAGATAAAAGATTTTAAAGAGTTCACAGAAACAACGTACCAAGTTGTCTATGAGGTTTTGATATATCTGTCTGTCCTCCCTAAAATAAGAAAAAAGAAAGAATAAAAATAGATAAATAAACAATACCTTGATAGGCCAAAAGAGTAAGAATCTAGAGTGATTGTGACATGACATACAAGCTTGGATTTTGACATTTCATTACCAAAGGTCGTAGCTCAGAAAGAGTGAAAAATAAACAGTGCAAGTGTAATTGGAAGAAAGAGTAGTTGGATTGAATTTTTTGAGTTAAAGGTTCAGTCTTTTGCATCAAAGGAAGGGGACATAAGGAGGAGAGAGAGTACGAAAAAGGTTATAGAACAATTTGCATGACATGAGAGAGAGAGAGGTATTTGAATTCTAATAGCTAAAACATGCAGAGAGAAGGGGAAGCAGTGTAGGGTAGCCATCAAGGAGTGATATCAAAATCTATACATTTGTTTTATGTTGGGATAATTTCTAGGGTGAAGAAGTGTAGGGTTTGACGAAAGTCAAGTATTAGGGTTTTTGTTGATATGTTGCGATAATTTCTAGCCAAACGTTTTAGGGTTTGACAAAAATAAAGAATAATGATCTCAGTTTATATATATTTTTGCTTGGATTTCAAATTAGTCTATGCTAATTAATGAAAGGTGTGATTGATTCATTGATTCTTGAGTTGGATAAAACAAAATATATATATACTCATCATTTTGTTATAAAAAGTATAATGGTAGTGCACTGTCACTTTAAAAAAGTATTATATATATATTTAATTAAAATATTTTAAAGTGTCAAATTATATAAATAATTTAAAATTTACGGGCTAACTTTGCAAAATACATGGTTATCATTAGTTGACAGTGTAAAAATAATTTACACTGTCAGTGCACCATCCCTTTTCTCGTAAAAAACAAAGAAAATATTGTCATAATTTTGTTAAAGTTATAAAATATAGTTTTTACAAAATCATATTGATACATTGGATTATATTAACGGAGTGTATTGAATTGAGATTTTAAAACATTATTTTAATTAAAAATTTAAAGATTTTGAAAGACTTTGTAAAAGTGTAGTAACTTTTTAGACTTTTTATTTAAAAAATTGTTTACAAGTAAAAAAAATTAATTTTGATTTTAAAGAATTTATAATATAATTTTTAGGATTTCATAATAATTTATGAATTTTTTAAAATTTAAAAAGATTCAATGAACTTTTTAATAAAAAAACCAAAGGGCCAGTTTGTTTGTTTTTTTTAAAAATGATTTTTATAGTATAACATAATTTTGTGAAAAAAAAATTACAAAGAAACTTTTCATAAAAACTTCAAATGAAAATTTGATTTAAATAGTTATTTTTAAAATGTTATTTTAAGTATTTTATCATTTTATCGAAACTTTTTTTGAATATCAAAATTTCAAAAAATCACTTAATTTTGAAGCTATTTCAAATAGTTTTTCATAAAAATCATTTTTGAAATATGACTTTTTGAAAAAATTGTGATTTTAACTATGTTTTGAATTTCAATAATGTATATTAATGTTATAGAATATTAAAATTAGTCTTTTAATGTATAAAAAACAAATTTAAAAAAATTGTAATATTTTAAAAAACGTTTTTGTAAAATCCATTTTCAAAAATATAAAAAAAAAATCTATTCTTTTAAAACTAAAACAAACTGACCCAAAGAGTAAACAAAAAATTTTTAAAATCAATAAATATTAATTTTTTAACAATGAAATGATTATCGCCTAAAAAATAACAAAGTTATTTTAAATATCTTAAAAGAATTTATTTATATGATACCTTATGCTTAAGAGACTAGTTGATCAAAATAAATCTAAGAAGTTCATGAGCCCGAACTAAGGTGGATTCAGTGGCGGAACTAAACTATAAAGTTTGGAGTGGCCATAAAATTAAATTATAATTTATAAATAAAATATTCATACCATATTGTATATAAAATATTTAAAATGCAATAAACACAAAGTTGAACATAAAATGATTTAAAAATATTACTTAAAAATACCTTATAATAATGCTCTACGATTTTTGAGTTGCTTGAAATCCTCAATAATAGTCTAAGAATCAATATTTGCAGCAATTTCTCTTTCAATGTTAACCGTCATGCTATCTTCTAGAAAATAAGCAGCATCTTCTGAAGGTGAATACTCTAACCACGAAGGAAAAAGGCTAAACCAAGCGTGTTGAAATCTTCTTTGATGTTCTTCTTTACCAGACAATGGATATTGCTCTAAATGCATTTGATATGGACCCCATTTCAAATAAGCTCTTCGTATTTCATCCATTTGATTTAATGGATATTCCCACATCAGAGGACGTTTTCCAGGATCGCGTTCTAAAGAATTCTCAATGTTATCCGGGCAAACTCTATTAACATTTTTTTCAATTCTTGGATTCTCACGAACTCTTTGAGGTTCAGACATAGAAGTTAAATTTTCGTCATCTCTTTCTTTCCTCTTGAAAAAAGAATCAATTTTTCTACTCTTTATTAGCACTGTTATGCTGCAAAATCAATTGAAGAAATTAACAAAAAAAATACACTTTAGTTGAGTATTGTTCAACTTCAATTAAAATTTAAGCACAACACAACAAATTCCCCACATTCTTTAAATTCACAATAAAACTTATAAAGAGAAACAATCCAAAAAATCCCTAAATTCACAATTCAATCGTACACAATATTTTTTAAATTAACACAATATTATCAATTTGTAAAATTGAAGAAAAAACCTAATATTTTATTATGTAAATAAATAAATAAATAAATAGAAAAAAAATCATTTACCCGAAAGATACACAATTTAGAGAGCGACAAGCGGAAACCGGCAGTGTCGTAGAAAAGAAAAAGGGTGTGAATTTTCTTTTTTAAAAACCTACGCATACTTTACTGTAAGTAAACTAAAGTAGAGTAAATGGAAGTTATGTATTTTTGTTTTTTAATAAAGAGTAATACTGTATTTTCTCAATATAGAAGAAAAAAAATTAAAAAAAATATTGGGGTGACCGTGCCCCCCCCCCCCCCCCCCCCCCCTAGTCCCCACAATGGTCCGCCCCTGGGTGGATTGAATAAACATAAACTTTGAATCAAAGTATAGGACGCAAAACACCAAATCAGAAGACTCGATGCAAGATTGACCATCACTCCTAATGCAAGATTGACATCATTCCTAATGTCCTAAAACACGACTCCAACAGATTTATAATACCAACTCAAGAGAACGAAAAAATGGTCTCCCTTCCAAAAAAGAAAAACAAACACCGCCACGTAACACAATGTGAAAGTATATAAATAAAAATAGATTTTAGGCAAGAATCCATATCATCTCATTCTCGGTTTATTTTTAACCTATGTTCTTTATCCAAAAGAAATCATACCCCTTAAACTTAGGTCTTTGTCTCTATAGCATTGCTAGCATAACACTATGACGATTCTTTAATATTTGGCTTGAAATTCGACAAAACTCAATTTTCTACGAAGAAAATTGCTAAATGTTACACATATCAAACAAGTAATACTCTATGAGGCATAGGTGTATATGTACGTACTCGGTGCGGGTATTAATACTAGGATAGGATACGATATTTAAAAAAAAAATTAAAGTACGGTACGTTAATACGAAATAAGAATTTTTTTATAAAATGTATGAATAAAAAACTAAATTGTTTGATTCATAACAAAATACTATTATAAAAAATTGAAAAAACTAAAAATAGTGTTAAGATACAATAAAAAAAAACTAAAACATATAAATATGAAAATCATAAATTTCATTCAAAATCGAATAATGAAAAAAAATAAAGTATCACGAGTACGGTACGAGTATCGAATACGGACGCGTACTCGGTACCGGTACTTCATCATTTTAAAAATACCCATATTTCATAAGTAATACTTCTATTTCAAATAAAACGGAAATGTTGGCTTTAAAATTGTGAAGTATTTTGTATCATCTGAATCACATTAATTTATGAGATTGAATAAGAATAAATGTTAGAGATTAAATAGTTCTTTTCCAAAAGAACAATTATTGTTTTTTATTAATTAGTAAAAATGTATAAAATAACTATTCAATTAAAAAAGTAAGAAAAAAATACCCAATAACAAAATAATATTCACTTATAAAACTTTAATAATACAAAATGACATTACACAATATCAAATGAAAAACATTAAAAGAAATATATGCAACAATTTAGATATATGATGAAGATCTCGAAAAAAAAGATTATTATGTTAAAAATGGTAAATCATATCAAATGTCTTGGAGAAAAATTATAATAATGATAATATATTCTCCCGTTTCAAAATATAAAAGAAAAAAAATAAAAATTATATTTATTTAAAAAATAAAAATATAATAATTTGGTTCTAGCAAATGAGAGACACATCATGTCTTCATCTCTAAAAGCTTTAAATCATTAAGTTTATTGATTCTCTCACTTAATTATTATTCAACCTTTTTAAATAATGTGAGATTTTAAATTCACAATAATATTTTGGTCAAACTCAAATCTATGTCATTTAGACAACTAGGTATTATCTATTTTGGTGTGAAAACTCTCACAATTTTATGTTTTAAAAAAACATTTCGATTAATTGAAATGTATGGATGTGATATATAAACTATTTTAAAATTCGATTCTAAAATAAGTGAAACAATGTATGCATGTGATATATAAACATCTTGGTTTTTTCTTTTATTAAAATTGTAGTTTCAAAAACAAATATTAAAGTAAGTGATTAAAAGAACGAATAACTATTTTGAGAATTTAAAATACTAACATTTCTAATCTTATAGAAGTTTGAAGAACCAAGGAAGTACAGCCATATTGATCGAGTAAATTTATATTAGAATACCTTGTTCAACAAACATATGTCCTTGAAGGTCATGCATGGTTGATGAGTTCTGAAATCCGTATGTTTGGCCGGTTCAATTGTTCTGTGCATCTGAACAGTGCTTTTGTCTTCCTAGTTACTTTGTCTTTTTCTTTTATAATTATGTCAGTAACTTATTCATTCAGTGTTTTAACAGAAGGTGTGGCAGAAGGGGGGGAGAGGGGAGACAAAAATAATTGATTGTTGAAATTATATCATATAAGATTGAGAAATGATAAACACACACATTTTGTTGTACCTTCACCATATCTATATGAGATATTTATTTGAACTCATTCATTTTTTCTACACATTATACTCAGAATATTTGTCTGTGACACCTGTCTGAATTAGAGTTGAACTAAGATTTTTAAATATTAATGACTTATTACTTAAAGATTAAAAGTGCACTATAAGTGTAAATTAGTTTTTACATCATCATCCAATAAAACTATAATACAATAAAATTATAATAGTTCGTTATGTCATATCAATATTTAAAAATTAAACGCGTGATTTAGTAAAATACACGTAGTTGATTGATCGATAATGTAGTGCATATTTTTTTTTCTATTACTTATTTATAAAATGATTGAAGTATATAAATATTTTATGAATCTTATACATTGATTGTAGTATAGAAATATGTTATGAATCTTGCTAACTTGCATCCCAACACATAAATTTAAGAATTAAAAGTGAAAATTTATCATTAAAATAAATATTATTATGGAATGAGTTTTTATCTCGAGTAGAATAAGATTTTTACTTTGATTGAATATGCGAGGTGACGGAAGGTGTCATTGAAAATTCGCTACTTTTATCCTCGAATCACTGCCAACCGAGGTGAAAAGTGGCTTTGGTCATTGGTTCGATTTCCATCAATATCATTTTTAAAATAGTGCATTGGACTTTTGTCCTTGATTGAGAGTTTCGACCGAGATAAAATGTAGCGCCCTCCTTTTGCTATCGCCTGCAACTTTTAATCAAGGAGATATGTGTTAGGGGATATCATTTTCCCTCGGATGAGACTTTTAACAAAGGAAAAATATAATGTATATTCTATCACTTTAATGTGCTTTTTACATGTTGAGATGAACGAAATTTATTTTAAAGCATAAATATTAATTTTTTTATTAATATAATTATCTCATAAAAACATAATCATTTGTTCAACAAAGAAGAAATTGCATCATTTATAGAAAAATTGCAACACAAAAAGGAAATAGTGAATGATAAAAAAAACATTGAAAAGGAAGCAACACATTGTGTTGTTTCTTTTTCAATTTCTTACCATTCACCATTTTTTTGGGTTGCAATTGTTTCACTATATAATGTGATTTCTTCTTTACTAAACAAATGGTTATACTTTTATGAAATAGATAAACTAATAAAAAAACATATGCTTATACTTCAAAATAAATTTTATTTAATTCAGCTCAACATGTCAAGAGCACAATAAAGTGACAGAAGATACAAAATTTGAAAAGTCACGATTAACATTAAAAATACACAAATCTAACATGTTACCTTATCATTCCAATGAACCTAAGCAAAAACAATTATGTTGTACTTTATGACCCAATATCTTCCATTGATGTCACCACCTTATAAGGACTTGAGTCTTCTCTTTACTGAGAGTGTGTTATATATATCATCATCAAATATAAAAAGTTGAGTCATCTTCAACAACAACAACAACAACAACAACAACAACAAAAACAACAACAACAACAACAACAACAACAACAAGAGCAACAACAACAAAACCTAAAGTTGGTGTTATATTAGCGTCAAATATAAGGAGTTGAGTGATCTCAGCAGCAACAACAACACAACAACAATAAAAGCAGCAACATGAACAACAACAATAACAAACCCTAAAGGTGGTCTTACATCAGCCTCAACTATAAAGAGGTGAGTTATCTCAACAGCAACAACAACAATAACAACAATAACAACAACAAACCTTAAAGGTGGTATTATATGTTAGAAGTTGTTATGCCATTAGAATAACTAACTAGAAGTTAGTTATGAAGTAGTTACTCATTTGTGTGGTTGTTTCTTATATAAGCAACTGAAACAAGTTATATTCTGCTGCTGAAAATCTCTGCATTATTGAATAAAAACTACTTTCATATTCTTACAAGTGGTATCTAGAGCATGGTTCATGATTCACAGTTAAACCTTTTTTCAAGAAACGCAATTTCATTTTCATGATGATAAAATTGTTATTCTTGTTGCTCCCTTTCCTCCTCCTATACCAGTTTCTTTATCTGAATCATTTCCATGGTTGATTCATCCAAATTCTTGACACCAACTTTCTATGACCAATGAGCCATGATTATGGAGAATTTTCTCCGATCCAAAGAATATTGGGGAATTTATTGAGAATGGAGTCACGATTTGACCACCTCAAGCAACGCTAGAACAAAGAAAACTTGTAGATGAGAGCAAGCTTAATGATCTGAAGGCTATGAACTATTTGTTTCAAGAAGTTGATCGAACAATTCTTGAAATATTTTGAATCGCGACACAACCAAAGATATATGGGAGTCCATGTGTAGGAAGTATCAAGGATCCACGAAGGAGAAGAGAGCTCAATTGCAGGCTTTGCCTCGAGAATTCAAAGTTTTTAGTATGAAAGATAACGAAACTGTAGATGAATACTTTGAAAGAACCTTGGCTATTGCAAATAAGATGACCGCTCAAGGTGAAAAGATGGAGCAAACCACCATTGTTGAGAATGTGTTGAGGTTTATGACCACAAAATTCAATTATGTGGTGTGCTCCATAGAAGAATCGAACGATGTTTCAACATTTTCCAATGATAAGTTATAGAGCAGTCTCTTAGTGCATAAGCAAATAATGAAGATCAATCAAGAAAAGGAGGATGAACAAGTGTTAAAAATTGTAGTTTATAGTCGAGGTATTACCAAAAATCGAGGTAGAGGGCATGGTGGATGTCGAGGTTATGGCAGAGGAAGATTGAGTAGGGATCAGATTTAATGTTACAAGTGTCACAAGCTTAGGCACTATCAAGGTGAATGCCTAAGTTGGCAAGAGAATGATGCCAATTAACTTTGCTGAATTTAATGAAAGTGAAGAGTTATTACTCATGGCTCAAAAGGAAAATACAAAGAGAAACAATCAAGTGTGGTTTCTTGACTTAGGATGCAGTAACCATATGGTTGGAACAAAGGAATGGTTGTTCAATTTTAATGAAAGGTTTCATGAATCTGTCAAATTGGGGGATGACTCCAAAATGCAAGTGACGGGAATGGGTAACTTGAAGATTCACATGAATATCATTATTTAAATGATCACTGATATGTATTACTTGTCGGGATTGAAGAATAATCTTCTAAGTGTTGGGCAACTAATTCAAAAGAATCTCATAATAGTGTTTGAAGATAGAGGTTACAAAGTTTATCATGCTGATAGAGGATTGATCATGAGCATAAAAATCTCATCCAAGAGGATATTTGTTGTGTATGCACCTGTTGTTCTTCCCATGTGCATGAAAATTGAATCAGAAAATGTGACACACATGGTGGCATTGCAGATATGGGCACCTAAGCTTCGAAGGCCTTAACACACTCATCAAGAAGGGGATGGTGAAGGGAATGCCTAGCTTGAAGAATTTGGAGGAGACTTGTTTAGATTTCTATATGGGAAAACAACACAGAGAGCCCATACCAAAGCGAGCCCCATGGAGAGAAAATGAGAGGCTTAAGTTGATTCACTCAGATGTGTGTGGACCCAACAGACCTGCATCAAATGGTGGAAGCATGTATTTCATAACATTCATAAATGAATTTAGTTTAAAGACATGGATTTACTTTTTGCATGAGAAAGTTGGTGCCTTTAATGTCTTCAAACAATTCAAAGCCTTGGTAGAAAAGGAGTCAAGCCTCTACATCAAATGTCTTAAGACAGATAGAGGAAGAGAGTCGACATCAAATGCATTTAATGATTTATATGGCTTCCATGACATCAAAAGGCAACTGACAACTTCTTATACTCCTCAACAAAATAGAGTATTAGAAAGAAAGAATATGACACTAATGAATGTAATCAGAAGCATGATGACCAGCATGAATGTTCCTAAATTTTGTTTGCCTGAAGCAGCCAAATGGGAAGCATATATGATTAATAGAAGTCCAACATTATTTGTGAAAGACATGACTCATGAAAAGGTGTTTAGGTGCATAGCTTATGTTCACATTCCTGATGTGCACTGGAAAAATCTAGATGTTAAAAGTACAAAGTGTGTATGGCTGGGAGTTAGTGAAGAATCAAAAGCCTACCAGCTCCATGACCCTGTGAACAACAAGATCCTGATCAGTAAGGATGTGGTTTTTGATGAATCAAAAGGGTGGGAGTGGAACAAGCATGACAAAGAAGACAAAATTCAATCAATCAGCAGTATTGATAAAGAAGAAGTGGACATGGAGAATAAAGAAGTTAAAGTAATCAATGATAAAGTGCATATGGAAGATGATGACTCTCAGCATGGGGAAGCACTGTAGAAAGTGCAAGTGTGGGTAGTGAAATTGTAGAAGAAAGCAATGCCCAAGAGAGAGATAACCCAGGACCAGTAGTGAGACAAAGGAGAATGTTTGGATACTTGAATGATTATGTTACAAACTCAAAAGGAGAGGAAGATGAGCCTTTGTGCAACTTAGTAGTATATTACAACAACAATGGACTTGGAAATTGAGAGTATTGAGAAGAATAATACTTGTAGCCTAGTAAGTATACCATCCGGTGCCAAGAAAGTTGGTGTCAAATGGATATACATAACAAAATTGAATGAGAAAGGTGAAGTAGAGAAATAAAAAGCAAGATTTGTGTCTAAAAGGTACTCACAACAACATGGCATAAATTACAATGAAGATTTTGCTCCTGTGGCAAGATGGGACATAATCAGAACTGTTTTGGCTCTCGCAACATGTAGAAAGTGGCAGGTATACCAACTTAATATCAAAAGTGCATTCATTCATGGTGAGTTTATGGAAGATGTGTATATATATCAACCTCTTGGCTATGAAAAGGGAGGAAAAGACAAGGTTTACAAGTTGAGAAAGGCTCTCTATTGCCTTAGGAAGGCTCCAAGGGCCTGGAACATCAAAATTGAGGCATACTTCAATCAAGAGAATTTTGAAAATGCCCTCATGAGCATACATTATTTGTGAATCATAATGAAGACAAAATATTGATTGTCAGCTTGTATATAAATGATCTAATATATACATGCAATAATCAACAAATGTTTGAAGGATTCAAGGAGTCACTGATGAATATGTTTTTTGTGACAAATATGGGAAATATGAGATACATTCTTGGGGTGGAAGTTAAGTACGGAAGGGAAGAAATATTCATCTGCCAACAGAAATATGCTAATGAAATACTCACAAGGTTTGGCATGGACCAGTGCAATAAAGTTTGTAATCCCATTGTGCTAGGCTGCAGGTTGACTAAGGATGAAAATGGCAGGCCAGTTGATGCCATAAGCTACAAGAAAATGGTGGAAAGCCTGATGTATTTACTTGCTACCAGGCTTGATCTTGCCTATTCAGTGTGCTTGGTAGCTAGATACATGGAGAGACCAACGAAAATACACTTGGCAGCTGCAAAAAAAATCTTAAGGTACTTGAGGGGAACTGTAAACTTGAGAATCCTGTACAAGATGAATGATGAGTTTATATTACAAGCGTGGTCAGATTCATATTATGTTGGGGACAGTGATGACAAGAAAAACACTACAAGGTATGTGTTCAAGCTTGGATCAAGTCTTATATCATGGTCTTCAAAGAAGTAGCGTAGTGTGACTCTATCAAGCACTAAAGTTGAGTTTGTTGCAGCATCATCATATGCTTGTCCGACAATGTGGCTTCGAAGCATTTTGCATAGGCTTGGTGAGAGTCAGAATCAAGGCACAATCATCATATGTGATAACAGTTCCACAATCAAGCCGTCAAAGAACCCTGTAATGTATGGAAGATGCAAGCATATAGAAATGAGATTTCATTTTCTTATAGACTTAACCAATGATGGCACAATAGAGATGAAACGTTTAAGCATATGAGATCGAATTTCAGATGTTCTAATAAAGCCAGTGAAACTTGAAACCTTCAACTACATCAGAGCAAGGCTTGGAATATGAGTTATTCAAGTCTTGTTGCTAGCTTGTGAGAATCGAGTGCTTGTATCATGTTGTAATCTGTTTTTTGTTAAATTTCATATTAGGGGAGTGTGTTAGAATTTGTTATGCCATTAGAATAACTAACTAGAAGTTAGTTATGAAGTAGTTACTCATTTGTGTGGTTGCTTGCTATATAGGTAACTGATATAGGTTGTATTGTATTGCTGAAAATCTCTACATTATTAAATAATAACTACTCTCATATTCTTACATTATATCAGCATTAAATATAAAGAGTTGAGTCATCTCAACAATTACAGCGACAATAACACAATAGCAAGAGCAACAACAACAACAACAACAAAATCAATAAAATTGTTCCTTCTTAAAATTAAATCTTAACAACAACAATGATAAATGATAAATTGTAGTAATTGTTAGTGTAAATAATTGGCACTTATCAGCTTAATTATACCAATAAACCTCAACTTCAGTGTATGTTTTGTGTAGTTAACATTATAGTGTATAATATGCGTAATCATGTACATATCTTTGAGTTTGATAGTTTTTCTCTCATTTTTGTAGGTATACAAACAATGATATTTTGTCATTGTCTTATAGAGCATTGAATAAGCTTTCCAAAGCTTCCAACCGCGCGTAAAATAGAGTTATGATTATCAAGTTAAGGTCGAAATAAGTTCTGAGTTTGCTGTCATGTTCGTTGTGCGAACTGGAGGCGGGCGAGCTCGCCAAGAGTTCGCACTATGAACTCAAGGCGAACAAGAATTTCTCAAAAGTGTGGAAAAACACTGTTTTTGGCAGTAGCTATGTTTAGTGTGTTCACAGTGCAAACCGGAGTTCGCAGTGCGAGCACGGGAACCCATTTTTGCCTATAAAGTCACATTTTCAAATTTTTTTAGGTTATCTTTTGGGAACCTTTAGACCCAATTGATCAGAACCATATTATTTAATGGTTTTAGCTTAGAAACAACACATGTATGATGCATCTAGATGATTTGGAGCCAAATCATACTTCAAACGGAGATGACAAATCGTGAGAAGTTTAATCGGAGATGACAAACCGTGAGAAATTTGTTCTTCTTCCTTCTTCTCTTTGCGTTTTTCATTGTGTTGGGGTTGTTGTATGTATGTTTACTTAGATTGTATGTTCATCTATGGATCTTTGTATAAAATCTCTTTTAAAAATATTAATTGATGTTATCTTTGATTTAATATCTGTCTTAATAGGGTTTGGATCGCTGTAGACATATACTTTTCAAACTCGACTTAAGATGATGATCTATTGGCTATGGGAAATGGTCTAAATATTCACGCGTGTGTGTCAGAGCTTAATGTTTCGTGTTATTTTATCGCGTGAGATATCACCTTCGAAAGAACATGGTTGATCTCTCAGACTTTACGTTAGACATAACCTCCGTTTGTGAGTGATGCGTGATGGTTTTGACGAGTATTAAGGTGAGTGCATTTGATATATAGGTTTTCTCTCGTGCATGATGGGTATAAGGAAATGCAACTCCTGATGAGTTTCTCCTTTCTAAATAATGTGTTTATTTATTTGCTTTTATGCTTTTAATTTCTGCATGTTACCCTTGGAGAAGCATTTCAAACCTAAGCTTAGATACGTGGAGATTGTCGAACGACATTCTTTCCCTCGAACCGATCCCCGTGGAGACGATAAATCACAGAATTCTTCCAAACTTAATTTTTGCATGCCACTTAACCGCATCAATAAAATGGCACCGTTTCTGGGGATAGGTTTTGATATTGAATCGCATTGCGATAATTTCTATATTTCTAAGCTTTGTACATAATTGTCTATGTTATATATATGCTTGTACATATACTTGTTTTGCTTTTGTTTTCCATCCTTGTATATAATTGTTTTCCATTATGTTTATTCAAGTGTTGTATATATTTTGTTCCCGTAACGTTTGTTCAAGTGTTTGGTTATGACACTTTCTTTATGTTTGTGCTTTGAATAAAAGCATCGCATGTCTGTGAGGAAGTTACTAGCAAAGCACAATAAAGGCGTCGAGCTAACAACATGAAACAAGCGCTGGTTGGGAGGCAACCCAACGGTTTTTGAGTTTGTATATCTTTATGTTTATTTAGTTAAATTCAATTTTGTTAGTTTCTTAGAAAATTTTTGTGTTTTGTCTCAAGCTTTGTTTTTTATTAGCTTGAGGATACATGTTGTGATTGTTCAAGTTTGATTGTTTCAACAAGAAAATGTTATGGTAGTGTGAAAAGTTTAAAGAAAGTTGCATTGCTATGATTTGTGTTTATTGCTTTTCTAGAACATAATATGTTTATGAACCTTAGGCGCTGTACAACTTATATGACATTCACTCTCTTGCAATTTTTGTTCATTTGTGAATCATTTTAGTTCATAGCCCATTGTGAGAAACCTCCATTGTTTACTAAATGCTTGGATGACTGATAACTTTACTTAATCCATTTGATTCATGCTTAATCTTTTGATTATTGTGATTTTGTGGAAGCATTAGAAATGATCAAGGAATTTGTTTATATTGAGCACAACCATATCCAAAAGTAACTTACCCGTGAGCAGTGAGTATTCGTTACCCCCTTTGAGCCTTAACAAATTATATCCTAATTTGGTGATGAACTTGGCGTGTGTACATAAATTAAAAGTTAAGTTCATCATTGAATTTTGTGGGATTATAAAAAAAAATCTTGAAACCTTTGAACAATTTTTAAATTGATTTTCTTGCCATAAAAAGCAAGGAGCATTCACTTGAGGTTTGATGGTATTCAAGTTGGGGAGACTGAAAGAAAATGGTAGGTTACTAAAAATTTTGAACACGCATAAGAAAATTGTGATATGAATGTGAAAAATAAAAGAAAAAGATGCTTGTTTGAAAAGAAGAAAAAAAATAGAATGAAAAATAATTATGCAAAGGAAGTTTGGAAAGGGTGAGCAATAGAGAAAAGAAATTGGTGAATGAAGTTGTGATGTGTAAATACCATGTATAGTGAATGTTTCTTTTGCTTGGCAACTTCGATTCAATAGCCTAAGAAATGACCCTTTGTTGTGAAACCTGGCAGGGCTACAACCTTTCAAGCCCTTAGTGATCTTTTTGCTTCCATGATTTCATTTATGATTGTTAGATGAATGTATGAATTGGACAGTTGTTAGCATTGTTTTTAGATGAGTGTAATTGTCTCGCAATTGCAAACGCGTAAATTTCTTCTTCCTTTTTCTGAAGAAGAGTGTTAGGCGTGATTCATTCTTGAACATTTGTATTGCTTTAGAATTTTTGACATGTGTTTTGTGCTTAGACTTTGTTTCATAATCGTGGTGTCGTTGTAGTTTAGTGGTAAGCATTGTTTTGCATGTACTTTTGATATTTGTACCATACATTTGTTTTTCGTTTGTAAAAACTTGTTGAGCATGATTTCTTGATAATTGCTTTTGTTTCTTCGAGTTGATTGATTCTTGTTTGAGGACAAACAAGTTTAAGTTGGGGAGAGTTTGATAAGTGCTAAATTGTAGTGATTTTGAGTGTAAATTATTGGCACTTATCAGCTTAATTATACCAATAAATCTCAACTTTAGTGTATGTTTTGTGTAGTTTATATTATAGTGTGTAATGTGCGTAATCATGTACATATCTTTGAGTTTGATAGTTTTTCTCTCATTTTTGTATGTATACAAGCAGTTATATTTTGTCATTCACTACTACGGAAAACCCATTTAACAACGGTTGAGAAAGATATATAATGACGCGGGCACAGGTGTTGTTATGTAGAGTGTCGTTGTATATATGATACTTACAATCACGACCCAATAAGCGTTGTAATAAACTGGAAAACGCGCTACCTATAATCACGGTTATTTTAAAGACCCGTTGTTGTATGTCTTTTAATAAAATAAAAAAATGCAGCATTAGAACTACCTATAATGACGGTTATTTTAAAAAATAGTTGTTGTATACTACCTATAATGACGGTTATTTTAAATACCCGTTGTTGTATGTCTTTTAATAAAAAAAATTGCAGCATTAGAACAAGAACAACAACAAGAACATCAAGAACAACAATAATAACAACAGCAAGAACAACAAGAACATCATCATCATCATCAACAACAACAACAACAACAACAACAACAACAACAACAACAACAACAACAACAATAACAAGAAGAAGAACAAGAACAAGAACAAGAACAACAACAACAACAACAACAACAACAACAACAACAACAATAATAACAATAAGAACAACATTAATAAAAAAGAACAACAAGAACAACAATAATAAAAAAGAACAATAATAATTAAAAAAGAACACCAACAACTAACATTGCTAACTCGAGTTATGAAATTTGTTTTGAAATTTGGTTTAGTGGAGAAATAGAGTATCGTTAATGAAAGATGATGTTTGGAGGTAGAAGATGTAGTTCGTCTAAGTTTTAGGTTTCACGCGGACCACTAATAGTAGTGTCTTGGCCATTGATAATCAATAAATGGACGACCAAGATTTGTATAAGGATAGTGAATAAACTCAATATGCGTGTCACCTATAATGTTGGTAATGGGACTTGAAAAAATAAGTAAAAAAACCAAAAATGCTGGTACTGGGACTTGAACCCATGACAAGACGCTACTTATAATGACGGTTGTTTTAAATACCCGTGGTGAAAGGTCTGTCAGCTTTTTGAAAAAATAAGTAAAAAAACGCTACCTATAATGACGGTTGTTTTAAATACCCGTGGTGAAAGGTCTATCAGCATTTTGAAAAATTAGGAAAGACGTAACATGATTAAAATAAATTCAGAAAAATATAAAAACACGAAATTTAATCTAATTAGGAAAAATAAGAATTTTGAGAATTTTTTTGGAATTTTTTGAGACTATGAAAATAGTAAAAAAAATCATTAAAAATAGAAAAAAAGATGAATTTGGGGTTTTGAGGGTGAAGTCACGTAACTCTTCTAGAGTACAAGACTAATGACCGCACAATTTTTCTGCTTCAAATGCACGAAATAGATCTAAAAAAGGAGACGATTTTCCCTAAAACCGATTTTTTGAAGAGCAAGACCTAAAACTAAATTATAGGCTATAATGACGGGTTTTTAAATACCCATGGTGAAAAGTTGCCAGCATTTTTAAAAAATATGTAAAAAACCATAAATGCTGGTGCTGGGACTTGAACACACGACCAGACACTACCTATAATGACGGTCTTTTAAATACCCATGGTGAAAGGCCTCGCATTTCACCATGGTTGGAATTTTAACCATCATTAAAAGCATTTTAATAAGATTATAAAAAATGCACGCATCTAGCTTGCACTATTAAAACGGTGTATATGATGTCGTTGTAAACCTAGCGTTGTTGTTTGCGCGTTTTGTAGTAGTGATTGTCTTATAAATCATTGAATAAGCTTTCCAACGCTTCCGACAGCACGTAAAACGGAGTTACGGTTATCAAGTTATGGTCGAAACGAGTTATGAGTTTGCTGTCATGTTCGCTGTGTGAACTGGAGGCGAGCGAGCTCGCCAAGAGTTCGCACTGCAAACTCAAGGCGAACAAAAATTTCCCAAAAGCGTGGAAAAACACTATTTTTGCAGTAGCTATGTTTGGTATGTTTCCATTGCGAATCGGAGTTCGCAGTGCGAGCACGGGAACCCATTTTTGCATATAAAGTCACATTTTCAGTTTTTTTTTAGGTTATCTTTTGGGAACCTTTGGACCTAATTGATCAGAACCATATTCTTTAGTAGTTTTAACTTAGAAACAACACATAAATGATGCATCTAGATGATTCGGAGTCAAATCTTACTTAAATCGGAGATGACAGATCGTGAGAAGTTCAACCGGAGATGACAAACCGTGAGAAATTTGTTTTTCTTCCTTCTTCTCTTTGTATTTTTCATTGTATTGGGATTGTTGTATGTTTACTTAGATTGTATGTTCATATATGGATCTTTGTATAAAATCCCTTTTTACAAATCTTAATTGATGTTATCTTTGATTTAATATCTATCTTAATGGGTTTGGATCTATGTAGACATATACTTTTCAAACTCGACCTAAGATGATGATTTATTGGCTATGGGAAACGGTCTAAATATTCACGCATGTGTGTCGGAGCTTAATACTTCGTGTTGTTTTGTCGTGTGAGATATCACCTTCGAAAGAACGCGGTTGATCTCTCAGACTTTGCTTTAGACATAACCTCCATTTGTGAGCGATACATGGGGGTTTTGATGAGTATTAGGGTGAGTCCATTTGATCGATAGGTTTTCTCTCGTACATGATGGGTATAAGAAAATGCAACTTCAGATGAGTTTCTCCTTTCTAAAGAATGTGTTTATTTATTTGCTTTTATGCTTTTAATTTTCGCAAGTTACCCTTGGAAAACCATTTCAAACCCAATCATAGATACGTGGAGATTGTCAAACGCCTTTCTTTCTCTGAACTGATCCCTGTGGAGACGATAAATCCCGGAATTCTTCCAAATTTAATTTTTGTTTTCCGCTTTACCGCATCAGCAAACAACAACAACAACAACAACAACAAAATTAAACATTGAGTTAATAGCTATTTTGTCCCTACCATTTTAGCAAAATTTGAAAATCCCCTATAAAAAAGTTTGGATTTACTCCATGGCTTATACAAATTCAACTACTTTGTCCCCTCTTTAAACCCAATCATTAGAAAAAATGACATAACCAATTTTTTTTTTAATGGCGTGGATTTCCAAATTGATTATTTTCTTTTAATTTTTAATTTTTTTAAAATTCCCGTGAGTTTTATTTTTTATTTTTTAAGCTTGGAGATTTTAAAAGCTAAAAAGAGCAACACTTTACAACCAAGAGGGATCACTCCCTTAATGTTATATGCGTCTTACTACTGAGCTAGGCACTTTACTTTGATTTGATCTTCCGTGAAACCCTCTCTCTCTCTCTCTCTCTCTCTCTCTCTCTCTCTCCTTATTACATAATTAGTTAAAAAATACATATTTAATATTTAATAAATTATTTAATAATTATTTCATATTTAATATTATTATTTTATTATATAAATATTTATTACATAATATTAGTAAAAATGTATAAATTTGAAATATATAAATCTTTTAGATTTTAAAACATTCAAAAATAAAAATAAAAATAAAACATATTTCCTAAGGTTCAAAACTAGAGAGATTCGCGCAATGACCACACTCCTTCAATATCATGTCAACTTGATCTTTTGAATATTTTCTCTTAACCGAGATATCTTAAATCTTTGAGAATTTAAAACAAATACATTTGAATTGAGAAATACATTAAAAAAAAATATGTTTCGATAGTTCAAGACATGTTTACGTATGATTAAATATCATTTAAATGTGTTTGAATATTATTTAAAATGATTTTAACATGTTAAAATAAATATTCAATCACATTTTAAAAAGATATTTGAATATTTTAAATTTTCTCTTGTCAAAAACAAATTTAACAAAATATTCTTTTTCAAAGCAAAATATTTGTATTCTTTTAAAAAATTTGTTTTTGTATAATATTTAGTTTTCTTTAATTATTTATTTTTTATAAAATATTATTAAAGTAATTCATTTAAAAATAATTCCTATTTACATATTATGCAATAAATACTTATTAAATTTTATTAAGGTAAATATTTTGTTATAGATACTTTTTAAATAAATATTGTTTAAATATTTATGTAATAAATTTCAAATATAAAATAAATAATTTAATAAATATGAAATATTAAATAATTGAAATAAATATGTAATTGAAATGTTTGAAAAAAATAAAAGTCACATGTATTTAAAAATATGAAAAATTAGAAGAAAAAATCATCTTGGCCATCCAAGTTATTTAAAAAAAAAAGGCATGTAATGTCAGTTATTCAGATTATTGGATTTAATGAAGGGTCAAAATAGGAGAATCTTTATACATTAGAGAGAGAATTCAAACTTTTTTACACGAGTTTTTCAAATTTTGCCCAAATATAAGGGGCAAAATAGCTACTAAACATTAAACATTTACCTGACACAAAAACAACTAACATTTCTAAATTATATTCATGTTTTTATTGTCTCGATAGAGTTAGAGAAGAAATGATGGAAATCTAAAACCCGATAATGGAAGAAATGCTATTTTCGAGTTTTGTTTATGGAAGAAATGATGTTTTCGAGTTTGATTTAGTGGAGAGTTAGAGTTTGGTTAATGGAATATGAAGTTTGGATGTAGAGGAAAGCAAGTTCATATGGGGTTTCGACGTTTCGTTAACGAAAAATCTAAAAGTGAATGAATATAAAGTGTTATATATACATTGGAAGAATAAAACTGGGTAGTTTTTCATTTTAAAAAATAATTATTTTATAAATAAAACACAAAATTGTTGTTGTAGGGAGTTGAACTCATGATCTGCTATGATTTTTCCGCTCCGGTGAGAGAAGCAATCGAGGTAAAATGTTATTTATTTTAATTTAATTTTAATTTAATTTTAATTTAATTTTAATTTTAAAATAAAATAATAAGGCGATGAAAGTCAAACTAATGATTTGTGCAGCCTTTTCCTTCGATTTAGTCTTTCAATCGAGGTGAAATAAATTTAGTTTTAATTTTAAAATTAAAATAAGGAAGACACCTAATTTTAAAGGTTTTAGTTCGAGCTTGTGTACAATTGTGGTAAAAAAAGGTTAAATTACATTTTTGGCCTCCCAGTTTTGTTCTGTTCACAAAATCAGACCTTATATTTTATTTTTTAATAGTTTTGATCCCCTATCTTCAATTTTACATTGAAAAAATGTTGAAGTGTAATTTTTTTAATACATGACACATTTTTGATGATGTGGTATGAGACAAGTTTGTTTTTTATTTACCATGTCATTTTATTTTACTTTAATCTCTAATATATATTATTATATTTTAAAAAACAAAACAAACAAAAATTAAAAATCATTTAAATTATATTCATACCATTCAAATTATTATTTGTCATAGGATGATAACGAGAAATCGTATCCTACTTTTTGGCTTATTATGCATGTGTTTCGTTCGTTTTTATTCGAGTTTTATTAGTATTTAATCGTGTTTTATGTGTTTTGCAATTGATAACTTCATCTGTGGAAAAATCGGGCAAAGGATCGAAAAAGAGCAAAAGAAAAGGAAAATCCAGCAAAGAAAAGAAAAATCTTTATTTCTACTGATATGGCGTTCGCCATCCCTAGATGGCGTTCGCCATGAGCAAGGAAGCCACGTAATTAAAAAGGCCAGGACCATGGCGTTCGGCATCACTGCGCAGTTGCAGAATTTAAAAACTGCAACTGCTTTTGGCAGTTTTCTCCACTCTATTTTCCCTTCACTTCCTGTACACGACTTGACAGTTATTTTTTGGATTCTTCTCTATATATAGGACCTTCCATTCATGTATTTGGTACCCGATTTTAGACGCGGAAGCTCTATCGAATTCCGTTTAGGCATATAATTACTTTTAAAGCGACAATTACTCATATCGAGGAATTGTCGCAAGATTCTTGTCATTTACATTCGGTGTTGTACTATTGATTTTAAACAAGCCTTCCGGCATTTTCTTTTCGCAATTCAAGTTCCGTATTTACTTTTACAGGTTATTTACTTTTGCTTACTTTCATTTTGCAATTTACAATTCTTGTCTTGTATGCTATGTACTTTTCCATGATAATTACCATAACTATGCTTATAATTAAAACTAAAATGTGTTGCTAAATTTGCTTGAGTTCGGCATGTGAGGACCGTCGTTATCGACAGGACTCTGTAGAAAATGTAGGTGCGACTTTAATTGAATGCATGCTAGTTTTGGTCTTTGTTTCTATTTTTCATGTTTTATTATTCCGACACGAAAGTGAGGAATATGTTAAGTTCGGACTGATAGCGCGAGAGTGTGAGGAAAGAACGGATAATAGAAACTAGGCAGCGATCCTAAAAACAGCGAGAGCGCTTTAGGCATCATTTATGATTTCTTTAACTTCCAAAATACGCTTTTCAATTAAAACGGGCGAGCGAGAGCAAAATCCTTTGGTTGTTAGGTGTGGTTCTTGTCGATACCGCGAGAGTGCGAGACGGAGTCTTTAAGTTAGTACTTCCTACAGAACGAAGTGCAATCGTAATTAGCTCCCGACTTCTACAAGTCCCTTAGGTACGCGGAATCCATATTCCGGACTCGATTTTAGTATTATCTCCTAAACCTTTAGAATTAGTATCTTTTCCTTTCCGTTTAAATTCCGTAAATCCTTAGCCTTAGCTTTACACTGCAACTATTGATCGCATTAGTTTGATTATCCCTTCCCTGTGGGTTCGACATCCTTATTTAAAACTACGCGAACAGTTGTATACTTGCAGTCTTAGTTCGAAGGTCACGTTAGTGCCCTCGACACGCATCAAGGTTTTGGCGCCGTTGCCAGGGAAGGCTGATTTAGTCAATATTGTGAATCCCTTGTTGCGCAGTATAGACTAAGGCACCAAAAAAAAATTATTTTTCTCTAATTCATCGATTGTATGCCAAACACTCATTCTAGAAGCGACAAGCTTGAGCAACCAATTGATGATATCGAGCATTTTATTAATCTAAGATGCCAAATTAATGAATTCCGAATTAAGTATAATCTTCATGAACCTGAAATTCCTTACCCAGAATTACCAATACCCATGATTGAGAACCCGCAAAACCATCCTCTTAAGGATTACGATGTCCCATCACAAGATGAACCGCATAATAGCATTGCTGCCCCTGCCATTACTCGAAATGATTTTGAGCTAAAACCTTCGTTGTTACAAGCCGTTCAACAGAACCAATTTTCTGGAAGTTCCACGGATGACCCAATCCTTCATTTATCGATGTTTGTGCAATATGCTGATATCGTAAAAGTAAATGGTGTTAGTAATGAATCCATACGACTATGTTTTTTTCCTTTCTCTTTAAGAGATAGAGCTAGAGCTTGGCTCTAGTCTCTACCATCCAACTCTATCACTACGTGGGATGAGTTGAAGAAAGTCTTTTTAGCCCGATATTTTCCGCATAGCAAAACTGCTACGCTAAGAGCCCAAATTAACGGATTTAGGCAAAAAGACAATGAATCTCTTTTAGATGCTTGGGAAAGATACAAGGACATGCTAAGGCTATGCTCGCACCATGGACTTAAACAATGGTTGATAATCCATACTTTCTATAATGGTCTTCTTTTCAATACAAACCTGAACCTGAACGCTGCAGTTGGCGGCACTCTGATGGAGAAACCGTATGAAGACGCTTATCAACTCATTGAAAATATGGCTCAAAACCACTTCTAATGGGGAGGTGAGAGAACTCCGACAGAAAAACCTGATATGAAGAACGAAATGTACAAAGTTAACAGCTTGGACCGTGTTAGTGCTAAAGTGGATGAGCTTACTTAAAAGATAGAAAGTTTGACTGTAGCTCCAGCAGCCACTGTGGCCGTTGTGACGCCGAATTGTGCGGAACCCCTTGACATAGTAACGCTGAATGTCATTTACTAGTCGGTATTCCTACCGACCAAGTGAATTACGCCCAAGGAAACCCGTACTCAAACACATGCAATCCTGGCTGGAGGAATCACCCAAATTTCTCATACAAGAACAACAATGCTTTATTCTCCCCAACTCAAGCACCTGCAGTACCTCTAGGATATCAGAAGGGAGCACCCGCATCCCCTCAAGCACCAAGAAAGTCAAACTTTGAGGTTTTACTAGAAATTTTCATCGCAACACAGACCCAACAAAACAAAGAGTTTGCCAACCAAAATGTGCACACAAGTGAATTGTAAAAGTAGATGGCAACTAAGCTTGACGCCATGGCTACCCATAATAAAATGTTAGAAACCCAAATTTCTAAAGTAGCCCAACAACAAGAAACAGTAGCAGCCCCTGCAGGAACATTTCCTAGACAACCACAACCAAACCCAAAAGGATATGCTAATGTTATTACATTGCGAATCGGAACCGAACTAGATGGACCAGTGGATCCAAGGCTTCAAAACCCCGCCATGTATCAGAATCCTGGTAAAGGAACCAAAAAATAACAAAAGTGACAAAAAGTGAAGAGGTCGTAGAGAAAGAAACGCCTTATGTGCCTCCACCACCATATAAACCACTAATACCTTATCCGGAAAGGCTCACTATGCCTAAAAATGAAGGAAAATTCAAAAAGTTTATGGAGCTTCTGAAACAACTCAATATTACTATACCTTTCACAGAAGCCATAACACAAATGCCTTCATATGCCAAATTCCTTAAAGAGATCTTGTCTTATAAGAAGAAGCTCGAGGATAACGAGAACGTTATACTCACTGCTGAGTGTAGCGCTATCATCCAAAATAACATGCCTCATAAACTGAAAGACCCAGGTAGTTTATCGATACCCTGTGTAATCGGAAAGTACGTCATAGACAACGCTATGTGCAATTTAGGAGCCAGTGTTAGTCTAATGCCCTTATCCACCTGTAAAATGCTCGATTTAGGAGAGTTGCGACCAATGAAAATGTCTTTACAACTAGCAGACCGTTCTGTTAAATTTCCTATAGGTATGCTAGAGAACGTGCCCGTTCGTATAGGATAATTCTACATTCCTAGTGATTTTGTGGTAATGGATATAAAAGAAGATTCTAACATTCCTATTATTTTAGGAAGACCCCTTTTAGCTACAGCCGGAGCGATCATTGATGTTAAGAAAGGAAAGCTAACTTTTGAAGTTGGTGAAGTAAAGGTTGAATTTATTCTTGCCCAATTTTTGAAAGCTCCTGCTATAGATTATTCATGTTGTTTTCTCGACGTCATCGACGAATGCGTAAAAGAAGTGGAGATGGAATCATTCAAGTGTACATAAATACTAAAGATTCCAGCACCTCCTATACTCGAAGATGATAATTGGCGCAAGCCATACGTAGATGAAAGTCTGAGAGAATGCTTAGCACTAACACCCGATCCAATACCATGCCCGAACAAACCTTCTGTAGAACTTAAGACACTACCAAAAAACCTAAGGTATGAGTTCCTAGACACCGAACTGGAATAACCATTGACAGTTAACGCTGACTTGGGACAGATAGAGACCGAAAAACTTCTACATGTTCTAACAAAGTATCCTAAAGCGCTGGGGTATAATATTTCGGACCTAAAAGGAATAAGTCCTTCTATATGCAGGCATCGCATTATGCTCGAAGAAGATTGTAAGACCTCTAGAGAGCACCCAAGAAGGATAAATCATATCTTAAGCGGTGTAGTAAAAAAGGAGGTACAAAAGCTACTAGAAGCAGGAATCATATACCCGATATCTGATAGTAACTAGGTTAGTCATGTGCACGTCGTTCCAAAGAAGGGAGGTGTTACAGTTGTTAGTAATGAAAAGGCGAATCCATTTCTAAACGAACTCAAACTGGATGGAGAATGTGCATAGACTATAGAAAGCTAAATAAAGCCACTCGCAAAGATCATTTTCCTTTACCCTTTATAGATCAAATGCTTGAACAATTGGCTAAAGATTCTCACTTCTGCTATTTAGACGGATACTCAGGATTTTTCCAAATTCCTATCCATCCTGACGATCAAGAAAAGACTACATTTACATGCCCCTATGGTACGTTTACCTACAGACGAATGTTGTTCGGACTGTGTAATGCACCCGCAACCTTTCAGAGATGCATGATGGAAATTTTTGCCGACTTTATAGATAATATAATGGAAGTATTAATGGGTGACTTCTCTGTCTGTGGGGAAAGTTTTGAAGGATGTTTATCGAACCTAGAAATGGTACTCGAACGTTGCGTTAAAGTCAATCTAGTGCTGAATTGGGAGAAATGTCATTTCATGGTCCGAGAAGGAATTGTGCTTGGACATGTAGTATCTAGCCGAGGAATTGAAGTTGATAAAGTAAAGATTGAAATCATAGAAAACCTTCAACCTCTAAAAATAGTTAGAGAAATTCAAAGTTTTCTAGGACACGTCGGTTTCTACCGACGATTCATTAAAGATTTCTCTAAGATAACTAAACCACTAACATGCTTGTTGATGAAAGATGCTGAATTTGGATTTGACGAGGAGTGCTTGAAAGCATTCAAACATTTGAAAAAGGCTCTCATAACTGCACCTATTATGCAACCGCCCGATTGGAGTAGGCCATTCGAAATAATGTGTGATGCTAGTGATTATGTTGTTGGTGCTGTCTTAAGACAAAGAAAGGATAAAAGGCTTCATGCTATATACTATGCAAGTAGAACCTTAGACAGTGCACAGATGAACTACGCTACCACAGAAAAAGAACTCCTAGCCGTTGTGTTCACTTTAGATAAATTTTGTTCTTACTTGGTGGGAGCGAAAATTGTTGTCTATATCGATAACGCCGCAATTAGGTATTTGTTGAATAAGAAGGATGCAAAACCGAGACTTTTAAGATGGATCTTGCTTTTGCAAGAGTTTGATCTGGAAATCAAGGATAAGAAAGGAACCGAGAACGTAGTAGCTGATCTCCTTTCTAGAATCGAGGATCAAGAACCTGAGCGAGTCCCCATCAATGACGATTTTCCATACGATAGACTTGTAGCCCAGTTAGAAGACAAAAGCGAAACGAGTGAGTGCTCTATAATTTATCATGATGCAGAAACAAATGAAGTAGTAGAATCAATATGCTCAAAGACTACACTGTCGTGGTATGCTGACTTTGTCAACTACCTGGCAGTTGGGGTACTTCCACCAGATTTATCCTACCAACAAAAGAATAAATTCTTCCATGATCTCAAACACTATTATTGGGATGAGCCCCTACTTTTCAAGCGAGACGCCGATGGAATTTTCTGTCGATGTATCCCTGAATCTGAAGTTCAAGATATCATATCTCATTGCCACTCTGCACCTTATGGAGGGCATGCAAGCATTTCAAAGACCTGCGCAAAGATTTTTCAATCTGGCTATTCTGGCCTAATCTTTGGAAGGACGTCCACATCGCTGTTACAAATTGAGACCGATGACAATGTACTAGTAACATTTTCAGATGCGATGAGATGCCACTAAGGGGTATTCTAGAAGTAGAAGTCTTTGATGTTTGGGGGATAGATTTTATGGGCCCTTTTCCGTCATCCTTTGGCAATAAATACATACTCATTGTAGTCGATTATGTTTTAAAATGGATCGAAGCAATAGCTTCTTCCACCAACGATGCACGAGTAGTCATAAGACTCTTCAAGAATGTAATATTTCCTAGATTCGGTGTACCGAGAGTTGTCATTAGTGACGGTGGATCCCATTTTATCTAGATATTTTTGGGAAACTATTTCTTAAATATGGAGTGCGACATCGAATAGCAACACCATATCACCCTCAAACGAGTGGACAAGTGGAGGTTTCTAATAGAGAGATCAAGCAAATATTAGAGAAAACAGTTGCGACCTCTAGGAAGGATTGGTCTGCAAAACTTCATGAAGCTCTGTGGGCTTATAGAACGGCTTACAAAACTCTGATAGAAACCACCCCATTCAAGCTAGTTTATGGCAACTGCTTGTCGAACTTGAGCATTAAGCTTATTGGGTCATTAAGACCCTGAATATGAACTATACTATGGCAGGAGAGAAAAGAATTCTTGATATCCATGAACTAGAGGAACTTAGATTGGACGCATACGAAAATTCCCGAATTTATAAGGAAAGAACCAAATAGTGGCATGACAGACGAATAGCTAGACGAGAGTTCAACCAAGGTGACATAGTCTTCCTTTTTAATTCTCGACTTAAGTTGTTCCCTAGTAAACTTCGTTCCCGATGGTCTGGCCCCTTCGAAGTTGTAAGAGTTCTCCAAAGCGGAGCAGTGGAAATTAAAGGAAAATCTGACGAGACCTTCATTGTTAATGGGCAGAGACTAAAACACTACCATAACATTGAGAACAAAGATTTTTGCATAAGTTATAAGTTGGAGGAGCTACCCGCTCTTTCGAAAGACTAGTTCGGCCTTGATGTCGAGCTAAAGACATTAAACAAGCGTTGCGTGGGAGGCAACCCACGACCCTTAGATTTTTAGACTTTACCCTTTTCTTTTTATTTTATCTTCATTATATGTTCCTGTGTCTGTTTGCTATTATATTATTATTACTATTATTATTACTACTATTATTATTACTACCCTTTTTGTCTTTATTTTTGGCACCTTCACGGTACAGTTCATTAATAGTGTACTCTTTGTCTATTTTCAGGCTAGCTTAGCTCAGGATAACCTTCAATGACTTAGAGTATGAATCACAATGCTGGTGTGGAGATTGTATTTAGGAACGATGCTCAGACACACAAATTTGACATTCTGGTTCAGAGGGAATTGACACTCCCTATATACCCTGATGGTCGTACCTTGACCACCCTAGGTTTGAGGGACAATGTGATGTACTTTCTTGACCAGATTGGTTGGGTGAACTTTGGTGTAAGGCACATATATAGCCTTTATCGTATGTTGACCCTAGAGTTTCTTAGCTCACTGTATTATGACCCAAACCGAGGTCTTGGTTTTGGCCAAGGTTTAGCCACATTCAGGTTATTCAACACCAAACACCGTTTTACCCATCACGAAATGGCCAACCTGTTAGAATTTCCTAATGGACCTGATGTCCATTCAGTGACACCTGATGATGCTTTTAGTGACCTTGGCCTTAACTACTTCTGGGGAACCATTACCGATAACTACCATCCCGAACCTGACACCATGTTCTCTAGTAACATACATAACCCTGCTTTTAGGCACTTTCATAAGATTTTGGCTCACACCCTATTTTATAAGGAAGAAAACATCACCTCTGTTTCTAAGGATGAACTGTCATTATATACTGTGCTTCACAGGGAAGGCCTGTGAATGTTGCTTCCTTTATGTTGGCTAGCTTGAACCGCATTGCTCAAGAGACCGGTGGTGTTATCCTCATTAGAGGCTTAGTTACCATGATAACTGAGGCAATAGGTTTTCATTACCAACTTAACCGTATCCGTGCTTATGGAGGCATCTGTTCGATGCACTTGAATTTCTGTTTTAACCGTGGTATGTTAGCTAACCTAGGACCAGCCGAGTTTGAATTCCTAATTGACAACAAAGTGGTCCATAACTTTATCCTGCCTAACCACGAGAGGACAAACGTGCATAATAGGAACAATTGGCTTTATGACCTTGAGGAAGAGAGTGAATCACCAACACCACCCCAAAGCCCTCAGCCTTATGAGATACCTGATGCCAATCCCCCTGATGCCACTTCACACGTCTCTGGAGCTCGTGTAGATTATGCTGCTGCTATTGGTGCTCTACAGTGCCACGTGGACACCCTTAGGAATGAGATCACTTTCATCCGAGGGGACCTTATTGGATTCATGGACGTTGCTAATGAGCAGTTTGACCATTTGTTCCAGCAAGTCAATTCTTTCACTAGGCACTTTAGCAAATGAACTATGATTTAGCCGATGGAGTTCTTGTTGCTTTTATGTTTTTATTTGTTTTGGTTTTTATTGTATTTTCATTCCGTTGTAATTTGTACTCTTTGTATCGTCGATTCATCGGAGAAGACATGATGTTCTGGTTTTTGAATTAATGTGATTTTCCGTTTATGTCTTTTATATTGTTTCGTAGTATTTAATGTTTATTTTATTTTTCTGCAATCTTAATCTCGCAATAGCAATTCTGCAGTTGGACTTATGTTTTATGTTTATTTAAATTATCGAAAACCCAAACAATACTGCTTCTTAATCAAAAACTGAACTTTGCGCAATTCTGCCTAATGGCGTTCGCCATCCGTTCTTTATTTTTCAAATTTCCAACGTTAAACACATGGCGTTCGCCATGTGCTTAATGGCATTCGCCATGGAGACGGAACGTGCAGTTTTTCCTGCACGTATTCTGTTGCAGAAAAGGCGCGGGTTTCAAACAAAACCCTTTTAACTTCTCATACACATCCGTAACCACCCAAATAACTTCCCATTAATTATCCTATTAACCCCTAACCACTCATATACCCTTTCTCCTTCTATTTAAACCTTCCAAAAACTCATTCTACATCATCACCACCAACATTCTCAAACTCTCTTACTCACTTTTCGTGCTTCCTAACTCTCCCAAACCTTTCCGAAAAATTCAGAATGCCTCCTAGAGTTGCTCGCGACATTGACTACATGGGAATCGAATTTCCTGAAGGTATCCTTGGTGAGCGACATCGGGCTGTTTTTCTCAAAATCCATAAAAGGTCTCTCGAAGCCACGCGATATGCTCATATTGATTCTGTCTGTGCACTATGATTGTTCAACAGCATCAACTGGATGCTGACTAATGTAGGTTTATCTTACTTTTTCTCTAATCTGAGCCATACTTTTGTTAGACTAACCTATGAATTTTTAAGTTCATTTCAATACTTGTATGACCCGTCACGTACCTCTAGCATCGTGAACTTTAGGATGTTCAATAGAGATTATTCGCTGCCCCAAGAGAGGATAGGTGAGATTTTTCAATTTCTGAGAAGCCAATGCCTTAGGCTTCTGGCGCTAAATCACTGGCCAAACCACGTCCACGTGGTAAGGCCTAAAAGCCACTTCTATTCACAACCCTGCGATTAGGTACTTTCATCGCGTTATAGCGAGCACTATCTTTGGTAGAGAAAACATAGGGTATGTGAATTCCAAGGATTTATTTTTCATTCACTGTGCATTGTCGAAAACTAAGGTTATTCCTACACCTTTCTTGTTAGCTCGCCTTGGTTCTGTCGCTGGTTGATCCAGTGGTGACATATGTGTCGGAGGCGTGATAGCCTTCATTGCTTTAGGTATAGGATTGCATAACGAGTTGGCTACCCTCGAGAGATTGGTCATTCCTTTTTGTGATTTAGAGTACTTTCGCAATATGCGACTTATCAAGAATGTGTCAAGCGGCAAGTATAGGCTTATGATCTGGAATAGGGAGGTGAGGAGTATAGATTTACCCCGTGCATCGCGCATTAATGTGCGTGTTAGCATAAATTGGCTATTAGATACTGGGGCTGCGAACTTAGATGATGAAGCTGTGAATAGGGCCTATGCTGAGACCATAGGATTTGCACACCAGCCTGGTCCCCGTGCCAATGCTGACATCCCTGGGCCGAGTCACAGAGCACACACTGCACCCACTTTCTCTGACCAATTTTCAGGTACTTACCAGCCTCGGGAGAAGTACTACTACATCGCCATCCGAAGCAGTTTAGATGATATTTTGTCTGAACTGTGGTATCGGAATGACAGGGAGGCAGAGCGTGACTTGTTGCTCCAGAGCTTACAGCATCAGCAGGAGGATATCAGAGTTGCTGTAGATCTTGCCAACCAATAACAGGTTAACTTTGCAGAGCGTATGGAGCATGATATGGAAGATCTGACTGAGCAGATGGAGGGCGTGGGGATGCAGGTTACTACTTTGAGAGAGTATGTTCAACATGTTCCTAACCTTGCCCTTGGCAGAGGTTTTGGACGACCACGCGGCCGAGGCCGCCATCATTGATTATTCCAGGTTCTTCCACTCCTTTTCCACCTTGTACTAAAACATTGGGGACAATGTTTAGTTCAAGTGTGGGGAGGAGCTTTACATGTTTTGTTTTTTTGTTTTTCCATTATTTTCATGTTATTTTTATGCTTTCTAGTTAGTTTCCTTTATGTCGAGTCGTTTATGCGTGATTGAGTCTTATAGTACTTTACCCTTTTTCTTTCGTTAGAAAAATTCCCCTAAGATTGATAAAAAGCAACCCCAACGAAAAAATTTCATACGAATATATTGCATGACACTTTTTCACCTTTAGGCTTTGTAATTTAGACTTGGGAAAGTATTGACATTGTCGGTACTATTTTAGCACCCCTAGACTCCCTAAGTATGTGGCACCGATCTAAATAACCATTATACCGAGAGTTGATTTTCGAGTTTCTATAGTAATCTCTTGAGTAGTTTATGTTAGCGGTCAGCACCATCCCAAAAAAACACACGCTAAGTAATGAACCGATGCAAATATGTGGTGATCTCGAAAAAAATTAATAATAATTTGTATTGAGCTGTATTGTAGAAAAGCGAATGAAAGAATTCGTTTCCTTCTAAGTTAGGTGGGCCTCACCGGCCCATTTAGCCCAACGGATCGGATTCTTGAAATTTGAAAAGAAAGAAAAAGAAGAGAAGAAATAATACAAAAGTTGAAAAATCGAGATCATAAACACTAACAGGTTCACTTACCATGCGAGTGTGGGGATAACAGGCTTAATGTGATCGCGCGGGAATGAAAAAGAGGGAAAAAGAAACAAGGAATATAGGTCGAGTTATAATGGTATGATTTGGATTAGTATTGCATAGGGGGAGTCTTTGTCTGCGAGTGTGGATATGTGACATCACAATATCCTTATTGTCGAAGTCTAGTACCTATCTTTTAACATTAGCCTATTAGTCGTGTCCGGTTTTAAAGTCGTGTCATGCCTTCGTTTCAGATGCTGCACTTACTGTTTTTCATTATGTCGGGAGTTTGCTTGAAGACAAGCAAAAGTTTTAGTGTGGGGGAGTTTGATATCGAGAAATCGTATCGTACTTTTTGGCTCATTACGCATGTGTTTCGTTCATTTTTATTCGATTTTTATTAGTATTTAATCGTGTTTTATGTGTTTTGCAGTTGATAACTTCATCTGTGGAAAAATCGGGCAAAGGATCGAAAAAGAGCAAAAGAAGAGCAAGATCCAACAAAGAAAAGAAAAATCTGCATTTCTACTGATATGGCGTTCGCCATCCCCAGATGACGTTCACCATGAGCAAGGAAGCCACATAATTAAAAAGGCCAGGTCCATGGCATTCGCCATGGCCTGGTGGCGTTCGCCATCACTGCGCAGTTGTAGAATTTAAAAACTGCAACTGCTTTGGGCAGTTTTTTCCACCCTATTTTCCCTCCACTTCCTGTACCTGACTTGGCAGTTATTTTTGGGATTCTTCTCTATATATAGGACCTTCCATTCATGTATTTGGTACCCAATTTTAGACGCGGAAGCTTTAAGTTAGTACTTCCTACGGAACGAAGTGCAGTCGTAAGTAGCTCCCGACTTCTACAAGTCCCTTAGGTACGCGAAATCCATATTCCGGACTCGATTTTAGTATTATCTCCTAAACCTTTAGAATTAGTATTTTTTCCTTTCCGTTTAAATTCTGTAAATCCTTAGCCTTACCTTACACTGCAACTATTGATCGCATTAGTTTGATTATCCCTTCCCTGTGGGTTCGACATCCTTATTTAAAACTACGCGAATAACTGTATACTTGCAGTCTTAGCTCGACGGCCACGTTAGTGCCCTCGACACGCATCATAGGAATAATTAATTATTATATTATTATATTTAAGAAAAAAATTAGTTATTAGTTATCATGTAATTAATTGTCATAATAATTAATTATTTGTTATTGTAATTATAACATTACTAAAATAAGAAGAAAAAATGATTTTGAAGAAGAAACGTTTGATCCTTTCTAGATCCATTTTCTTCCCCTTCTACTTCATTACCACTTTCCAAATTCATATCCATTTTTCTTCTGCTCGTGTTTTATCCTCTAAACTGCAGAAATAAATTAGAAATACTAAATCAATTTTCTAATTTTCTTCCTAGTCCAAAAACATAGTTGGTTATGCGTTAAATCTTGCATCAAAGAGTATAGTGAATTGAAATTAGGGTTCAATCTTGCGATATTTGGATTTTGATGATTTCCCTCCCTTCACTCTCCTTCTCCCATTTTCCATTCTCAATTTTCAATTCAACTAAACCATTCTTCTTCAAATGTGTGTCCCCTTTTGAATGCACCATTTTTCTTCTCCTTTTATGTTCATTAATTTCAATGGCTATTTTTTACCCATTTGATAAACCCTCGTTTTTCTCCTAGTTTCTCCCAAAGTTTGAATCTTCATGGTGGTAGAACCCTCCTTATGAAACCCTTTTTGACAGAAGATGAGGAGAATGGCGTAGAAACTGCTTTGGATTCGAAATTTGAAAAGTGTATACATAAAAATGTTGGTTCCTGAAATCTGAGTTTTTGTGGGTAAAAATAGGAAGATGATATTTTTAGATTCAATTTAACTTATATTTTTTATAGGTTCATTATAAAACAAAAATTTATAATTATATAAATAACATATCATTCATTAATATAATTGGATTGTGACTCATCAAGATATTATGTGACAGATCATTAAAATAAGACATATCATCAAATTTGAATCCACATATTTTAAAGGCATCAAAACTGTTTAAAAATAAAATAGGAGGACTGATTTCGTGATTTGATTAAAATAGAAGAATCAAAACTGTAATTTAGCCTAAAAAACTTGTTATAAAATATATATTTTGCTATAATGAAATAATATTTAATTTTAAAAAAATGAATACACAGCTTTTAAAAAGTATTTCTAGATTAAACTGCTTAAGATATACTTTAAGTGCACATGTCACCTTTCTCCGTATTTTTTTTATTAACCACTTAAAGTACTTTCTTATCCACTAAAATGCAATTCATTAGATTTCCTAAGTAGTTCCAAATGCAAATAAACTCATAATTTACAATTCATAATTTATGTTATATTCAAATTCTATATTAAAACTCAATTTTACTTTATGATGAGCAAAGATCAATGGTTAAGGAATCTATGTGGTGGAAGGATCTGATTAAGATAGGAAAATGTGAAGAGATTCAAATGGCGAATGATTTATGTCTTATCTAACTTGTAGGCTTGATAAGGTATGAATATTCCTTTTTGGAAGAGAATATGGATAGGTCATATGCCTCTGGGACTTCAGTACCCATAATTATGTGTTACCTTCAAATCCTAAAGGGAATGTGTGTGAGATGGGTAGTGGAGGAGGGGGTCTTTGAATTGACACCTCAACAATGATAAAATTGTACATGATAGTCAAATTGCAGAGGAACATGAAGAATTGCTACAGGTCTTATTTGAATTAGAACCTAAAAGGGATGTGAAAGATGAGTTTGTTTGGTCTGATTCCTCTAATAAAATATTTTTAGTAAAGTCATGTTAAAGTGTACATTGTGATTATAAATTTGTGTAATCTGATTAACAAAAAAACATACACATAAACACAAAATTTTTATAACTCAGTTTGATTATGATCCTCAAGAGACAATGTTGGTCAAACTCTTGAGAAGTCAGTGACGAGTAGTTATTGAGGGAGAAATCTTCTTAAGTGACCAGGTAGGTCAGATCTTAAGGAGTCAATTACTGTTGGAGTTTCTCAAGCGACCAGGTAGGTCAGGCTCTTGAGATAATCAACAATAGGTTGTCACTACTTTGTAATAATTAGTTGATTGTTGGATTAAGCCAGTGTCTAAAGCAAATCACCTGATGGGTGGACTGGAGGTAGCCTAGTTAATGCAAAAAAGGATAAAAATATGTTTGTTCATGAAGTAATAGAATTGGCAAGCAAGGATTGAAGCCAAGCCCACACACGGTCTCTTAAAGAAAAGGGAAATAGACGAAGGCAGGTAGCATTTTGATTAAAACCATTTGCCTTAACGGTACCACAATTGTCAAAAAAAAAAAAGATGAAGGTTAGAAATTTTTTGAAGGTAAACTGGAAAATTATTTTTGTTGTACCATATTAATCAAGGAAGGTTTTTGTTGCACAATACTACAATGTGGTTCCTCTTCGGTGGGAATAACATAATCCTTAAGGGGCTTAGTATCAACCGGGTCGACCATAGCCTCTAATCTAAGGTTTTGGCATCTCTCAAGTAAGAAACGCTCAATTTCACGAACGAGCTCAACTAAGCTATCAACAGAACGAGTTACACGCGTATAAGAGAGTGAGAACCATAGAAAACAAACACAATAATAAAATGCAGCAAAATAGAGCTCTACTATATACGATGATCAAATAGAAATTCAATATCAAACACAATTGGTCCCTGACAACGACGTCAAAAACTTGATGCAGCTGCAAGTGCACGGCTGTTGCAAAGTAATAAAATAGATATCAAACCACGGAGACCAATGGTCTAAGTAAGAAATTCTTATCCAATCGGTGTATATATAGAGAAATCAAAAAGAGAGTTTTAGTAAAAAAAAATTGAATAAAAAAATAATTAAATATAAATAGCAGGAAAATGACATAAGTACCAAATTATGGCAAACAAAACCTGGGGTTATAGTTCATGTTTCTAACACTGTCATATGATTCTCATTACACCTATTGCGAATCATTTGCATAAATTATAGAAAATAGATAAAATTAGAAACTACATGCTTTTGTCAACGCATTGTCCCTATCATCGACGGATAATTTGTCGACTTTCACATCATTTGGATTATTATTCGATGAGTCATTACTTTTGCCTAGCTATATGTTTTCTCAAATCCTTCTGTCGGCTTTCGCATCGTCTGGATTTGGCTGTTTAAAAATTTGTGCTCTGGTATCGACACATATCCTTTCAGACTATAGTCAATACCTGAGAACCACTTACTTTCGTAACGAAGTTGGAATATATGCACTCAAATTATAAAATAATTGTATTTAAAATTCTCGCAATCAATAGTAACGGATCATACAATATGTCATTAAACAATCCCTATAACCCCTAGTCCCTTGGAAACTACTGACTCATGGTGAGGGTGAAAACAATTGCAGAGATGTTCACCGTCAAACTCATATTAATCACACAAAACAAATGAACAATATAGAGAACGAAAAGAAAACCTAGTTTGAATTATAAACTTGTTCCATAAATTGTTCCCTTGGAGACTTAAGTTACAAAGAGAAAATAAAAATTGAACCTTTAGAAACTATGAGAGAGAAAATAGAAAACTTGCTTTCCCTAAACTCATAACATGCTATGAGTTTTATATGGAAAAATAAAAATAACAAATATCCTTGGTTCAATATAAAAAGATCATATTTGATTCATATTCAATCAAGCCTAAGAGCCACAACTAAGAGGAAATCTTCTCATTAAATGCAAAAAATAACAAAACTTGGTCTTTCTTTCGCCTCCTTGCTACGGCTCGTAGCAGCTGCTACAGGTGGCTGTAGCCAGTCATAGTCATTGAGCTCAAAAAATCATAAAAAAGGTGGTTTGAGGTCCATGCTGCTACGGGTGCCCGTAGCAAACCCCTGACTTTGTCTTTGAGAATTTGCCAAAAGTGTCGCTTTTGCTCCGTTTTTCTTGCCTTTGATCCCTTCTTACTTGGATGCTGATTTGACCCTTGAATTCTCAATAAAACACAAACCAAAGCATAAAACATGACAAAGGAAATTAAGTTGAACGAAATGCGATAAAATGCTAAAGAAAAACTACTAGAAAGAAATATGCAAAGACCACTTATCACTAACTAATTTGATATTCAGGCATTTTTGTCATACATAGTTATTTTTTTGAAACTTTTGATTCTAATATTACAAGATGGAGTAATTACACGAATTCAAAGTAATATTTGAGTTGGTACAAAATTGAGGTACAAGAAAATATAGAAAGAAGTTAATGGAAATGATATAAATGGGGCGCCACACTCTTTCTATGATTTAGAAAGGATGATAAGTCTAAGTGAAAATCACCACAAGAAACTTGGTTTCTTGATAAGATCAAAATATGGTCCAATCCACAAACAAAGGAGCAAAGCTCTAAAAATCACACAAGGTGTTTGTTTAACAAAATTAACTTGATTTTTCATTCATGATTAACTCCCTATTTATATGTAAAGAGTAGCTTGTTGAATTTAAAATAATAAATCCAGAAATTCTACAACTTCAGCCTACTAACCTATCAATAATGGCTTGGGAATGAAAGTTCAGACACTAAAGGTGGTGGAGAAAGTGGATATTCATAGCCTTGATAAATAATAGCAATTTATAGCCACTTTGATTAATGTAACCCAACCTTTCTGTTTCTCCCTCCTTCAAAGTTTTATCTACTAATTTCTTCAGCCCATTATTTACTTGGAAATATAAAAGACATGAAATTTTAAAGCTTTAAGAGCTTTAGATTGCTTAAATACACACACATACAAAAAAAAGTGTTTTGGGCCAAAATTTGACAAGTTGGGTTGTAATACATTTTATTACAACATAATTGATTAAAACATCAAAATGGGTCAGCAAGACCACATGACATGCCCTCTTCATTAGCTTGTACAAAAATGACAAGTCTTGGCCCATTTTCTTTCAATTGGCCCCTTGCTCCCATTGGTTTATTCATAAATTTGTTTACTCTCCTAGTATGTGCCCTTGTCATAGGACCTCTCAAGCTTTGGATTACTTCATTTAAGTCTTGGTTCTCTATATCCTTATCATCCTCTTCCTTTTGAAGAGAGTTAGGCCATGAATTGGCATCGTAATCACCTACATCAAAAGGAGATAAATCAAAAACATTGAAAATGGCACTAACACCATACTCACCTGGAAGTTCTATCTTGTATGCATTGTTATCCATCTTGGAAAATACTTGAAATGGGACATCTCCCCTTGGCTATAATTTGGATTTTATTTTTAATGGAAACCTTTGCTTCCTCATATGAACCTAAACCTAGTCTCTGAGTTCAAACACCAATTTCTTTCTCCCCTTATTTGCATACTTAGTATAACTTGCATTTTTCTTCTCAATTTGTATTTTAATTTGCCCATGTAATTTCTTTACAAAGTCAACCTTAGCTTTTCTGACCTTATGCATCAAAAGAGAAGTGTTGGGCAATGGCAATAAATTAAAAGGTGTTAATAAATTAAAGCCATACACAATTTCAAAAGGTGAAAATTGTGTAGCACTATGAACAACCCTCTTATAAGTAAACTCCACATGAGGCAACTATTTTTCCCACATTTTTAAGTTCTTTTCAAGAACGCCTATAAGTATAGTAGAAATAGTTCTATTGACTTCCTCTGCTTGTGCATCCGTTTGAGAATGACAAGTTATGGAAAAAATTTATTTAGTACCAATTTTACCCCCCACAAAGTACTCCAAAAAAGACTTAGGAACTTAGTCTTCCTATCCGAAACAATGCTCCTTGGCAGCCCATGAAGGTGTACCACTTCTTTGAAGAATAAATTGGCAACATGCCAAGCATCATCAGCTTTCTTGTAGGGTATAAAATGTGTCTTCTTCAAAAATCTATCAACAACCACTAAAACATAATCTTTTCCATTCTTTGTTCTAGGAAGCCCTAAAACAAAGTCCATACAGGTGTCAATCCAAGGAAATTCAAGGGTAGGCAAAGGAATATAAAGTTCATGATACCTTAGATTTGGCCTTTTTACAAACAATACATATTTCACAAAGCTCTTACACATCAATTTTCATGTGAAGCCAATAAAAATGTTCTTGCAACAAATCTAAAGATTTAAAAACCCCAAAATGCCCCCATTAATCCACCCTCGTGTGCTTCCCTCACAAGTAATTCTCTAATGGATCCTTTGGGCACACATAGTCTTTTTTCCTGAAATAAATAGTCATTGTGCCTAAAGTATCCATTTTGGGCAGCATGCTTACAAGATAAAAATTTAGAATCACCTGCATATAAATCCTTAGTATGCTTAAGATCGAACACTTTAGTTTCAAGAGTAGAAAGCAAGACACGCCTTCTTGAGAGCTCATCTTCCACAACATTTGATTTACCTTTCTTATGCTTGATTTCATAAGGAAATTGTTCAAGAAACTCAACCCACTTGGCATGTCTCTTATTCAACTTACCTTGTCCATTCAAATGTTTCAAGGATTCATGATCACTATAATGACATACTCTTTAGGTAATAAGTAATGTTGCCAAGTTTGTAGAGCCCTCACAAAAGAATACAACTCCTTATCATATGTAGAGTAATTAAGGGCATCTCCTTTTAGATTTTCACTAAACTAAGCAATTAGATGACCTTCTTGCAGCAAAAGAGCTCCAATTCCCACATTAGATGCATCACATTCAATTTCAAAAGATTTAGAAAAATTAGGCAAAGCAAGAATGGGTGCTTGGGTGAGATTTTCCTTTAGGGCGACAAAGACTCTCTCTTGTTTATCACCCCATTTAAAACCAACAACTTTTTTTAAAAATTTCATTGTATGGTGCTGCCAAGGAACTAAAATCCTTCACAAACCTCCTATAAAAACTAGCTGAATTATGAAATCTTCTTATCTCACTTGCATTTTTGAGAGGAGATCACTCTCGAATGGCTTTCACCTTTTCCTCATCAACATGGACTCCTTTAGAGCTCACAGTGAAACGTAAGAAAATCACGTGATCGGTGAAAAAGACACATTTTTCTAGTTAGCATACAAGTTTCCTTGTCTTAGCACTTACAAAACAGTCCTTAAATGAATGCAATGATCACCTAAATTCTTGTTATAAATCAAAATATCATCAAAATACAAAACAACAAATTTATCCAAAATTCCCTTAACACATAGTTCATTAGTCTCATAAAAATACTAGGTACATTAGTTAACCGAAAAGGCATAACCATCCACTCTTACAAACCAAATTTTGTTTTGAAAGCTATTTTCCATTAATCCCGTCCCCTTATTCTAATTTGTTGATATCCACTTTTCAAATTAATTTTAGAAAATAAGCATGCACCAAACAATTCATCAAGCAAATCTTCTAGTCTAGGAATGGGATGTAACACCCCAAATTTAGATAAATAATTTTTATTTAATTATTGAAGTGTTGATGTGTTTGATATTTGATGTATTTAAATTATTCTGTAGTATTTGAGTTATTTTGGTGTTTTGGGGGATTTGAGGTATTTTAGCAATTTAATAATTACAGGAAATATAGAGGTTGAGAGTGGAGAAAATAAAATTTAGAGTATTAATAATCATTAGGTAATTTGATTTTTAGTAGTCGTTAGAATAATTAAAATTTCTAGAAATAATAAATTATTATTGTTATAATCAAATATTTAGTTAATTGAAATAATTATTTAATAAAACTAGGAGTGTCCCATTTATTTGGTACAAATATAGTTGTTTTTGGAATTTATTTTAAATATTAGATATAATTAGATAATTTTAAATTATTTAGTAACAATTGGAATAATTATTTAGAAATTAAGTGTTACGGTTGAAATATTATATATTTAGGATAATAATGTTATATTTATTATTTTATTTAAATTGAAATTATTTTAGTTAGATGTTTATTTAATAATAATGTTTATTTAAATAAAATATTTGAAAAGTTTAAGTAAATTATTATTTATTGGAGTAATTAATATTGGGATTTATTGTAATAATATTATGTTAAGGGGAGAATTATTTCAATTTATTGTAAGGTGACTATTAGGTAGCAGGATGGTGGAAGTTCCATTACCCTCTCATCAGCGCCATCTGTGGTTAGATTCTTATATGAGTTTCTGTGTGTTTTTCTGTAACGATCTAAAAGGATTTGTGATAAATTTCATTTTACCTAAATCATTTTGAATTGATTTTTATTCTCTTATCTTAATGTTATATATTATGATCGTATGCGATTTGGGATAAATCTCATTTGACCTAAATACTTTTGAATTGATTTTTCTTCTCCTATCTTAATGTTATACTATGATCGTATGAGATTTGGGATAAATCTCATTTGATGTAAATCCTTTTGAATTGATTTATCTTCTCCTATTATATTATGATCGTATGGGATTTGGGATAAACCCATTTGGCCTAAATCCTTTTTAATTGATTTATCTTCTCCTATTATATTATGATCGTAGGGGATTTGGGATAAACCCATTTGGCCTAAATCCTTTTAAATTGTTTTTTTTCTTCTCCTATCTTACTATCTTACTGTTTTTTCTCCTATCTTACTGCTGTTTAAATCCTATTTGTGGTTGTGCCATGTTTATTTGTGATTTGGGTTCTATTTAAATTCAAATATGGTTTAGACATATTAATATTTATATGATGATATAATCGAAATTAAATGTTTTTTATTTATTTTTTAATATATTTAATTACGATTGATGGGGATTCAATTAAAATAAGAAGTAATTTATTTTCGTAATTCCTTATAATAATTATCATTATCAATATGTATGATTCAATTTAAATACTGTAGTGTTTTTTATAAGTGTCGAAGCAGCAACACCATGTGACTTGTATAATGGTTACAGTAACATTATGTCTCAATTTAATTTGTTTTATAATAATAATAATAATAATAATAATAATAATAATAATAATAATAATAATAATAATTTAATATTATCAATTATAACACTTTAGACTACTCTCTTGGAAAATCAGGATTTCAAGTGAATAGTGATTTTGGGTGAATAGTATTTTCAGGTGAATAGTATTTTCGAGTGAATAGTGTTTTTGGGTGAATAGTATTTGCTCGGAAAATTCAGGATTTCGGGTGGATAGTATTCTTTTTCAGAAAATCGGGATGTAAATCATATTAAACCCCTTTGAAAATGAAATAAAATATTTAAGAGCTTAATAGAGTTTTTCATTTGAAAATGTAATATTTTACAATAATGGGTAGGATTTGTATAATTTGGGCGTAATATTTGTGAAAATGTTTTGAAATAAAACATCTTGGTGTTGTGATTTTGGTGGTCTGTGTTTGACAATGTATAGTCCAAACCACTTTTTAGTGAATAAATTTTATAAATAATATTTTTAGTGATTTATACTTCTTTTGGTGAATATTAATCTGGTGAAACTATTTTGGTGGCCTTTCTTTGGCAATGTGTGGTTCGTATGTGGGACCATTATTTGGTTAATAAATTATGAATATCTTTTGGTGACTTATGATTTCTTTTGGTGAGATGTATGTTTGTTTATTCATACTTTCATGCATACATATATTTTAGGAGTTAGGTGGGACTTCAGTCTATTTGGTGGCCTCAGATCCATTTGGAAGTAAAGACCAGGGGCGAGTCTCAGATCCATTGGTGGGGATCGTTGGTCTAGGTGGAAAATACCAGGGACTAGTGGAATAAAATCAGTAACAACCTCTGATTCCACAATATATTTTTGGTACCACGTGCATATAGGTGATGGAGTTGGTGGATCATAGCATTGTATTTTGTTGTGATGTGTGTTTGTGATTGTAATTGATTGATGTATATCATTCATGTATGATTGTTGTGTTTCTTTAATGTCATTATGTTGCTGAAATATACCATTAATATATGTAAGTGAATTCTCACCCTTTTCTTGTTTCTTTGGTTTCCTATATACGTTTTGATACATGTGATCAGCATGAGAGATAGGATTATGAGTACTGCAAGATGGCAGGACGCCTATTGGCATTTGCTGTTTTTATTTAGTTTTACTTAGTTGAATAATTCTCTTAACTGTAACACGGGGGTTTTGGGCGCTTGTGTTTTTCCTTTATGTAATGTGTTGTAAAACTCTTTTAGATTATCCTTGAAGTGATTTTATTCAGACTATTTACATGATATTCATTTCCGTTGTGTCTTATTAATTATACATGTTGTTTTGAGATGAAGAAACATCTTAATTTTGAATTTCTTTTATAAATAAATGTTTTTGGGTTTAGGGTGTTACATGGGATGCCTATATTTAATGGTAATATTATTAATGACCCTATAATCAGTGCACATCCTCCAACTACCATTCTTTTTATGGACTAAAATAACATGGACAACACAAGGACTTAAACTTTCTCTTACACATCATTTACTTATCAATTCAGCAACTTGCCTTTGTATCTCTTCAGTTTATTATGGATTGCTTCTATATGTTGGCCTAATAGGCAAATATGCTCCTAGATTGAAATCAATATGATGCTCAATTTCTCTTATAGGTGGTAATCCACTTAGAACCTCTTTCAGAAACAATTCTTTAAATTCCTGCAAAAGAGACTTAACACAACTTGGAAAAAATAAATTTCATTAGAAATGGTGGTTAGTAAAAGCACCTCCTTGAAAAAGAGCAAGTATAGGGGTTGGTGTGTCACAATTACTTTCTTCACATCTCCTTTTTTTTGCAATAAGACTTTGTTTATTTTCTATTTTATCATTCTTTTTTTTTTCATTTTCTTTTTCCTTTTCATTTTTTTCTTTTCTTTTTCCTTTTCATTCTTTTCCTTTTCTTTTTCTTTTCTTTCTTGATCATTTTTTCACTCACTTTCTTTTGATCTTTTCTCAGCTCACTAGGATTTAATGGTATAAGATTGATCTTTTGATAATGATACATAAAAGAATACGTATTGGAATACCCATCATGTTTGGCTTTTCTAACAAATTGTCAAAGCCTCCCTAATAACAAATGACTAGTTTCCATTGGTACTACATCACAGAATATCACATCCTCGTATTTTACAATTTTAAAACAAACCTCAACTTGTTTATTAACAAGCATTTCTACACTTTAATTAATCCATTGGGGTTTGTAAGGCTTAGGGTGAGGTTTTGTTTCCAAATTTAGTTTAGAGACCAAACGTGTGCTAGCAACATTTATACAACTTTCTCCATCAATAATTAAAGAACAAACATTTCCTTGCACAAGGCATCTTGTGTGAAAAAGATTTTGTTTTTTACTTGTATCCTCCTCCTTGATTTGGCTTCCCAACATTATTCTCACCATGAGTAAATCTCCACTAGGTATTACTTCTTTATCTTCTTCAAACTCCTCGTCATAATCATCATCCTCCTCTTCAAACTCCATAAGCATAGTTTTATTTGTTGGACATTGAGATACAATTTGTCCTTGACCTTGACACTTGAAACAATTAACACTTTTGTTAGTTGAAACACTTGAATAAGGGGTAATAGTTTTACCTTTGTTTTCAACTGTGGCTTCCTTAGATGATGAAGCACCTTCCTTCTTTTTGTTGTCCTTCCAACTTTAAGAATTGAAAGTGGTATTGCTTCTCCTTCCTAGGCCCTTTATTTTGTGTTGTTATTCTACCTTGATAGATTGATGCACCAAATTATCTACTTCCACATAGTGATACAGCTCCACCATGTCACGATTCAGGCCATTAAGAAATCTAGCCATTATTGCTTCATTATCTTCCTCGACATTGACTCTTATCTTTGTAACCTCCACCTCTTTGTAATATTCATAAACACTTTTAGAACCTTGAGTGAGCCATTGTAATTTATTATGCAAGTCCCTATGGTAATAGGAAGGAACAAATCTTCTTCTCATAATTCTTTTCATCTCCTCCTAAGTGTTGATGGCAAGTTCTTCATATCTTCTCCTTTCTTTGACAATTTGATCCCACCACACCAAGGCATATTATGTAAATTCAAGGGCAACAACCTTCACTTTTTGAACATTAGTATAAGTTTTACAAGCAAAAATTTGTTCAATTTTTGTTTCCCACTCTAAATAAACCTCTGGATAATTTTTCACTTGAAAGGTTGGAACTTTAATTTTTATACCACTCAACCTTTCCTCTCTAGACCTCTCTCATTTTAGCTATGAGAGCTTCCAACAATAGTATATTAAATTCTATTGAACGAGGGCTACCATCAGCACTAGAATTTGACATGGTTAATCACAAAAATAGTAGCAATAACAATCCTCACATGTTTACACTCAAATTTGGATTTTTTTTAATGAGCACTTTTGCATTTTCCGACTCAATTTCTTTTTTTAGTTCTTTAAAGAAACCAAATTCAATCACACAAGAAAAACAAATTCAAATGGTAAATTCTCAAATGAAACAAAGGTGGAAATAAAATAAGGAAATAAAGGACAAGAAATAAGACACAAGAAATTAATAATGAAAATAAGAATGTGGCAGCAAATAGAAAAATATGAACAATCACAAGCATAACACAACCAGAATTTGATTTTTTTTCCTTCTTTTTTTCTTTTATTATTTTATAATATTTTTTTCTTCTTTTTTTATAATATTTTTTTCTTCTTTTTTTTATAAATATGATTCAATACAAACTAATATGAAAGGAAATTTAAATTTTCAATAATCAAATGGTCATATTCGAATCTTACTTTTGATACCACTTGGTGGCTAACCAATTTGATATTCGGTCATTTTTGTCATACTTTCTTATTTTTATGAAACTTGTGATTCTAATATTACAAGATGGAGCAAGTACACGAATTTAATGTAATAATTTGAGTTGGGACATAATTGAAGCAAAATAAAATATAGAAAGAAATAGATGGAAAGAACAGAAATTGGGCGCTACACTTTTTCTATGCTTTAAAAAGGATGATAAGTCTAAGTGAAGATCACCACAAGAAACTTGATTTTTTGATAAGATCAAAGTATGGTCCAATCCAGAACCAAAAGAGCAACGCTCTCAAAATCACACAAGGTGTTTGTTTAACAAAATTCAACTTGATTTTTCATTCATGATCAGCTCCCTATTTATAGGTAAAAAGTCACTTGCTGAATTAAAAATAATAACTCAAGAAATTCTAAAAATTCATCTCACTAACCTCTCAATAATGGCTTACACACTAAAGGCAGTGGAGTAAGTGGATATTTATCGCCTTTATAATTAATAGCAATTTATCGCCACTTTGACTAATCCAACCCAAACTTTCTTTTTCTCCCTCCTTCAAAGTTTTACCCATTCATTTCTTCAGTCCATTATTTACTTAAAAATATAAAAGCTACGAAATTGTAAAGCTTTAAGAGCTTTAGAATGTTTAAAACACACATAAAACAAAAAAAAAAAGTGTTTTTGGACAAAATTTGACAAGTTGGGCCCTAAAATATTTTATTACAAAATAATTAATTAAACATCAAAATGGGCCAGCAGGACCACATGACATGCCATCCTCATTAGCTTGGATCAAAAAGAAAATTCTTAGCCCATTTCCTTTTAATTGGTCATTTGCTCCCATTGATTTGTTCATAAATTGTATTAGAGTATCATTGACTCTCATAGAACATGCCCTTGTCATAGGACCTCTCAAGATTTGGATTATATCATTTAAGTATTGGTTCTCCATGTCCTCATCACAACTAGTCTTTAAACAGGAGTCAGGCTTTGATACCACTTATTGGACATGTGACTCATTTCCCAAGAGGGGGTGAATTGAGGACTTTTGAAAAACTTTAATTTAAAATAAATTCATTTTTCAAATCAGAGTTTTAAAACATTTTATAAAACAAGTAAGTAAATAGGCAGCGAAAAAAACAAAGTAAAGAAGAATACTGAAAAGTAAAAGAGATAAGGGGAGAGAAAAACACCATAGCAATATACAGATTCAACCTTAAGGTTACCTACTCATATCCCTAAGAATTATTCTTTAGATTATCCACTAAACTTGAGAGCTTTTAGAATGATGTGCCAACAAACCTCTGTATACAAGAAAATGAAGTTTTCATGGTAACTTCTGTCGCGTCTGGCAAAATGACAGAGTCGCCATCATCCTTTATTCGTCCTAAGAGATAGGAAAATAATGATAAAACCTACAAACTAAGGGTGAGACACTAAGTTTGGGAGTCGGTTAAGTGAGTGGAAGGTGTTAGACACCCCTCACCTCCATTGTACTCAATGGGATCCTCCTTAAGTTCTAGGGTATGTTTGCTTACTACTTTAATGTTTGACTATTTATTCTATTTACAAAAGTCCTTATTATTATACAAAGAAGATAACTTTGATATAAGAGGGGACCCTAAGTTTTTTATTATTATTGTACTCGCTAAGGTTTACAACCCTATGCTTGCTTACCCTTAAATTTGAAGGATCAGAGTTTCTGTAGTTCGCCTCCCTAATTTTGAGATGTTTAGCCCTTGTTGCTAAGTCTCACAACTTTAACCTACCTCTGTTTTCAAAGTGTTACCCCTGTCGTACTCATGTACTTATCCATGCTTGCTATATTCGTGATTGAAATTTCATTTCGGTTAATGTATACTGTCTTTAGATTCCTGAGCTCATACTGTTCATTTAATTTCAATCCCCTTTAACTCCTGTTTACAAGTTATACTCCCACTATTCTGAAGGAAAGTCTCTCTATTGACCGCAAGGTCATAGATAGCTCATTACCCTTTTAACCTAGCCTTAGGTTTGGAGTCGCTGCACTCCACAAAGGTGTCTTGCTGTCAGACTCTACTTTCTCGTGAAACACTTCATTCCCTTTTAACCTAGCTTTCCCAAGAGATAGTCATTAATCTCTTATAACTCTTAACCTTTCTTTAACCTTCACAAGAGATAGCCATTAATCTCTTCTCCTTCACGACGGTCTAACAGTTCACAATCCTTTCACAAGAGATGGCCATTAATCTCTTCTCCTAAACAATTAATCTGCATAAGCTTTGCTTTCAAGCTTTTTACCTTGCTTTCCCTCGGAACCTTGACCACAGTCAAGAGTTCCTCACCCCATTGAGGGGATCTACGGACGCTCTGATTTCTCAAGTTCATCTTGAGAATACGTAGGCATAGGATTGCGAGATCCTAGCGAGCCACCTTTTCTTTTTTCTACCTTTATCTTTTTCCTACCTTTTTCTTTTTCAACCTTTTCTTTTTTCAACCTTTTCTTTCTCACCCTTTTACCCCATTGAGGGGAACTACGAATGCTCTGATTCCATTCCCGTCAGGATACGTAGGCACGAGATGCAATGTCTTGTCGAGCATACTTAGTGTATATACCCTTAGGTCTTTACCTTAGCACTTTTCCCTTAGCAAACAAACTTTAGCATAACACAAATACTAACAAGAGGTTCCTGTAGAGTACTACAGATACTTAGGGTGCTAATACCTTCCCTTGGTATAACCAACCCCCGATCTCTTAGTTGTGTCTTCACATGGCGCAAAAGGTTTTTTCGTTCTTTACCCTTTCCTTTGGACAAATCAAAGCTCAGTGGTGAATTTCAAAGTTTTGTGATGCAAGTTAATTAATAGCTTGTTATCCGATTCTCACCGCAACAAGATGCAAGGAAGACCAAGGGTGATAACTCTTTGATTGTTGGTACGTGTTTCGTTAATGGGAATCCTTGTTTTGTATTATTTGATTGTGGAACAACACACTCTTTTGTGTCAATACAATGTATGAAGCGACTTGGGTTACAAGCTATTCCATTGTCTCCACCCATGGTGGTTACTACTGCCATGGATGAGATGGTTGAAACACCTTTAATGTGTGAAAATTGTGTATTATCTGTGGATGAAAGACTTTTTCAGATTGATCTTATTTGTTTGCCGCTTAAGAAAGTAGATGTTGTTTTGGGGATGAATTGGCTTTCTGCTAATTCAGTATTTATTGGTTGTGAAGAAAAGCTAATCATCATTCCATCTATTGAAGCTACTCCGAAAGATGTGTTAACAACTGTTTTAGAAGGTACGGTTGGAATGATAAATTTCTTGTTTGAGAAGGAAAAATCTGTTCTTTTGGTTCTCACTAAGGAGGAGAGTAGCGACCTTCAAGTTCTGAATATTCCCGTAGTCTGTGAGTTTTCCAAAGTTTTCCCCGAGGATGTCACTTCTCTTCCTCCGGAGAGGGAAGTGGAATTCTCTATTGACCTGATACCGGGAACGACTCCTATATCCGTTTCTCCATATTGGATGGCACCACTTGAGTTAAGAGAATTGAAGGATCAATTGGAAGAGTTAATGGCTAAGCATTTTGTCCGACCCAGTGTTTCGGCCTGGGGAACCCCAGTGTTGTTAGTAAAGAAGAAGGATGGTGGAATGCGGTTATGTATTTATTACCAGAAATTGAATAAAGTCACCATCAAGAACAAGTACCCATTACCCAGGATAGATGACATGTTAGATCAATTGAAAGGAGCCTGTGTGTTCTCGAAGATTGACTTACGGTCGGGTTATCATTAGATCCGTGTGAAGAGTTCAGATGTATCAAAGACCGCATTTAGAACCCGTTATGGCCATTATGAATTCTTAGTAATACCTTTCGGTGTGACGAATGCTCCGGTAGTTTTTATGAATTATATGAATTGGATATTTCAACCTTACTTGGCCAATTTGTAGTGATCTTTATTGATGACATTCTTATTTATTCTCGTACTTCTCAAGAGCACGGAGAACATCTAAGAATCATTCTATCGATCTTACAAGAGAGACAAATTTTTGCCAAACTAAGCAAGTGTGAGTTTTGGATGTCGGAGGTTAGTTTTCTTGGTTATGTCATATATCAAGGAGGTGTGGTGGTGGATCAATCAAAAGTGGAAGCGGTAATTAATGGGAGAGACCAAAGAATGTTTTAGAAGTTAGAAGTTTCTTGGGATTAGCAGGTTATTATAGAAGGTTTATCAAAGGCTTTTCTCAATTGGCTTTACCAATGACTAAACTTACTCGAAAGGATTGTCCTTATGAGTGGGATTCGGCTTGTAAACAAAGTTTTATGAGTTTGAAGGAAAGATTGACGACTGCTCATGTTTTGATCATTCCGGATCCTAGTAAGTCGTATGAAGTATTTTGTGATGCATCGAAGATGGGTTTAGGAGGTGTCTTAATGCAGGATAGTCATGTGGTGGCTTATGCTTCATGACAATTAAAAGTTCATGAGAAGAATTATCCAACTCATGATTTGGAATTGGCGGTGGTTGTTTTTACTCTAAAAGTGTGGCATCATTATTTGTATGGAGTACGTTTTGAAATGTCCAGCGACCATAAGAGTTTGAAGTATCTATTTGACCAAAAGGAGTTGAACATACATCAAAGGAGGTGGATGGAGTATTTAAAAGACTACGATTTGGAACTAAAATACCATCCGGGTAAAGCAAATAAAGTAGAGAATGCTTTGAGTCGGAAAGTGTTACATAATGCGGAATTAATGATTTTAGAGTATGCCTTATTGGAAAAGTTTCAAGATCTTAATCTTCAATTTATTTGGACTCCTAATGGTGCGATTATGGGAAACTTGAATGTTAATTCTACTCTGAGAGAGGAAATTCAACAAGGGCAAGTATTAGATGAGAAGTTACAAGAAGTGTTAGTTCAACCGGGTTTCGTGCGAGCTACCGACGGAATCATTTTGTTTAACCAAAGGAATTGTGTTCCGGATGATGCGGTGTTGAAAAGAAGAATTTTAGAGGAAGCGCATAAAGGTGATTTTACTATACATCCTGGTTCTTCAAAAATGTATCAAGACTTAAAGAGGGACTATTGGTGGTCCGGTATGAAAAGAGATATTGCGGTGTATGTATCGGAGTGTGCGGTGTGCCAACAAGTAAAGAGTGAACACCAAAGACTGGGTGGCTTATTACAATCGTTAGAAATTCCGGTATGGAAGTGGGATATCATATCTATGGACTTTACAGTTGGTTTACCCTGTTCATAAGGTGGTTATGATTTTATTTGGGTGATTGTGGATCGGTTGACGAAATCTACGCATTTCTTAGCCATAAAGACTACTTACAAGGTAAGTCATCTTGCAAGGTTGTTCATTTCGGAAATTGTGAGGTTACATGGTATTCCCTCTAGTATTGTATCCGATAGAGATTCACAGTTTACTTCAAGATTTTGGAGAGCTTTTCAACAAGCTATGGGAACAAAGTTGTGTTTGAGTACGTCGAATCATCCTCAAACAGATGGTCAGACGGAACGGACGATACAAACAATGGAAGATATGTTAAGGGCTTGTGTACTTGGAAGTGGGGGAAATTGGATAGAACTTTTACCATTGATTGAGTTTTCGTATAACAATAGTTATCATGCAAGTATTGGTATGGCTCCTTACGAGGCATTGTATGGAAGGAAATGTAGAACGCCTTTGTGTTGGGCGGAAGTTGGTGAAGATAGAATTTTGGGACCCGAGATTATCCAAGAGACTACGGAAAAGATTAGAATGATTCGTGACAAAGTTAAACAAGCACAAGACCATCAGAAGAGTTATGCGGATAACTATAGGAGACCTTTAGAGTTTGATGAAAGTGATCACGTGTTTTAAAGGTTACTCCGAGATTGAGGTTGAAAAGACCGTTTAAGTCGCAGAAGTTAAGTCCGAGATACGTGGGACCGTATCAAATTTTAGAAAGGATTGGTGAAGTAGCTTACAGGTTAGCCTTACCACCTTCTTTGTCAGAGATGCACGATGTTTTTCATGTGTCTCAACTCTGGAAGTTTGTTCCAGATCCTCTTCAGCCAATCCTACCAGATACCATTGAGAGAGAAACAAATTTGACGTTTGAACCTCAACCAAGCCATATCACAGGAAGAGAAACTAAGGTACTAAGGAATAAAGAGATTCCTCTTGTGAAGGTTCAGTGGGATGATACGCATCCGGGTAATGCAACTTGGGAACTCGAATCGGAGATACGAGATGCTTACCCTCATCTTTTCAGGTAATCTTTAAATTCGAGGACAAATTTTTATTTAAAGAGGGGAGGATATAATACCCCGTAATTTATTTTGCTCTGGATAATATTAGTTGTGATCAACTAGGTTTCAGTGTACTCTTAGAAATTATCTGTTAAGATAATTAGAGTAACTGCTGAGCTCAGAACAGATCAAATTAACATTATCTGACCCTGAGGTTTTATCAATTAAGACATTAGAGACAATTTAGACATTTAGTTAGTGTTACTAACTCAAAGATATTTCTCTATATCCTTTCCATTTCTTTTCCTCTTCATTAGTAACCAAAGATAGAAAGAAAGAGAGAAGAAGTAGAGAGAAGGTGGAGCAAAGAGGAGAGAAAGAGAAATAAACCTAGAAGAAGAAGAGAAAGCTTTGATTCTTCTCCATTATTCATCAATCATCTACCAATCTTCTTCATTTTGTTCATATGTGAGTTCTAGTTAGAACCCTAAGTGAAGAAACTTAGGTTAGAACTTGAAATAGAAATGGTGGATTTTGATTAAATGAGTTTAATGAATGTTCTATGGTTAAAACATGAAATAGAATGCATAACATGATTGAGTTGTGTGTGAAATTGCTGAATAATACTTGTTATTGTGATGGATCATATTTTGATGAGTTTTGGTTTGAGTTTACACCATTAAAAATAGGTTTTTATGCTTTTGGTTCAGTGGTAACTGGTTACTCACTTTGAGGTAACCGGTTACATGCAGGAAAATTTGAAGTCTCACGTGAAAAATGAACTAAGTAATCGGTTACTTACTTTGTGGTAACCGGTTACCAGAATGTGTCTATAACTCTCATTTTGATTATGTTTGATCAGTAATCGGTTACTCATTTTGAGGTAACCGGTTACCACTGTTGTGAATTTGAAAAATATTTAAAAATTAATATCTTTTGGATCGTAACTCCGATCGAAGCGTAGTAATAGTCGTTGGAAAGCTATGAAAATATTCTACGTTTTGAGATTGAAAAATATTGATTTCGATACCCGATTAAATAAATCGGAGGGAACCCAAGATTGGTGTTAATTTTTATGGGTTGATTTATTATAAGCATTTTGTTATTCTATTGTATTGTGTTACATCTAACCTCTTATTATAAAAGGAAATTGAGTGATAACATGTTAAAATATGGAATAGGAAGAGTGAGGAACTTTACCATAAATCTATAAGTAGAACCTAGTAAGGTGACTAGTAATTGATAGATAATCTAGATGGCGATGCTCGTGCGTTCGATGTCAAAGTGTGTATCTTCGATGAGTAATGGTCTAGAGGAAAGTGAAACACTAGTATGGAACATGTGTGAACTTTGTGTTTGATGAAAAGGAGAATATGGTCTTAAGGAGAATATGGCCTTATGATTGTCGAATATAATCGTGTTTGCGTGTGTGATCACGTAATCATAACCGTTTCCCTTGAGTTGTCGTTTCATGAGCTTCGAGCTCCTCTGGAATGTACGCATGATTACTTGGCAGGTTTGATTCCCGTGTGTAGTACGAATGGAACCTAAGGGTAGAGACTTGTGACGGTTTATGGCTCGTGTGAAGTGACGGTTCATAACGGTTAATGGCCCGTAGAACCCGAATCCATTTTGTATGTCAAGTAAATTACAAGGATCTATGACTCGAGTCGACTTCTAGACGTAGAAGCAGACAGGAAAAGGGGATACCTTGGTAAGGTTATCGATTAGTGATATTTTGAGTTGGTGAACTCATGACATGTTTCCATATAGTGTGAGATTATGAACTCAAGGTCACTTCCCTTCCCTTTGACTTGAGTTAGGATTGATAGAACCTTGTAAAGTCGACAGAATCTATAAGATAGGGAACTCACTGAGATTTAATATCTCACCCCATGTTGTTGATTATATTACAGGTACTTCAGGTTCCGCGAAGGGTAAGGATAAAGTTGTTTGATTATCCTTACGTGTCTTGGCTTTTTGGGATGGCATGGCTTCCGTTGTGGAGATTTAATTTGAGATCATTGTTTTGATCTAGTTCTTAGTGCTTTAGAACATCTTGTATACATTATACCATAGTTTTAGTATTTTATATTTTGGGCATGTAATATATACAATATGTTAACTAGGAACTTATGGTATTTTAATACCAAATCTTGGATTCACATATAATATATATGCTTTGATGTATGTTATTATATATGGGTGTTATAGTTAGTATCAGAGCAGGTCGTATCCTCGACCTAGCCATGAAATAGTATAAGTGATTCTTTCCGTTTCATATATGTTGTGTCGCCATTGGTCTTAAATGTTATATTTATGGCATTGAGCCTGATCAACTTAATCTTATCTGTATGACGTATAGGAACATGGCGGACGGACGCAGAAACCGTGGTAGACCCAGAACTACTCCTGCAGGGACGAATCCGCCAGGCGGCGAAGAGTATGTCCCATGGCCCCAGTTTTTACAACAGATGCAACAGCAGCAAAACCAATTCATGCAGCAGATGATACAACGGATGAATGAAGGTCTTCATCCTCAAGCAGTTATTCCAGATGTTATAGGTGGGAGTTTTTAGGATTCCCTAATTATTTTAGCTAGAAAATTAACTAGATAATTTTAAATTAAACCCTAAATTTGTCAATGAATATACTATGATCACCCTAAAACTTAGATATTATCAAGTTATTTAACCCAAATGACACGGCTCGTGTCTTATTTGTATCTTCATTAATTTTTTCTGTAAACAGTCTCTTCTCGAGCTGTCGAATCGTTGTTGGGTGCAACTGAAAGTGTGCCACGTTGACCGGTTGTTTCACTATGGTCAACCGCCCTGTTGGAGCATTTGCTCCGCCATAGTCCCCAAGAAGTCTTTCCTGAGGTTCTCCCATTACTGTTTCTCTGTCAGACTTTGTGTCAGAGTGGTTGGAAGTTTCCTCCTCTCTTTCGTTTTTCGAATCTAACTTTTGTGCTTCTGAAGCTGCCAGTCTTGCTTGTCTAGCCTACCAGAATCTAGCGTGCAACTATCTCTCTGGTTCAGCGTCAAAAGGAAAATCAACTGAGGGATTCCCTCGCATACACAGATTAGACAAATATCAATAATAATAATAAATTATTAAAAAAATAACATGAAATAAAATTTTAGTCGTGGAGCGACAAAATTTCAATTGAACTGAAATTGAAAGTTATATTTTGGCAGTCCCCGGCAACAACGCCAAAAACTTGATTGGAAAAATAGCAAGTGTATTATTTTCGCCGATGTAGTTAAAATAGGGGTAACTCCCCAGTATCGATCTCGAGGAATGCGTATGAATAATTCGTTCTAATTAGAGTTCAATAAAACAAAAATAACTTGGGGGTTTGAGTTTTGATTGCAAAATTATGAATTAACAAGAAGAAAATAAAACAAAATGATAAAATAGATTTCTGACAGATATGAGAAGTATGCCAGGGTAAGGTGTGTGATTTGCAGTGTAACAACAATGAATCCTTATTTCACAGAAAAGTTCAAAATAATCAATTTCCTGATCTTAAGTTGTTTACTCCTAAGTCCTTAGAGAAAAAACCTATGACTTCTAACCTAATTACTATGTCCATAGGTAATTACGTTTGAAATCATGCATTATAATGTCAACAATGTTCCAATTGCAACAAGGTATCCCTAGTCCTATGTAATATCTGCTGAAGCATAATTTCACAAAAATCTTAACAATGGTGGTCCAACCTAATTGTTAATCATAAATCAATCTCTGTTGGTCCGACAGAGAAAGCATTATAAATATTGCACGATTAAAATGATTATAAAGAAACAAAAGTGTCACTAAAAATAAGAAATGAACGTCATTACAAAGTCAAATCAGGGACACCCCCTAGCATTGGGGGGTTTAGCTACTCATATGATTCATAGAAAATACAATAAAAAAAGTGGCCATTACAAGAAATTAGATAGACTCGGATCGTCAATCGCTTCTGCTCCTGAAAACCCTTCGTCTTCCGAAAACCTTGAGCTCTCCAATCTCTTGATCGTAAATTCTCCCGTCCCAAAATGTGCCTTCTCTTCTCCCAAAACTCTTCTAAAATAGCAAAAAAATCCAATAACAATATGTGGAAATTCCAAAAATACCCTACAGGTCAGTACACGGTTGAAATTTGGCGAAAACGGAAAAATCAGCGTCTAGGCCAACACGACCCGTGTTGGCTCCCTGCCTCTCTTCTCTTAAATATTCTTGTCCCAGGCCTATTGACACGGCCCGTGTCAGCCCACTATTTCCTCACTTGTTTTCATTCTTTTGCTCTCTTCCTGACACGGCCCGTGTCAATTGACATGGGTGGCCTTGTCAGGCCCTCTGTCACTTGCCAAAATAGCTCCCGACACCCCGGAGTTTCCATTTTCTTCGCACATCATCCTTTGGGTTATTTGCCTAAACCTGAACACAATCAAAACTAACAAACCAAAGCATAAAATGCAGAATAATTGAAATAAAAACTCAAAATACTAAAACACGAAAATTACTTGCGGAAATATAAATTAACTTAAAAAGCGATAAAAACACGAAACAAAGTATTACCGATTTCATGAATTGATGTCGAACAAGTGATGGAAACATAGCAAAAATGGTGACCGGTCACTAAAATATTAAAATAATTAAATAAATTAACTTATTTTATTGTTGACTTAATTAAATAATCTAAATAAATACAAATTCCAAATTAGATAAACTTGTCTTCATTGTCATACAAACCCTGATTATTCAACCTTAATTATCCATATTAATCCCTGATTATTAAATTAATTAACAACTAAATCAAATAATTAATTAAATAAAATTAAGGGGGTGCATATTAAACCACTCTAACAATGGGCTTAAGAGGGGAGGGTGCTAGTAGCAAATTACGCCCAGCCCAAATGGTTGGCTGAAGTCCACGGGAGGGAATCAATAGTTGACTCTGGCTTAACCTCTTGATCAGGATCCCATGGTCTTGATGAAACCAAATCCTGGCCCTTAATCCATAATACCAGTTAATGTATAAGGCATAGGCGTTCCAGATTGTAAGTCAAATTAGGGAACACAATATACCTATTTCTCAGATGCAGTCAAATTCCTCTCATCGCGCGACCAATAGGGGACCACGCTTCCTGAATCTGGCAACCCACGGAGAGGGTACATAAGGGAGTTCTCTTTATAACTCCTTCATTTTTCAATCCCCTTTCTCTCTCTCTAACCTTCCCTCCGCTCTCACCTCTTTCTAACTCTCTGATTGCTCTCCACTCTCTCTATACCTTTCCCGGTTTGTCCACCATCTTCTTCCTTTTGCCACCATCCAAACCGTCCTCTTTTCTAGTTTCTGATTGAAGCTCAACCAGAAAATTCAAACCTTCAAACATTAACCCCAGTTTCCAATGTGTTCTTCTGGGTTCCAGATGAACCCTAAGAACTTTAGGGTTCTTGGGAAGAACCCTATCCAGATACCTTCAACCCCTATGAACTCTAATAGAAACCTAAGAACTCTAACCCTCCCCAATGGTTCATATGATGAACCCTAACCCTACGATGAACCCTAAACCCTAATCAAACCCATAAATACCCAGATCAGCCCTCAAACACGAAATCGCACCTAGAATCAACAACAACAACAACAACAAAAACAACAACAAACAGATACAACAACAACCATTAAAAGCTAAGTGGTTACCTTCCCCTGTCGTGACCTTATTTAGCTGCTCTGATCCCTCTATTTCCTTGTGCCAGATTTTTAGATTTATATGCAAGTCTTCTCTCCTGTACACTATTTTCTTTGGTTGATAGTTGGTGTAAATGGTTGGGTTGATAACCTTTTTCATAAACGGGGATTTATTGACCCTTCCATAGACTCTCTTGTTTTTCAGAAATTCCAGTTTATAGAGTTTAGCAATTGATTTCTCGGTGATGACAATTTTTCTTCCCAAGACATGAGAGACGACATGAAGTTTATCACAATCAGCTTTTCTCCAAAAATCTTTTACGAGTGCTTAAAAAAACTGGACCTTTAAGCCTGTCAAAGAAATTATTCCAATCTTGAGCTTCTACATCATTGATCAGATTAAATCCATTTTCGGCAAGATTCTCGAAATCTACATGCAGTTCCTTGAGTACAAGTAGATTCTCAAGATTATAGGTAACTGTGGCTTCTCTTTGAGTTACATGATCTTTGTCTATCTTAGAAGACTGTGATGAAGAAGGAATAACTGTCGCAGTTGCTGTAGACATTATTGAAGTAATGGACGGCGTTACTGGCGAGGATGATGACCCTTTCGAGGGATTCAAGGATGCTTCTATTTCTTTGAAGAAATTGACAGTTTCTCATTGAAAGTGATTCATCATGATGATAGTTAAGATCGGAGAGGATGAAAACTGGGATTGAGTTTGTCCGAGGGAGAGAGAGATAGAGATTTAGGGTTTTAGAGTTTCCTTTTGAGTGAGAGTGGGAGTAGGAATGGTTTTTGAAAATTTAAGGAGATAGACACCGTACAAGGGAAAAGTGAATAAATGTAATAAAGTTTTGAGTCAATCTCAAGAAAATTACTGTTCGTTTGATTTGAATAAATATATTGAATTAGATATAATCTAATCACATGCAGAAAAATTATTTTCTAATGACACGTCAGAACTGACTTAGAGGAAAAATTTATCAGAACTGAGACACATCTCACAAAAGTGATTCTGATAATTTTTAAAAATACTTATTTCCTCTGACTAAACACATTTGGTTCTGAAATAATCTCATTCTGAACAGTACTCCATTTTCAGATGTTTTAAAATAATTTGAAATTTATCTTCAGCTAAGGGTTTTATAAAAATATCAGCCCATTGATGGTCTGTATCAATAAATTTTAAGAATAAGGTTCCCTTCTGAACATAGTCTCTGATAAAATGTGTTTTATTTCAATGTGTTTAGCCCTATAATGTAAAATTGGATTTTTACTTAAACAAATAGCAGCAGTATTATCGCAGAAGATAGGAATGTTACTCTCATATATCTGATAGTCTTCTAGATGATTTTTAATCCAAAGCATTTGTATACTGCATAGAGAAGCGGAGATGTATTCAGCTTCTGCTGTAGAGAGAGCAATTGTAGATTGCCTCTTGCTTGACCATGAGATTAAGTTATTCCCTAGGAACTAATGTGCTCTTTGTTTCTAATCTGTCTCCATCATAGTCTGCATCACAGTAACCAGAAAGAGTGTACTCTGATGTTTTCTCATACATCAAGCCAAGGTTAGTTGTTCCTTTCAGATGCCTTAGAATTTGTTTAATAGCAGTTAAATGAGATTCTCTTGGATCTGATTGGAATCTAGCACATAAATGTAAACTGAATAATATATCAGGTCTAGAAGCAGTTAGATATAAGAGAGAGCCTATCATACCACGATAGAGCTTCTGACAAACCTTAACTCCTGTTTCTTCTTTTCCCATTATACATGTTGGATGCATTGGTGTTTTAGCTGTATTACAATCCATCATGTTGAATTTCTTCAAAAGTTCCTTCGTGTACTTACTTTGATGAATGTAAGTGGCTTCTGGTTTCTGATCGATTTGAATTCCCAGGAAGTACCTTAACTCACCCATCAGACTCATTTCGAATTCTGCTTGCATTAACTTTGAAAATTCTTCACATAAAGAGGGGTTAGCAGAACCAAAAATGATAACATCAACATAAATTTGACCTATAAGAATATCATTCTTATATGTTTTACAGAAGAGAGTTGTGTCAACCTTTCCTCTGGTGAAATTGTTTTCTAAAATAAATTTGCTCAATCTATCGTACCAAGCTCTGGTAGCTTGTTTTAAACCATAGAGTGACTTTTTGAGTTTAAAAGCAAAATCTTATTTTTCTGAATTTTCAAAACCAAGAGGTTGTTTGACATAGACTTCTTCTGATATATAACCATTTAAGAATGCACTCTTAACATCCATCTGATATAGGGTGATGTTATGATTTACTGAAAAGGAAATTAATAACCATATTGCTTCAAGTCTAGCGACCGGAGTAAAGATTTCATTGTAATCAATTCCTTCTTGTTGAGTGTATCTTTGAACAACAAGTCGTGCCTTGTTTCTGACAATTTCTCCCTTCTCATTTAGCTTGTTCCTGAATACCCACTTGGTTCCAATAACATGAACATTCTTAGGTTTTGGAACTAGATCCCAAACGTCATTCTTTGAGAATTGATTCAGTTCTTCTTCCATAGCCAGAACCCAGTCCTTGTCCATAAGAGCTTCTTCAACTGTAGCTAGTTCAATTAATGACACCAGTCCCAAGAGTGTTTCTTCTGATGGTCTGAAGGCTGATCTGGTTCTGATTGGAGCGTCCTTGCTACCCAGAATTAGTTCCTCAGGATGAGAAGTAGACATTCTTCTTTTCTTTTGATGTGGAGTATTCTGAGTTACATCAGTGGTATCCGGCGTAGGATCTTGCTGGTCTTTAACTTCATCTGCATTTTCTTTAGGTTCTGAGAAGCTAATTTCCAAATCTGCAAGTTTTTTAACACTACGCCAAAATTGATATTTTGTATCGCCTAATTTAATAGCGTTTTTAAAATAAGTGCTATTAAAAAGGAAACAAACACATCTATAATAGCACTTTATGGTCGGACGCTATTATAGGATACAAGCAATGTGACTTTGATAGTACTTTGTAAAAAAACGCTATTATTAAACTTTACTAAGATAGCACTTTATGGATAAGCGCTATTAAATAATTTACACAGAAATATTTAATAGCGCTTTATAGATAAACGCTATTATAAATACCCTAGTTTGATAGCAGTTAATGGATAAACGCTATTAGAAATACTTTGGTTAGATAGCGCTTTTGTAAAACGACATTACTAGCTTTCTTAAAAAAAGACACGTGCACTTTTTATTTATTTCATGTTCTTCTAAATAAATAAACAAAATGCCTTTTTTTTTTAATTTCTCATATTTCCAAATAATATTACCTTAAAACTAATAATAGCGCTTTTATTACAAGCGCTATTGTAAGTTATAATATGTGTCAATCTATAATAGCGATTTAGCATAAGTGCTATTATAGATCGAAAAAAATTAAAAAAAAAAAGAATCTGGTCTTTATTAGCGCTTTAATAAAAAGCGCTATCTTAGATAGATTAAAAATTGCAAAAAAAAAAAATTAAACAAAAAATATGGTTTGGGCCTTTAATAACGCTTCAAGAAAAAATGCTATCTTAGGTAGAGACAAATATAACAACCAATATATATTTTAGGCGTTCCATCCAGATTCGAACTCGAGACCTCATAGTTGAAGTTTTAGCGTTCATATATAATAGTGCTCTACTAAAAGCGCTATCTTAGTTGAGGATAATTAATACACATAAGTAGAGTTTTTTCCAAAAAATCAAGAATCGAAGCTGTTACATTGGGGCTGCAAAAAGCTTGGGCATCTGCTTGGCTATTTTAGAAATATATAATTTTAGTGGAAACTTAATAATATATTATATAAAATATTGTTATTACGAGGAGAAAAAACAATTGAATAAAACTCTTTCCTTCTATCAAAATGACTTGTGTTCTTCATGTTCTATTCAAGAAAAAATTTCCACCTGCAAAATTTCAGTGAAATTTTCTTCTTTCAGTTCCAAATTTACTCTCAATAATACCTCAATCTATTGCGTGTCAACTCCGTCGAACCCTAAAAATCACTGAAAATATTTCTTCGGTTACAATATGTGTTTTCTTCTCTATTTTTTGTATAATCAATTCTTCTAAAGTTATATTCCTTCGCTTGAATTTAGGCCGATGTAGATGGAAATGGCACAATCGATTACATAGAATTCATCACTGCTACAATGCATCGACACAGGTTAGAAAGAGATGAACATATTTACAAGGCCTTCAAGCATTTCGATAAAGACAATAGCGGGTAAGTACTTTCAATGGAATTTGAACAAATCTCTATTGTTATGTGATACTATTGCGTAGCAGAATTTGAATGAACTGCTATTTTACAGGATCTACGGTCGGTAACACTGATGCTTTCCATGCAAATCTTTTGGTTATTTGGATTGTGTGTCTATATATTTTTGTTTGATTTCATCGCAGTTTTATTACAAGAGATGAACTGGAAACAACCATGAAGGAATACGGTATGGGCGACGCAGACACAATCAGGGATATTATATCCGAAGTTGATACCGATAATGTAAGCCTATTTATTTTCTTACCTGGATTTGCTTTAGTATGCAATTCGTACGGTGAACTAATCAGAGCCATCAAACGAAAATTGAACGACTCACATTCTTACCTCAAATGAAATACGAGTCATCTAATCTTTCATCCGATAGCTCTGATTGTAGGTGTTTCGATTCAGCGTTTCGATTCGATGTATAATTTTTCATACAGGAAGTAGACAATTCAAAAATTTGATCAGTTTTCTACCTAATGGTATATCAAATTAATTTCCTAGACGTGACTGTCTTCTTGGAAATATACTAGAAACTTGTGGAGTTGCTTTGTCTCAACCTTCCTGTTTGTACAATATGGAAATATACATGAAATGATGTATAGTAAAATACCATTCAACACTGACTCGATTGAATTTGTGATGTAGGTATTCTGATTTTATTGTGCATGAAGTGGACACTGATGGAAATGTTGTTGAGTTGTCCTCACTTGAAGCCATTGCAGAGGAATCTAAGGTCTCTGCTGTTGAATCCAAGGTATGGTGATTTGAGCTTATTCATGAATTGATTTGTGGTTGATTATGTGTTTAACTTATTGTTCTTGTTTCAGAGTGTTCAGGAAAATCAAACAGATGCATCTGAAACTGAAGTTTTAAGTTATGCCTCTCAAATTGAAGCTTTTAACTCTCTTGTTGGGGATTCTGATGCTTCCTCTTTGGAGGAATTTATTAATCAAATTAATGCTGGCGGCGAAGAGAGTCTCTCTCCTATTATTCTATCTCCGGATTATGATAAATCCCATCGAACAGTTAGTACTAGTCTTGTGTCTTTCTCGTGCTATGTTAGATTTGGGAGGCATATGATATGTTAGTAAAACTTGATATTAGGTAAAAGTTTGGGAACTAGTGAGTCTCATTACAATGGATTTAGAATGTAAATGATAAAATAATGATATCAACGAGTGCTCTGATATCAGTTCAAAGTCTAGGTAGGGACTAGGGTGTCTCAAGAACCCAAGTGCCAATTGAACCCTCTTTATTTGCAGTTTATTTGTTTAGTTTATTTTTTAGTTCAACATTATTATTTGCTTTTACATTTAGTTAAGATGAGAAACATGAGACTGATTTGATTCTGCTATGAGGCATAATGAATTCATATTGTAGTTTTTTTACTCCAATTCATAACATCATAATTTTATGCTTCTTAAATCTATCAGGCAGTGCATATTTTCTTTAGGGAAAACTTCAATTTCCTGGTGACTAACACAGTTGATGGACCTGATGCTTCCTCAAAATGCTTCCTGTGTGATGTAATGAATTTTCCATTTGTTCGTGCATTAATTTTGTGAAGTCTACAAAGTCTTGGAGAGGCAACACATGAAGAAATAGTGCATAGAGTTAAGATATGGTTATGTGAAAAGTCATGTGTTTTGTGCTTATTAGTACTCAATATTAATGTCATAAACGATGAACAAATTTGTTTAAATTTTAGTTTATAATTTATTCAATGCAACATAAATTGTTACACCGCCCTTAACTTTCCTATATATATGTTATGATATTTGTAAACAAGTGGATTTGGTTTAAAATGTTATTTGGTATTGATGGATCATAATATGTATGCAATGAGTAACTTCAAGCGTTATTTGGTATTGAATTGAATGTATCTTTTTGATATTTGTAAACCAAAAGAATGATTTTGTGTAAAAAAAAAACGTGTACTATAATAGCGTTTTGTAGAGAGTGCTATTAATAAAACATCCTATAATAGCACTTTTAAGAGAGTGCTATCAAACATGTGCCATATGTTAGCGCTTTCGTTGAAAGTGCTATCAAACATGTGTCATATATTAGCGCTTTGTTTAAAAGTGCTATCAAACATGTGACTTATAGTAGCGCTTATTTTTAAAGTGCTATCAAACATGTGCTTTATAATAGCGCTTATTTTGCAAGTGCTATCAAAAAACGCGCAAAATGCCCACTTCGGTAGCGCTTAAGGAAAAATGCTATTAAAAACTGGTATTTTAATAGCGCTTTAAAAGCGCTATTAAACAAAAAACATTTACAATAGCGGCGCGGTTAATAGCGCTTTTAAGCGCTATCAAAAACAAAAAAAAAGCGATATTAAATAGCTTATTTGGCGTAGTGTAACTAGCTCTGACTTTTCAGAGTCAGGCTTGTCATCTAATCTAACATGAATTTATTCTTCCACAATCCGTGATTCTGTGTTATAAACTCTATAGCCTTTTGAGCGTTCAGAGTATCCTAATAGCAAACACATCTGTGCTTTGGAATCAAACTTGCTAAGGTTCTCTTTAGTGTTTAATATAAAACAAGTACATCCAAATGGATGAAAGTAGGAAATATTGGGAATTTTATTTTTCCACAATTCATAAGGAGTTTTATTCAAGATAGGTCTAATAGAGATTCTATTTTGAATATAACATGCTATGTTAATTGCTTCTGCCCAAAAGTGCTTAGCCATGTCAGTTTCTTAGATCATGGTGCGAGCCATTTCTTGTAAAGTTCTGTTCTTTCTTTCTACAACTCCATTTTGTTGTGGAGTTCTAGGACAAGAAAAATCATGGGATATCCCATGTGAATCAAAAAGGTTTTCAAAGTTTTTGTTTTCAAATTCTCCACCATGATCACTTCTGACTTTGACGATTTTGAAATTTTTCTCATTTTGTACTTGAGCGCAGAAGGAAGCAAACACAGAATGTGACTCATCCTTGTGCTTTAAAAATTTCACCCATGTCCAACGACTGTAATCATCAACGATGACTAGTCCGTATTTCTGACCATTGATAGAGGCAGTTTTCACTGGTCCAAAAAGATCAATGTGAAGAAGTTCTAACGGTCTAGAGGTGGAAACAATATTCTTTGCTTTAAAAGAAGTTTTTGAAAACTTGCCTTGCTGACATGCTTAACAAAGAGCATCTAAAGAGTACTTCAGATTTGGCATACCTCTAACAAGTCCAAGCTTGTTCAGCTGAGAAATTCTTCTCAAGCTAACATGACCAAGATGTCTGTGCCAGACCCATTGTGTCGCTCCCAGGATTTTCATCCAGGTACAAACGCGAAAGTCGCGCGGAAAACAGAGTCGCCAGCAATGTATATTTATCCCAAGAGAGGGAAAGGGAACACCGCATAAACCTAAGGAAGAGGGAAAGGAATGTTCATCGCAACCATAACCTGGGTTCGGGAGTCGGTTACGCGAGGGGAAGGTGTTAGCACCCCGCGCGTCCATCGTACTCGATGGGATCCACGCTTGTTATCTAATCTAAGGGTGAGTTATCCTAAAATCTATGGCTGTACTGACATGGGGAAGGGGAAAACAAAGACAGACTCGGTAGGATATTGTCATCCTAGGCCTACGTATTCCCTTTGTGCAATGGGAAATTCAGAGTCAACGTAGTTCGGACCAAGTTCTTTTTGTGTTTTTTATGAGCGACGTTAAGTTCGCGTCCGGCAGTTAGGGTCGATGTCTGTTTGCGATAAAACGGAAAGTAACGTGCCCTTTTTGAAAATAGCCTTTAATTTGACGATCCCGAAGGACAAAAATGATTTGAAATTTGTTTGTATTTTTTAAGACAGAAGTGACTTGAGTTAGTTCATAACTCACCTTGAACCAAAGTCTATGACACGGGAACGAATGCGTCGCATGGTCGTCCCCAATGGGACGTATGCTCAACACTCTAGAAGAGAGAAGGGGGACCCCTGAATCTTCACTTCCTATGTTTAAGGATTGTGTGCAAGGCAAGTTGACCTTATTAAGTATCTTAGAAGGGTTATGAGATGAGAAGAGGGACTCAAAAGAAAAGAAAAACACTAAGGGGAAATCTATCATAATGTTATCATGCAAAAGTGGCCCTAAGGGGAAGTTTTGAGAACAACCTAAGTCTAAAGAAAAGAAGAGATGAGAGAAAGAGAGAGTGAGAGTGAACATGGATAACTATCCACACCCTCAAGTGCCTTACCTCTGCCCCTGCACAAAAGGTTAATACAAAACAGTAGCAATAATTGAAAGTAAGTACTGAAAGATAAATCAAAACAAGCTAGTTGCCTTGAGAAGACAACTAAAGAAACAAATAAGACTTAAACCACAAGGGAAGGGTCCTAAGGGCTAAGGGACCTCCTAGGGTAGTAGGTATAGGCCAACACACCACTAAGGCTAAGGTACTAAGCAAAGGTCAACCCTAACCCAAAGCATACACCCACAGATCATGCAAATGTAAGTTATGGATTAACTATGAGAAATGAAAACAAATGGGTCATGCAACAATGCATATGCAAACACTAAACCCAAAAGAAAATGACATTTAAAATATGCATGGGAATGTCCTCAAGAAGGCATAAGAGTCATGAATGCAAACATGGAGAATGATTAAAGCAAGAAGAAATGAAAACAATCTACTTAAGTCCAAACATGAAACATATTTGTAACCTACACAAAGAAAGAAGATGTAAGATGAATAAGCATGGAAATGAATGCAAACCAGCAACATGACATGTGAGATGGCATCTAAGATGTGAGAATGAGCATACAAGGTTCATGCAACTCTCATGTTGAAACACATAGGAGAAAGAAAGTAAAACTAGTTCAAATAACTTCAAACAAATGTCAAGTGCTCATGAACTTAGGAGGCATGCAAGATGACATTAGAAATCACTGAGAATGGATAAGAATGACCTATAAGCTGCCTAACCAATGATGTCAAAACATCTCAACAAACAATCACAAGGAAACAAATTCAAAGCATATTAAGACCCTAGCATGAGTCCACTAACTAAAACACATGCAAACATGAATCCAAAGTGACATTAAAAGTTTGAGAAAAAATGAAAGATACAAGTTATATGAAGTGCAACCAGGGTACAAACATGTGTTAAAAGGATGTGCAAAAACTCATCACCAAACATGATTAAAGATGCCTCAACATCTCATACAAATCATACAAACAAGTTGTCCAAATATGGCACTCAATAGTCAACAAGAAATGCCCTAAAAAAACTATACAAAATGCATTGAATGCCTCAATGTATCATACAATCATGTATCAAGTTTCATGTGAAAATTCAGATCATAACTATGTCAAACAAAAATGGGAAAATGCAAATACCAAGACTAAATGCGCACATAAAAGAAATTAAAAGAAAATTCCAAATAAAACATTAAAATAGGCAAAAATAAGAAAATAAAATATTTAAAAATTATTTAAATGTGTGATAAAGCTTCATGAATTTTTTGGAATTTATGATGCTTAGAAGTATTTTTAATAAATAAAAATGAAACAAATAGCAAAAAGAAAAATAAAATAGAAAAAATGGGCCAGGGGGTGCAGCGTAAGCAAAAATCATGTTAAAAATGCATTGGGCTCAAAAAAGGTGGGGTGCAGATAGTAAAAATGCAAGGCCCAAAGCATTGAATGGCCTGCAGCGCATGTGGTGGAATTCAGTCAACACATTGACTTACTCAGGGCCCTTGGATTAAGGTCAACATGGATTATCAGAAAAGGATGCAGATCAAATGATCCACAATGCAAGCATACGGTAAGATAACATGAGACATCAACACACAATCATTAAAAAAAATCAGAAAATAAAAAAGGAAGCACGTGATGGGGAGGGTGCCTCATTAATGCGCTGGCACCCCCACAACCATCAGATCACATCAATCCAACGACCACGTTTTAAACTGGAGGGGGGGTTAGGGTTCAGGCCAGGTAGGTGTTTCAGGTGGCCGGAGAAGACTCCGGTCGTCTTCTCCGGTGAGTCTCCGCCGTGGGGATGAACACAGGTGCCCAGAAATTCATGAACCTTATACCAAAATGATCCTCTCATCATGTAGATCCCATATCCAATCTCAAAAATGAAAAATAACATGCACACAGAGAGATTCGAAGAGATAAAGTTTGCCCTAGAAAAATAAACTACACACGTATGGTGTCTATCACTAGCCAGATTCACACAAGGTCCCTAGTGGACTTCAAAACAAGTTAAAACACAGCAAATGGTCATGAAATGCAGTGGAGTTCAAGGGATATACCTGCGGTTTGATGAAGGTTATGATCCAAGGAAGAGGAAGCTTGCTCTCTGGTGACTATAGTGGATCAAACGAAGGCAATGGAATGCTTGTGGATTGCTCAGAAATTCAGTAGCATAACACTTCTTTTTTTCTCTCCAAAATCGTCCCCCTTCCACTCAGTTTTCAGGTTTTTTTATAGGCATGAATTAGGGTTATTCTGGTGGGTGTTTTGGGCCTGAACATTGCTAAGTTACCCAGCTTGCAAATATGGAAAGTTTTGATTGCATTTGATCACAACATTGCCATGCATACTTAGATTCGTACCCAACACTTTAGGTGTTCATAGCTTGAGAAATATGTGTCTGTTAGGTGCATTATTGTGCTCTTTGAATAGAGGGCCATGAGAATAACAACTTTGGTGTTGGAATGGAGTGAAATGGAGCCCTCTAAGGGACCTAAAAGTGACCCCAAAGTTGTGTGGTTGAAACTGATTTTACGTGTCACCCAACCTGGTCGTGACCTGCTCATGGGCGTGTGAGATTTTCAGCTTGAGGTCACTCACTTTGCATCATCATATCTCCCAAATGGTTGATCATATAGAAAAACTTCCAACACAAAAGTTGTAGAGGAGATTGAGAGGAACAAAAGTCATGTTGAGCATTTTTTTCATTTGAAGCCTCTATCAACAAGATATTTCCCCTTGAAGTTGGACAAAACATGCACACCAAGTGTTTGTAGAATTGAGGGCGTGCTGGCTCGCCCATGACTTGCCATGGCTGGTCATTTTGCCCTAGAAACCCCAAACTTTAAACCACCATATCTCACTCAATTTTAATCCAATGGGGATGTTCTTGGTATGGTTTTGAAGCTTGAAATGTGAACTTTTGAAAGGCCTCCATAACCCTTAAGTTTGGAGCTTAGATCACAAAAATAGAATGCTCCAAAGATGGGTACTCAAGTTGCCAAAACTTACCATAAATGGAAACCCTAGTTTCTATTTTTGAAAACTTCTCACATCTCTTGATTTTTTGTGAATCTCTTGATATTTCTTGATCAAATCTTCATCAATGGACATATTTGAGATGAGGAACATGAATTTGACCTCAAAAGTCAGGAGTTGACTTTTTCCTCTGCACAGTTGACTTTTCCCCAATTCTCCTGATTTTCAATCAATTGATCAATTGAACCTCTTATGAATCAAATTGATAGACAATTTTCCATTCCTAGATACTTAGGGACCCAAGGAATACCATAGAATCAAGTCTTGCCCAAAAAATTAGAAATAAACTGATTTTATAGCAAACCCTAATTTTGGTACCCTCAGTCTAGGAGGAATTAACACATCCTCCAAATCCAAATTCCTCTGAATATGATGTGTATCCTCTCCAACAAAGATGAGATATGCCATTTGGTGATGATAAAAACTCAAGGAGCTTTCCCATTGGAGAAATAAACTCAAGAATCTCAAAACCCTAATTTTTGCACTAGTTAGGAGAGAGTGGTTCACTTGAGATTTCTTGCCAATTGTGAACTCTTGATGAAGTGATAGACCAAATAGGATCTCTTGAGGCCCAAGGCCCCTTAGTGACTCAAATAATGGTGGCATCAATAACCATTTCTCCTCTTGATCTCTTGGTCAACACAAGGACTTTTGCTTGACCCTTTGAAGAACACCTTCTCCTCTTGAACTGCCTCGAGCACCTTGACCCCATGCTAAGAACCAATGATATGCACACATGAATATGCAAAATGAAATGAAACATAAGCCAGTTAGTACTAAAAGTAAGAGAGCAAATTTTGGGGTGCTACAGCTGCCCCTATTCAATCAACTTGGTCCTGAAGGTATGATAGCAACGGGTTTCAGACATTCCAGGATACACGGGGATTGAATACCGAAAGAACCCTTGAAATTTGCAAATGGCGTGGATAACAAAATGGCGCGTGCTGAAAAATAAGGTGTATGACCTCAACCATACTCACAAAGGAAGACCGACCACAACCGTTCTACCCACAAAAATAAGACGAAGACGACCTCAACCGTACTCATAAAGGAAGACTGACCACAATCATTCTACCCACAAGAATAACGCGAATACGACCTCAACCGTACTCACAAAGGAAGACTGGCCTCAATCACTCTACCTGCAGAAATAATACGAATACGACCTCAATCGTACTCACAAAGGAAGTCTGACCTCAATCACTCTACCCACAGAAATAATATGAATACGACCTCAATCGTACTCACAAAGGAAGACTGACCTCAATCATTCTACCCACAGAAATAAAACGAATACGACCTCAACCGTACTCACAAAGGAAGACTGACCGCAATCATTCTACCCACAAAGATAATATGAATACGACCTCAATCGTACTCACAAAGGAAGACTGACCTCAATCACTCTACCCACATAAATAAAACGAATACTACCTCAACCGTACTCACAAAGGAAGACTGACCGCAATCACTCTACCCACGGAAATAACGCGAATACGACCTCAACCGTACTCACAAAGGAAGACCTACAGAACGTGGACTTCGCTGAGGATAACGTGAAACAAAACTCCTGATTTATACCACCCCTACCGAGAAAGAGAAACTGACAAACAAAGATATGTCAAGCGAGAGCTGACTACCAGGTGAGAACTGGATTTCACAAAAGAGAAAGGCCCAACAAAGGCAAATTCCTAACAGACTCACAATCCATAGATGAGATGACTCCGCCGAGGAAAGGAGAAGTCTAAATAAAAAATTCTGCCGGGGAGCACAGGCATGAGGAATGCGTCCCTCGATGATCTCACTGAGGATAAACCAAAATCTCCTGAGTTATGCCATCTCTGCTGAGAAAGAGAGCTGGCAAAGAAAGTATCAAACCTGGCTTATGCTTCGAATGCAAATGTTTGAATTTTTGGCGTAATGCTCCATACGAAATGGAAATGCTACGCGTTTAAAGATGCAATGCAAATGCTTATGTTATGCAAAAAGGGCCCCTCCAGCGAAATAAATGCTGGAGAGAAGAGACCAATTCAGCTGGGGATGACAAAAATAAATTTCCCTCTGAATCCAGGAACTCCGCTGAGAAGGATCACTCTGACCGACTCTTTGGATCAACAACTTCTGCTGGGGATGAAATCCCAAAAGAACATCCACACTACCGGGGATTACACATGTCCTTTACCGAAGGTAACATCCAAAACCTGAGATTTCTCCTCTGCTGGGGGAGTTGAGAATGAGTGCCAATAACGGAACCAGAAGTCTGTTACTGAAAATTGCCAATAACAATTGGGCTCAGAACCTGCTGGGGATGCCAACCACGGCTGCACCAATAACGGCGCAAATTGCTACCAGATCCCGCTTGGAGAAAACAGTCTATAATACCACCCTGCTTGGGGATATTGCTGAACCTGACCTGCTGATGGGGAGAATGACTTTACCCTCGCCTTGCTGGGGTTTAGAGCATAACGTTATCGGTGAAAGCGCACATCCTGACTAGATAGGGAAAGTGGACACCCTGACTCTGTGGGGAAACACGTCTTGATCCCGAGAACAAATTCCCCATGTCTCCTGTTGGGGAGAGTCTGTTCTACTAAGGAAGGTGCAATCCCAGTGCTGGGGAGAGCAACCCTACTGGGGAAGTACAGTCCCGTTGCCCTGTAAATCAGATAACAACAAACAAAATATGCCACAACATGACTATCTCAGCTACAATCCACCGTAACTAATGCCTAAGCAATTTCTATTGTTTTCCGTTATGCTCCGCAAAGCTTGAAGTTTTATATGCAATGTTTATCAAAATATCGAACGTTTTTTGCAAACAAAACAGTAAAGGTAAAACAAACAATGGAAAGCTCTTTGAGTGAAACGAAAATTTTATTGAGAAAAGTGGCCTGTAAATAGGCATTTACAATTGGAAGCAATTCCTAAAAAGAGGTAATTGCGCAAAGAAAAAAGAAAATACAAATGTCGGCAATGCGGGAACAGATATCCACCATGATTCAACTCAGCTATGACCCATATGTCCTGCTTATCCACAAATATCTTGACCTTTGAAGAGGCTAACTGTACTTATTCCTTCCTTTCAGAATTTCCAAGTATCGAAAGTGCTCACAGATTGAACTCAGACCATAGCCTTTCGCTTATAAATCCCTAACTTTTGCCTGGATCGCTCTTTTCGGGTTTTCAATCTATCGGGATACCCATTCTTGCCAAAGTTGCCTTTACCAGTTTTCAACTTTGCGGGTTTACATGTCTCCTTTTTTTACATTTTATCCCTAATTTTTGCCCGAACCTTTTCCTTTTTTATGGTTCGCCGGGATGCCCCTTTTTGCCTGGACTTTCTTTTTATGTTCAGCGGGTCTCTTTTATGCGAAGTATTTTTTTACTACGTCTGCGTTCACAGGGGACGTAAAATCTTTGTCGTCCATAGTTGAAAGTAGTAAGGCTCCACCAGAGAAAACCTTTCTTACCACATACGGCCCCTCGTAGTTTAGAGTCCATTTGCCCCTGTGATCTGTTTGAGGAGGAAGAATCCTTTTCAAAACCAATTCACCTGTCTGAAAACTCCGAGGATGCACTTTCTGGTCAAAGGCATTCTTCATCCTGCTCTGATACAACCGACCATGTGCAATGGCTGTCAATCTCTTTTCTTCAATAAGGTTCAACTGATCCAATCTGGAACGCACCCACTCAGCTTCATCAAGCTTCATGTCTGCCAGAATTCTCAAAGAAGGAATCTCGACCTCTAAGGGTAAAACTGCTTCCATACCATATACCAAGGAGAAAGGGGTTGCCCCAGTTGACGTACGCACCGAAGTATGGTAACCATGTAGGGCATAAGGTAGCATCTCATGCCAGTTCTTATACGTTACCACCATCTTCTGCACAATCTTCTTGATATTCTTATTCGCTTCCTCAACAGCCCCATTCATCTTCGGACGATATGGAGAGGAATTATGATGCTCGATCTTAAAACTCTGACATAGTTCCTTCATCATCTTATTGTTCACATTCGAGCCATTATCGGTAATGATTCTCTCTGGGACCCCATAACGACAGATGATGTCCTTCTTTATAAACCGGGCTACCACTTGTTTGGTGACGTTGGCGTACGAGGCTGCTTCTACCCACTTTGTGAAATAGTCAATGGCAACCAAAATGAAACGATGCCCATTGGAAGCAGTGGGCTCAATCTTTCTAATCATATCTATGCCCCACATTGCAAAAGGCCAAGGAGATGATAACACGTATAGAGGCGTAGGCGGTACATGCATCTTATCTGCATATATCTGGCATTTATGACACTTTCGGGCGTACTTGAAACAATCGGACTCCATAGTCATCCAGTAATATCCTGCCCTCAACAACATTCTATCCATGGTGTGCCCACTGGAATGAGTACCGAAAGAACCCTCGTGAACTTCCTCCATCAACAAACCTGCCTCGTGTTCATCAACACAACGTAGCAAAACCATATCGAAGTTTCTCTTATATAACACATCATCCTTGTTTAGAAAGAAGTTTCCTGCCAACCTTCTCAAAGTCTTCTTATCCTTGGTGGAGGCACCCTCTGGATACTCCTGTCTCTTCAGAAAAACCTTAATATCATGATACCACGGTTTGCCATCTGACACATCTTCAATTGTAAACACAAAAGCTGATCTATCCAGACGCATGATTCTAATCGAAGGAGTTTCATTCCAACGGTTCACCTTATACATGAATGCCAATGTCGCCAACACATCAGCCATCTGATTCTCAGCTCGGGGCACATGATGAAAATCCACCCTGTCAAAGAAAGGTAATAACCTTCTGGCATAGTTGTTGTAAGGTACCAAATTCGCCTGACGAGTCTCCCATTCTCCTATAATCTGATTAACTACCAACGCGGAATCACCATAGACATCGAGGTTCTTAATTCTTAAATCAATCGCTTCTTCTAACCCCATGATGCATGCTTCATACTCCGCCTCGTTGTTGGTACACACGAACGCTAACTGGGCAGTGAAAGGTATATGAGAACCCTTTGGGGTTGTAATGATTGCCCCAATTCCGTTACCATATGAGTTAACAGCTCCATCAAAGATTAGCTTCCATTGAGACCCAATCTCAGGTCCTTCGTCAGGCAGAGGCTCTTCATAATCTTTCATTTTCAGAAACATAACATGCTCGTCTAGAAATTCAAACTTCATTGGCTGATAATCCTCGACCGGCTGTTCAGCAAGATATTCTGACAGAACACTTCCCTTAATGGGCTTCTGAGAAACATACTGAATATCGTATTCTGTCAAAACCATCTGCCAACGGGCTATCCTTCCAGAAAGTGCTTGCTTCTCAAACACGTACTTAATCGGATCCATCTTCGAAATCAATAAGGTGGTGTGTTTTAACATATACTGCCTTAGACGCTTGGCTGCCCAAGCGAGTGCACAACATGTCTTTTCCAACATAGAGTATCTTGATTCACAATCAGTGAACTTTTTACTTAGGTAGTAAATGGCGTGCTCTTTCCTACCTGTCTCGTCGTGTTGACCGAGCACACAACCCATTGAGTTCTCAAGAACCGTAAGGTACATAATTAACGGTCTCTCGGGCACCGGTGGCATAAGGACTGGAGGTTCCTGCAAATACTCCTTTATCTTTTCAAACTCCTCTCGACAATTTTCATTCCACCTGACCTCCTGATCTTTTCTTAACAACTTGAAAATTGGTTCACACCTGGCCGTAAGATGAGAGATGAACCTAGCAATATAATTTAACCTCCCCAAGAAACCACGAACCTCTTTCTCCATCCTTGGCTCAGGCATCTCTTGTATGGCTCTTATCTTGGCAGGATCAACCTCGATACCTCTTTCACTAACAATGAATCCCAACAATTTACCAGACCTCACACCGAAAGTGCACTTGTTCGGATTTAATCTCAGTCTGAACTTCCTCAACCTTTCAAACAGCTTCTGGAGGTTCACCAGGTGTTCTTCCTCTGTCTGTGACTTCGCAATCATGTCATCAACATAGGCTTCAATCTCCTTGTGAATCATATCATGAAAGAGAGTCACCATTGCCTGCTGATAGGTTGTCCCAGTATTCTTCAATCCAAAGGGTATTACCTTGTAGCAAAATGTTCCCCACGGTGTTATGAACATAGTCTTCTCCATGTCCTCTGGGGCCATTTTGATTTGGTTATACCCAGAGAAGCCATCCATGAAGGAAAATACATAATATTGAGCAGTATTGTCCACCAACACATCAATGTGGGGGAGCGGGAAATCATCCTTCGGGCTCGCCCTATTCAAATCCCGATAATCAACATACATCCTGACCTTCCCATCCTTCTTAGGTACAGGTACAATATTAGCAACCCACGGAGGATAATTTGTCACAGCAAGAAATTCGGCGTCCAACTGTTTCTGAACCTCTTCCTTGATCTTGACAGCCATATCTGGTTTCGTCCTCCTCAGTTTCTGCTTGATTGGAGTACAACCCTCTTTAAGCGGTAACCGGTGTGCAACAATGTCAGTGTCAAGCCCGGGCATGTCTTGTTAAGACCAGGCGAAGATATCCACATACTCTCGAAGCAACTCAATCAATCTTCCCTTAACAGTGTCTTCCAAAGCAGCCCCAACCCTTACTTCTCGTTTAACATCCTCGGTTCCCAGATTAACAGTCTCAACTTCCTCTTGATAAGGTAGAATAACCCTTTCCTCCTGTTTCAGCAGCCTAGCTAATTCTTCTGGTAAGTCACAGTCTTCGTCAGTCTCTTCTTCGGCCTGATAGATGGGATTGTCGAAGTCATATCGAGCCATAGCTAAGTCATGATGGGTGGAATCTGAATAAAGAAACCTGCATGATGGATGTTTTATGTTTATTATGAGTGCAACAAACAAGAAAATACATTGCCATTTTGATGTGGGTTAATGCAAAAAGTAAAAAAAACAGAAAAACAGGGATCAAAATATTTGAATGAAAAACGTCCTTTATTGATGATAAAAGTAGCAAATAAAACATCAAAGCCCTACAAATAAATATCACTACGTCTTGGGCAGAACGTAGGAATTAACATAACAGAAAACAAAAGCAAATTACTCCTAGCGCGTCACTTGGATGACTTTCTCGGAGGACCAGTTGTCTAAACTCTGACCAGGGGTGCAGGGACGGATCCATCCATCCATGTCACAGTCATTATCTCCTTCATCCTCAATAGCATTAACCTGATTAAAGAAAACCCCAGCACTTGTGAACCAAATCGGGCCAGCATACTTGGGAGGCTCTTGAGCTCGTCGGGGTGGCTTGTACCCTAGTCCATGGGTATCCTGCTTCCTTTTAACATAAATGACACGGCCTCACCTCTGAGAACCACCAGCTTCAACTACAGTGCGCGCCTCTTTGAATGAGGACATCGAAACCTCTGGTTGTCTGACAACTTTAGGTTGGGCAATCACCTCAGGCTGACTGGCTACCTTTGGGGGTCCTTCGGGAATTTTCACAGCTTCAAAGGCTTGGCACAAAGTTTCCTGTACTTCACCATCTACCTCTACATACTTGGAGGTTGATAGGTGACTTACCATGATTTCTTCCTCACCACAAACCGTCACAACGTGTCCATCCGCCATATACTTCAACTTCTGATGCAGCGTAGATGTTACTGCCCCAGCACTATGGATCCAAGGGCGACCCAACAAACAACTATAGGCAGGCTGAATATCCATTATGTAAAAGGTGGTGTTGAAAATCTCAGGACCCACCTTGATCGGCAGAACAAACTCTCCAAAAACCGACCTCTTGGAACCATCAAAAGCACGTACCACCAAATCACTCGGCGTACAAATCAACCCACGAGTATCCAACTTCATCAAAGCCTTCTTCGGCAACACATTCAAAGATGACCAAGTGTCAACTAACACATGCGACATTAAGGAACCACGACATTCCACTGAAATATGCAGAGCGTTGTTGTGATTCCTCTCAGCCGGAGTCAGGTCTAAATCGGTGAAACCCAAACCATTACCAGCATTCACATGAGCCACAAACCCTTCTAACTGATTGACAGATATTTCCTGTGATACATAAGCCATATTCAAAACCTTCAGCAATGCATTTCGGTGTGCCTCAGAGCACAGCAGTAAAGATAGAATGGAAATCTCCGATGGAGTTTGGTGAAGTTGATCAACAATTTTGTAATCAATTTTCCTGATCAATCTCATAAACTCCTCTACATCTTCTGAGAAAGTATCCCCAACTGGCTTTGTCACTGGATTATTCACTTCCTGCCTCTGTATAGACTCGTTCATCACCTGTTTACCTTTGTCTTGCTTCGAACTTCCACCTTGATCCTCAGACGGAATAAAAATTCTACCACTCCTAGTGATAGCCCCTGCTTCAACAAGATTTTCAACCCCTGCATTCACAGCTGATGTTTTTACCAACTCCTGCTTCTTACCATCAACAAATACCTCAGCCCCATAGTTCCAAGGGATGGCCTTGGTACTCTCATACGGGACTGGCCCAGGAATAGTGATAATGACCGGCGCTGGTCTCACCGGCGCTGATATAGTTATTGTCTTGAATGGAATCGTTATTGTGGCAACATCAATTCCTCTGTCAGTAACTTTGCTCTGCTTACAACCCCTGTCAAACTGTAATATCCCTTCATTGATCATTCTCTGAATACCTGCTTTCAATAAATCACAACCGTCTGGTTGCGATACACACCCTACACAACCTTCATCACAACCGGGAAATACCCCTCCCTTCAACAGTCTTTCCTTCACCACACCCAAGGGAGTTTGGACCTCGTTCACATCTGAAATCAAACTCAAGTCTTCACAGTCTTCAATAATAGCATTGACCCTTGGCCCACCGTGATTCGGCATCGGGTTCTGATTCACATTTGGAGCATCATTGGAGAAATTGATGGCTTTTGAATCCACCAAATCTTAAACCTGATGCTTAAAAGCTTTACAGTTCTCAATATGATGTCCGAGTGCTCCAGGATGGAATTCACAGTGGGCGTTGGCGTCGTAGCCGGGAGGCGGATTACCGGTGGGTGGAGCCAATGTTCTCTTCTGGATCAATTGCAACTGTAACAAGTGCTGAAATAATTGAGAGTAGGGAAAAGGTGGAGTGTCAAAATGCTTATCCTGCCTAGACAGAGGCTGCAGTCTGCGAGGAGCCTGATTTTGTTGTTGAGGTACTGCTGGCTGCTGAGGTGCTACTGGGATGGTTACAGAAGCCACCTGCTGATTGAAGTTTTGATGAGGTCCTTCTCTACCACGATATGATAACACAGAGTTTGTATCTCCCTCCTTCTTCTTGTAACCACTGGCATATGGCTTTTTACCTCCTCCAGATGAAGACCCATCACCACCTGATATTTTTCCTGCCTTAATTCCGCTTTCCACCATTTCTCCTACTAAGATCAAATCAGCAAACTTTCCAGTCATACACGGTACCAGCTTTTCATAGTAATGACCCTGCAAGGTGGCCATAAACATACTTATCATTTCTCGCTCCAACATGGGAGACTGAACCCTCGCTGCCAATTCCCGCCACCTCTGGGCGTATTCCTTGAAACTCTCATTGTTCCTCTGTGACAAGTTCTGCAGCTGTGTTCTGTTTGGAGCCATGTCAGTGTTATATTGATAGTGTTTGATAAAAGCCCCTACCAGCTCTCTCCAACTACGAACGTCTTTCCTCTCTAGCTGCATATACCATTCCAGGGATGCCCCAGATAGGCTATCCTGAAAGCAATGCATCATCAACTTCTCATTCTTTGCGTGAGCAGCCATTTTACTTGCGTACGCCCTCACGTGAGTCCTTGGGCAAGTCATACCGTTGTACTTTTCAAAAGTAGGAGTCTGAAACTTGTGTGGGATAATGACGCCTGGAACCAGCCCCAAATCCTCCAGATCCATACCCACAGAATCTTGATTCACAACACCCCTTAGTTGTTCCTCAATCAACCTGAGTCTCTGATCATTGTCAATTTGGGGACCAACATCCCCACCTGGCACAGAGAATGCATCATCCTGAAGATCATCATACTGACGGCCATGAATTGCGCAGACACTGTTACCTCCTCCCACTAAAGTGGGAACCACAATATTTTCTCCTCCGCCCGGAGGGATCACAACACCAGTAACAGGAATACCTCCGCCCGGAGGGCCATTCTGAACATTATTACCAGTAACACCAGTATGAACTCCTCCATGAAGGACACCCTCTTCATCAATTCTCGCAATCAGTGGCTGAACAAGAGTCCTTAACTGCTCTTGGCCTTGAGCAACACCTTGCATTAAATCCATGAATTGAGTCATGCGAGTCCGCATCTCAGTCATCTCAACTTGTAGTTGATCCATGACTTTCTTCTGATTTTGTCTGGTAGAATACCGGTGAATATGTTGATCCGTAATCCTGCGCTACGGATGAGAACAGAATAAGAACACCAGAGATAAACACCTGTTATGCACAATGATTATGAATATGCAAATGCGAATGAACATGTTTGAATATTCGCAGGGCGATCCACCCTTTGATTCCGGTTTAACACCAAGATAAAACAGGACTTCCGCTCATGCATTAAGAAAAACCAGAGGATAACCAATTGTCAACAATCACAACCCAAAATAAGAAGTCTGAACACAATAATCATAGATCCCAACCAATAAGCCTGGTGGTGATCCAAATACAATAAAAAAGAAAGAGAAAACTACGGCATGTCATTAAAGTCCACAAGTGCCAATCCCCCCATCCATTATGCTATTTGCTCCAGTCTTGAATTTCCTTGAACAACTATTTGGTGTCGGGATGCTTCGGCCTCTGAATTAGCTCTTGAATGAGAACATCTCTCCTATGCATGATCCCTTTCAAGTATCGGCAATGCTACTCCCAAGTGTCTTCTCCAAAAACACCATCCATGCTAGGACCCTCATTTCTAGGCCTCTTCACTTCAGCTTGGATCTTCAGTTCCTCTATGGAGGCTATGGCTTCATTGAGCCGACCCTCGACTGCTTGTCTTTGGAATACCCCTGATAGGATCTCGGCGTCTTTTTTCTTGAGCTTCAACTTCAATTGATCAATCTGAGCTAGATAATCGTCTTCCTTTCGCTTATTATCAGCCATTGCAGTGTCTCGATGAGCATTGAACTTGTGAATTTTTGACAATGCCTTGGCCAATTCCTCCTTCTTGGACTTGAGAACCTTGCTGATACCATCTAGAGCGTGCCTCACCCTTTGTCTGGCCGTGACCTCGTCAGCTAGCTCCTTTTCTTTCTTAGCGAGAAGCTCTGTCTTCAACTTGGCGACGTGAACAGCTTCACCCCTCTCATGTTTCAACTGGTAAACCTCTCTTTGTAGCTCACCGTTCTCTTCTCGCAGCTTTTCCTTTTCAGCCCACAACTTATTAAACTTCTTTATCTCAACTGTACTAGGAGGCTCAATCAGCAAGGGGTAAGACGGTGGTTCTTTGGAGAATGGCAAAAGTTCCTTCTCTACCCTTTTCTGAATCCAATCTTTGTACGCAGGAAATACTCTGTTGTTGCTCTTCCCAAAAGAAGTCTTCCCCTTCTTATGACGATCTTCCCAAGTATTTGCAGCTTCTTTTAACAGTTATGGATTGATTTCCCCACTCAGATATAGAGATTCTTGGACATCCTCGTTTTTTGGTGGCTCCTTCAAGGCATACCCGAATTGCCTAATAGCAAGAATAGGGTTGTAGTTAATTCCCCCTTTCCTTCCTATTAGAGGCACATTTGGGAGACCTCCACAACTAATCATGATATCTTGGCCCAACAAGTCACGGTTAACCCAAATTAGATTATCTGCCCTCAAGCCCACTAATCTTTTGGACCAATCCAATGTTCCTTGAGTATCTACAAATGCCCCAGATTTGGGAAGGCGATCTGCAAACCATTTGTAGAAGACTGGCGCACAACAATTAAGGGGTCCTCCCCTCCTCTTCTCGTTCTTATAATGCACTGAGTGGTATAGATCTCCAAGCAAAGTAGGTACCGGATTCTTCATGGTAAATATCCGGACAGCGTGCATGTCCACAAAATCCTTCACATTTGGGAACAACACCGTTCCATAGACACACATAGCCAAGATGGCGTTGAAAACTGACCAACATCTAGCCTTAGCATACACAGTAGCCTGTTCTACCAAAATTTTCAGATGAAAGCCTTTACACCCTCCCTTACTGACAATGTTATTTTCCAACAAAGATAAATCCAAATGCAAAGCCTCGGAGACCTTTCCCAAATCAGAAAACTCTTTAGAAGGATAGAAATGAGCCTCTTCTTTGATAGAAACATCCAGGATGAGAGCAAATTCCTCCAATGTCGGAGCCAAAAGATAATCAGTGAATAGAAAACAGCGCAACTGAGGGTCATAGAATTGCACCAGAGTGTGCAAAGCCCTATACTTATATTCAGTGATGTCGTGAGCAAAATTCAGAATTCTTCCATACTCTCCTCTAAAGTCTGCCAATACCCCAGGTTTTTCCATAGACACAATCTTGTGAACAGGATCCAGAATAAGTGATGGGAACTTGTATACTATGATATTCTTTCTCTTCTCAATACTCATCCTTAATAGTCTTCAAAAACCAGAATCAAAGTTAGGATGCAACCGTGCAAATGAATAAACACGTTAGAATGCAAAATGATGATGCAAATGCACACATGGGATCAAGGATGCCACACAGATTGGACAACTGATGCACTTAACAAGCTGAATAATCTTAAGGATCTGCCTAAATACCCAGAATACCAGAATAACCATAATACCACACTGATAAATCTGCTGACCAGAAAACCGGGTACGTTGAAGGTCAAGGTTACCTGCAAACCTGTAAATAGCCCGCCCCTCTCACATGTGGGTACTAGAAAATGAAAGGTCCTCAGCTTTTGGCACTGAGGTCGAGAAGCAATAGTACATTTATCCCTTGGGGTACAGTACTATCGCCAATCGAGGAGCGCCTCCACTGATTCTGTTCCAAAAAGGTCATCCTATAGCAAGTTCCCAGCATTGGGTCCTCGGATCGACAAGTGTAATGGGTTTGCCATTTCTGGTCTGCCATTATCACATCTCGGGAGGAGTGTCGTTACTGAGTCCTCGGGAATGGTCGCCAGAGTCAACAGTTTTCCAGGTTACATTCCAACATCTGCACCAATGCGCAGGAGAGAACATTACCAAAGAAAACCTCGTCTGGATGTGGAGTTTTCATGTATACTACATCTGGCCAAATGCCACACAAGTCACACTACTTTCCACGCTAATCCTACGTGTATGCTCAAGCCTGGGTATTGGGCTTATCCCTCAGAACTCCCAGCCCGCCAAACAGAAAAATAGTGCAGCAGAGGAATATGATATGCAATGCAGTATATGCGGTAAAAATAAAATTCAACAAATAAAGCAAAACAAAAAAACAAAAACACCCAAAGAGAACAAAAACAAACAAGTGCTAGGACAGGCCCGCTTAGGGAACTAGTTTCCCCAGCAGATTCGCCAGCTGTCGCTCCCAGGATTTTCATCCAGGTACAAACGCGAGAGTGGCGCAGAAAACAGAGTCGCCAGCAATGTATATTTATCCCAAGAGAGGGAAAGGGAACACCGCATAAACCTGAGGAAGAGGGAAAGGAATGGTCATCGCAACCATAACCTGGGTTCGGGAGTCGGTTACGCGAGGGGAAGGTGTTAGCACCCCACGCGTCCATCGTACTTGATGAGATCCACGCTTGTTGTCTAATCTAAGGGTGAGTTATCCTAAAATCTATGGTTGTACTGACACGGGGAAGGGTAAAACAAAGACAGACTCGGTAGGACATCGTCGTCCTAGACCTACGTATTCCCTTTGTGCAATGGAAAATTCAGAGTCAACGTAGTTCGGACCAAGTTCTTTTTGTGTTTTTTATGAGCGACGTTAAGTTCGCGTCCGGCAGTTAGGGTCGATGCCTGTTTGCAACAAAATGGAAAGTAATGTGCCCTTTTTGAAAATAGCCTTTAATTTGACGATCCCGAAGGACAAAAATGATTTGAATTTTGTTTGTATTTTTTAAGACAGAAGTGACTTGAGTTAGTTCATAACTCACCTTGAACCAAAGTCTATGACACGGGAACGAATCCGTCGCATGGTCGTCCCCAATGGGACGTATGCTCAACACTCTAGAAGAGAGAAGGGGGACCTCTCAATCTTCACTTCCTATGTTTAAGGCTTGTGTGCAAGGCAAGTTGACCTTATTAAGTATCTTAGAAGGGTTATGAGATGAGAAGAGGGACTCAAAAGAAAAGAAAAACACTAAGGGGAAATCTATCCTAATGTTATCATGCAAAAGTGGCCCTAAGGGGAAGTTTTGAGAACAACCTAAGTGTAGCGAGCGATTTTGGACGCGGTTGCGAAGCGCTATCACTCTTTGGTGTCTACAGCTCGATTCATTTTTTATCCTATTAAAGCTGATGAAGGAAGGGAAATAGATGTCTCAAATTAACCTTGCTTGCAAAATGAGGTTATACAGCGGTCTGTTAGGTTACAGATGCTACAAAGATTCGGGGTCTCTATCGGGTTTATTTTTTTAAAAGTGGTGGGAGGTTTAGATGTTAGGACGAATGCTTCTTGATAGATATGTGAGAGTATGGGATTTTTGGATTTTTGTTTAGTGTGCTCGCTAAGATCTTTTCTTTCAATCTTATGCCTACGTATTCCCGTTTACCGAAACAGGGAAATCAGAGCGTTCGTAGTTCCTCCTATTCTATGGGAGGAAATGGTATTTGGTGTCTTGTTCAAAGCCCAAGACGTGAAGCGATAGGTGGTTTGTATCTTGTTCAAAGCCCAAGATGTGAAGCAAAAAGGGTGTTGACTTTAGAGAGAATTTTTCACCTCTAAAGGGGTCTGTTTGTCACAATTGTTGGGTGACTGGTTATAAAGGAGGATTACTTTAACCGGGATGTGTGAATCCGGCAATGCCATAGTTTCCTTTATAGGGGATTTCCAACCTAAAGGAGAAGACTTTAACTCAGTGTAGAGCAATGATATCTTTCCTTAGGAATTTCTCATGCTAAAAGAAGGACAGTGGCATGGATGTAGATGATCCAGAGGCGTGCCGCTTACAGCGATTAGATGAAGGGGAAAGATTTGTTGATATTTGTGTACTGTGAACGAGGCACAGCTTTGATGCTAAAAGGTTGATTGGATCAACCAGTGGTTTTCTTATACAAAGCCTAAGAGGAGGCTAATATGTGTCTCGTACAAAGCCTGAGAGAGAGGCTAAAAGGTTTTGACTCAACGAGGGAATCTTTTGGTATCTCGTATAAAGCCCGAGATGTAAGCTATTTGACTCAACAAGAGAGAGTTTTTTGTATCTCGTACAAAGCCCGAGAGGGAGGCTAAAATTTGTTCGGCTCAACAAGAACCTTTTTGTATCTCGTATAAAGCTCGAGATAGAGGCGAAATGGGTGATTGACTCAACGAGGGAGTCTCTTATGTGTCTCGTACAAAGCCCGAGAGAGAGGCTAAATGTTGTTTGACTCCGCTGGGGAGAATCATTGTACAAAGCCCAAGAGGAGGCTATTGTAACTGTTTCAGTTAAGTGACTGGTCCAGTATACTGATTTTTAAAGAGAAAATCAGTTCTTATATGAGCAATACTGTACTCAAGGATTTGATTCGAGGATCAGGGCTATCTCCTGTTCTTTAAGGAAGTGGGAAATCCAAAGGGTATTGAGATTATCCGAGTCTACGGGTTTTCTTCCTATTAAACGAAGGGGTCACTTGAGAATGTCTTTGAGACTCAAGGAGATTAGACTGTCCAAGTCTAGAGTTTTATCTTTTGTACTATGCTTTGAGAAATAGTAGTAGACTCTTTGAAAGGACTGTTCTATGCAGATGACTAATTTCTGTTCCTATACCTCTAGGAGGTCGTCGGGACAATTTGTACGAAGCCCAAGAGGAGGCTGGAAGCTTTTAAGAAGTCGACGGGTCCTTGTACTAAGCCCAAGAGGAGGCTATCATTCCCGGAGGAAGAGATCATTATACGAAGCCTAAGAGGAGGCTGTGAATACTTCTAAGAAGCCGGTGGGTCCTTGTACTAAGCCCAAGAGGAGGCGGGGTTGCTTTTAGGAAGCCTGTGGGTCCTTGTACGATGCCCAAGAGGAGGCCGATGCTTTTAAGAAGCCCGTGGGTCTCCAAACCCCGAGAAATTCAAGACAGGCTATCCACGAGGAATAAATCAAGCCAGGAAAGTTCGAGAATTTGGAAGAAACTCAAAGATGCCATTCACGGAGAATACATTCATCTCTGGGAATAGAGTTTCTTGACAATTCCTAATGAGGACAGCCGAAGAGAAGATTGTATCTGGTGATCCTATTGGGGATCTAGTTGTCTATTTCTACGAATAATCGAAACGGCGTCACCTAGTTCTAGACGTAGTTGTCGGGGAAACTCTAAATATCTATACTATTATTACACAGTTGATATGAGTTTATGAAAGAAGACTTACAGCGAAACAGCCCCACAATACAGTTATATGTATATGAAAGCGGTAAATGAAAGCATATAAACACTTACTCGGTTGTAGAGCTTCCATGCTGTTTGGTTAGTTGTTCAACAAAGAAAGATTTAAAACAACAGTATATTCAAAATCAAAGGAGAAAGTGCTTTGAAAAATAAAGATTTGGGGATTACAGCTCAAGGAGAGGCCCAGGGTTTTATCAGTGAGCGCACTGTTTGAATTTTGTACAGAGGGACTTATACAAGTGGCTGAGGCCCAAAAAGGTTTTCTGTACAAAGGGATGGGTCTTAAACTCTCTCAAGAGGCCCAAAAAGTTTTAAAGAAAAAGAGTGGGGCTTATAACACGAGGGTAGGCCCAATTGATTTTTCGTTTGAAATGACGATCGCGCCGAGGTTTTCTTTTAACGCAGAGGGGCTTATACAATATCTGAGGCCCAAAAATGGTTTTGGTTAAAAGGGGATTGGGTCTTACACTCTATTAGAGGCCCAAAAGTTTTGAATGGGTGTTATAGCTCAAGGAGAGGCCCAGATGGTTAATTTTAAACCGGTGACAATCGCGTCGTTCGTTTTTGACGGTATCGGGACTTATACAATACACTGAGGCCCAAAAATGATTTGGTCAAAAAAGGATTGAGTCTTACACTCTATTAGAGGCCCAAAAGGTTTTAAAGAAAAGAAATGGGTCTTACTACTCGAGGGTAGGCCCAAGGTTTGTTTTTCAACGGATGACGATTGCGTCGAACTTTTTGAAATACAACGGAACTTATACAATAAGTGAGGCCCAAAATGGGTTTGTATTTACAAAGGATTGGGTCTTACACTCTATTAGAGGCTCAAAGAGTTTGAAAATGATTTATGAGGGTTGAATTAATCCAAAAACCCTAATTTGTTTTCAAAATATGTTTTAATTGAATAAAAATTCAATTAAAATGATCAAAATTGTTTAACATATGGAAAACAAATTGTGATCTTGGATTAATGCCTCAAAAATTAAGTATTGACCTACAAAATAATTAGAAGGCATTAAAAGTTGCAAAATCAAGGTGGAAAAAATATTTTAAATGTTAAAAACAATTAAAACATTAATTCTTTGCAAAAATATCAATTATATGAAATAAATAATATTTTTGGGAATTTTTTGGGAAAATAAAATATTTTAACATTTTTGTGAATTATTAAAAAAAGAATCAACTCAAAATCATTAAAACTCAGAGAGAAATTAATTTTTGAATCAATTAAATAAAATCACAAAATTCAAATATTTGAATTTGAAAGAAATGGCGCCAAGAACAGCTGAAGAACACGCGCGTGTTCTGGGTTTGGCTGATTTGAACTTTCTATCCAATCTCACTGAATACTTGATTATATCAGGCAATCCACATATCAATATGCTCGTCTCAACCTCACGATCATGTTTATGACAATTAATTTCATTTAAATTAAGCATAAAACAAGAAATCACGATAAATCCTTATGAACCCTAATTTTTGCATGAAGGCTGGGATTTTTAATACACGGTTCAAACAAAGCAATTACTTGAGGGGAAACATTCCATGCATGATTATGAACATTTGGCAAAAGTATTGTGCGAGGAAATATGCATAGATTGAGAGATGACCAAGTTTAAGCTTACCTCTAGGTCGTGACAGCAAGAGCAAATTGATTTCTGAGTAGGAGGTGTTACAGATGAATTGTGATGATCTGAACAGCTTCCCTACACCCTATGGAGTGTGTTTGAATGATTGGACTTGACTGAGAATGGCTGGATCACTTCATGGCATCTCAACTGCACTTTGGTTAAAACTTTGAGCAATTGACTGGTGATTTTGAGAAATCAGTGTTCCAGTTGTTGTTTAAGTGTTTGATCAGCTCATATATGATGTATATGAGGTGTGTGTGTGTGATTGGTTTGAGTGAAATTGCTCTCTAATGAAAAACCCGAAAATGACTTGCTAAGAAAGGCATTTTTGAGAGTGAGAAGTGGTTTTTGAGAAAGGCAAGTGTTGTAGGCCTTTGGTGTACTTAAACTGATCACAATTGAGCACTATTTATAGTAGAGCAAGTTTGTTTTGCAAGGAATAGTGAATGGCAACTGCTGAGTAGGTTTGGCCAATGTTGGCAAATGAAAATCCAAGTCCCCTCTAGCCATTGACTAGAGGTTAGGGCACAGGCTGCTGGTCCCCTTGGTCTTGGATAAGTCTTGACTGAATTCAATTGCTAAGAGCTCAGTTCATGCCACCTTGATGCTTCCATTGAATGCTCTAATCCAAAATTGGAGCCTTGTCCCTATTTTGGCAATTCTAGGTTCAACATGTTATTTCTTGTTCCAAAGACTTTGGAGGCTTGGCTCAGTGATTGTCCCCTTTAGATTCAATCCTCAGAGGTGTCCAAGTGGATAGAAGCATTTGAATTTGGCTGATTTTGGCAAATCGACCAAAAGTGCAAAAATCTGCCTTGCCTTGACAGATTTCAGCAAGGCAGCTTGCCAATGTCATATCTCATAGCCCAAATTGAATTTGGTGATGTTCTTGGTCATTTTGGAAAGCCCTTACATGATACAACAACTGTTTGAACATGTTTGGTTTTGATCTCTTTTGAATCCAAGTGAAAAATGTCCCTACATTTGGCAAAAAGTAAGGCAAAATCTGACTTAGTGAAATTTTCACTAAGTGTTGGAACAAAGTGACTTTTCTTGATTTTGATCACTCCATAACTCAAAATCCATGAGGAATTTGGACATAGGTCAGTATGAAGCTTTTGTTGAGGGCAATGTGATCTACAAATTAAGCTTTGAATGGGGAACAATGGTCTTGTGTTTTAGGAGTTATGGTCCTCCAAAGTTGGCACATTAGTGTCACTTTTTCCATAACTTAGAAATTTTTCTAAGTTTTTATGGTTACCTCTTTTACAAGTTATCCCACTTTCTTTAATTTTTCTTGATGAATAATGATTCAAATCATACATTAACATCATTTTAGGGTTAAAAATCCATTTTGGTGAAAAATCTCAAAAAGTCAAAGTTGACTTTTGTGCACAGTTGACTTTTTATCAGATGAATTCCAAATTGTGCAATGCTTCAGGAAATCATGTCCTTGACCTAAATCAAACTTGATGGACATGTTCCATGGGTGTCATAGGGTATATTGAATCATGTCTTAGGGTTTGGGAGCATGTCCTGGTCAAAAGTCAAAGTTACAGTTGACTTTTCCCGCGAAACCCTAATTATGGTGCAAATGAAATTGAGACTTGTTGCTCAAACTTCTTGGATTAATCCATTGTTCCAAATGGATCAATATAGTTCATTAGAGACCCTCAAATCCTCTCTTGAGGTCTTGGTTCATGATTTGTCCCAAAAGTCAACTTAGGGGTGAATTAGGTCAAGAAACCCTAATTCCTGATTTTTGATGTATGCATCCCCTGAGGTCAAATTGACTTGATGCTTGGGTCCATGAGGTTCCATGGAGTATATTAGGTTATGTTTTGGATCATTGGCTTGTGCCCAGATGAAAAATCTCCATCTGGAGGCCCTGGTCGACCAAAACCCTAATTTGGTGACATTGTCGATCTTGAGACTTGATCCACATAGAAGGGAGCAGCTTTGTGCTTGATCCTTGAAGTGGGAGTCCTTTTGATCCATTTTGGATGCTTGAGAGGTTAGACAAGTTGAATATCATGTCATTCCTTGATTGATCCTTTGTCTAAGGCTTTGAGAGGGCTTGAAACCTTAATTTTGATTGTAGTGGATGCTCACCCATCTTTGGGGAGACTGATGAAGTATGATGGTTCCTCCATATTATGATGATGATTTGCACAATGATGGGAAATCTTAGTGGTCAAAATTTGGGGTATGACAGATGCCCCTATTTAATCTTCTTGGACCCGAAGGTGAGAATGACGAAGGTATTCTGACATTCGGGGTGCAAGAGGATTAAATATCGGAATACCCGAAATTTTGATGGTGGTTATGAATGGTAGCTTACGCATTCATCTTCTTTAGCTAAGCGATGATGCTTAGAAAAGGTAAACTTCCCCTCGATCCTGGTCTTCAGCCAAGGAGTTGGTCTCAGATTTCTTTTGAAATAAACCTCCCCTCGATCCTGGTTTCCTACCAAGGAACTGTTCTTAGTTTCTTTTTTAAGCTTCCCCTCGATCTTGGTTTCCTACCAAGGAACTGGTCTAAGTTTCTTTTGTTAACTTCCCCTCGATCCTGGTTTCCTACCAAGGAACTGGTCTAAGTTTCTTTTGTCAATAAACTTTATTGACAAGGGACGCTATTCGTAGCGGTTTTCCTCAAACTTCTCGCAGAATTTTCCTGGGGAGATGCCATTTGACGAAAAAATTTAATGTCAGAGTTGCTGGGGAACCCAGTCGTCTGAGTTGTAGAGTTGTACAAACTTCTCTGTTGGAGACGCCATTTGCCGACTTTATCTGGGGAAAGCGAGTCTCTTGAGAGGCTGCTTCTGCGTGGGATCTTACATCATACTTTTCTCGGGATCTTCCCGGAGAAATGCCATATGATGGGGTCCAATTGTGAGGTGTCGATGACCTTTTCATCAGCGGTCTTTTCGGAGCGAAACTGACATGCTGACGAATATCTGATTACGAGGCTTTCTCTGTGGATTTTCCTTAATCCGGGAAAGCAAGGATATCATCTTCAATGGCGAAGGGTGATGCTGACTGAAAGTTCCTCTGGTTTTTCAGAGGTTCAAGTTATCAAAGTGGTCGAGGGCCAACTTCCTTCCAGAAATAAACTGGAGGCGAGGTTGTTCAAACGCAGCGTTTCCTGACGAGGCAAGAACTGATAACTCGATTGAGAGAACTTCGATCACTAGGGGACAAGACCGACTAGAGTGATAGTGATGCAATGTGAAATGTGAATGCAAATCAATAATGCATGATATATGTATGTTTATGCTGACAAAACTGACGCGACATACAAACTAAAAGATGAACATGACTGGATACTCGGCCATCGTGGGGCGAAGAAGTACCGTTGGTTCAGAATAGCAATTCCACCTTGCTTAGGAGAGATAGTCCCTGTTGGGAACTATGTTGGTCGGGCTTAGGAGATGAGAACTCGGCCGAGGCGTGTCAGACGAAACAAGGTCTCTGACACAGTTGATCCCTTCATTCAGGCGTACTGGGTTAGAAGGAGTACTTTGATTCTGCACTTTGGGGTTCAATTGCTTCTGGAGAAGCGACCGATGTTCTTCTGATGTTCAACAGTCAAAAGAAATTGCCGTCTTTATTAAAAAGCAGAAAAAGTTTTAACAAGTAAATTCATTTTTGTTTTATTTCAAGAATCGTTAATCATGTTAAAATGTCGTTCTATAAAGCTAAAACAAATAAGAATTACAAACAAAAGCACAAGGGCTCAAATTTTATTGATAAGATGGAGACCAGCGGAAGGCGTGATTCCAAAGAGTATTTACAAAGTTAGAAAATGGTAATTTACAGGGAAAAGGGCTACGTTGAAACATAACGACCGCTATCCTTCTACCAACTTTGAATTCGGGGCATCCTGAGCTTTTGTCGAAGATGACCTTGACTGGAGTTTTCTGACGGATGATGTAACTGCTGCTGAGGGACTTGCCTCTGTTGAACATAGTTACTTACCATTATCCCTAACTTTTGCCTGGATTGTACTGTGATGTTTCCAATCCACCGGGATGATTTTTTTCTCTGTCTCTAACTTTTGCCTGGACCGCCCTTTCGGGTTTTCAATCCACCGAGACGTTTTTTTTTTAATTTTTAGTTTAGGCGAAGTATTTCTTGACTACATCAACATTTGTGGGGTAGGCAAATTCCTCTCCGTCCATGGTTGCAAGTCTCAAGGCATCACCTGAGAAAGCTTTCGTGACCACATAGGGGCCATCATAATTCGGAGTCCATTTACCTCGCGAATCAGTGAGAAACAATTGTATCTTCTTGAGCACGAGGTCTCCTTTTTTGAAGACACGAGGTCGGACCTTTTTGTCAAACGCCCTCTTCATTCTCTGTTGATACAATTGACTATGGCATAGTGCCGTTATTCTCTTTTCTTCGATCAGATTCAGTTCGTCGTGTCGGCTTTGACACCATTCAGCTTCGGTGAGCTTAGTTTCCATCAATACTCGGATTGATGGGATCTCTACTTCTATGGGGAGCACTGCTTCCATGCCATATACTAGAGAGAAAGGGGTTGCCCCTGTTGAAGTGCGAATAGATGTGCGATAACCGTGAAGAGCAAAGGGTAGCATTTCGTGCCAATCTTTGTAGGTTACAACCATCTTCTGAACAATCCTCTTAATGTTCTTGTTAGCCACTTCTACCGCTCTGTTCATCTTGGGTCGGTAGGGAGATGAGTTATGGTGTTCGATCATGAACTCAGCGCACAACTCTTTCATCATCTTATTGTTTAAGTTAGATCCATTATCAGTGATGATCTGGCTCGAAACACCATAACGGCAGATGATATTGTTTTTGATAAATCGGACCACCACTTGTCGGGTTACATTAGCGTACGACGCTGCTTCGACCCACTTGGTGAAATAGTCAATGGCTACTAGGATGAACCAATGTCCGTTTGTAGCCTTAGGCTCAATCAAGCCAATCATGTCGATTCCCCATATGGAAAATGGCCATGGGGAAGAAAGAACTTTGAGATGCGTTGGCGGTACATGAATTTCGTCGGAGTATATCTGACACTTATGACACCTCCTCATGTACTTGTAGCAGTCGGATTCCATGGTCAACCAGTAGTACCCTGCTCTCAGAATTTTTCTCGCCATTGTATGTCCGTTGGCATGAGTTCCAAAGGATCCTTCATGAATTTCTTTTATTAGCATGTCTGCTTCTGGTCTGTCTACGCATCAGAGCAAGACCATGTCAAAATTTTTCTTATAGAGAGTGTCACCGCTCAGAAAAAAGTTTCCAGCCAGTCTTCTGAGGGTTTTTCCGTCTTTCCTGGATGCCCCAGATGGGTACTCTTGTCTCTGAAGGAAGCATTTGATATCGTGATACCAAGGTTTGTCGTCTATGACTGCTTCAATCGTGAAGATGTAAGCGGGCCTTTCAAGGCGCGTGATGTCGATCTTAGGTAAGTCGTTCCATTGACCTACACTAATCATGGAAGAGAGGGTGGCTAAAGCGTCAGCCATGTGATTCTCATCACGAGGGACGTGATGAAACTCGACTCTGTTAAAGAAGGGTAACAACCTTCTTGCATAGTCTTTGTAAGGAATCAATCCTGATTGGTATGTGTTCCAATCCCCTTTTATCTGATTGATAACCAGGGCTGAATCGCCGTATACGTCCAAGTTTTTGATCCTTAAATCAATCGCTTCTTCGAGACCCATAATACAAGCTTCGTATTCGACCTCATTGTTTGTACATTTGAACGTAAGTCGAGCGGTGAAAGGAATGTGGGTACCCTGAGGGGTAACAATGATTGCCCCAATTCCATTTCCATAATGATTAACTGCTTCGTCAAAGATAAGTCCCCATTGGGAACCTGGTTCTGGCCCTTCACTGGGTAGCGGTTCGTCGCAGTCTTTCATTTTTAGATACATGACATCTTCGTCTAGGAAGTCAAACCCGATTGGTTCCTAATCGTCAATAGGTTGATGAGCCAAATGATCGGCTAAAACACTCCCCTTAACGGCTTTCTGAGCGTGGTACTCTATGTCATATTCTGATAGCAACATCTGCCAACGGGCAATCCTTCCCGTGAGAGCAGGTTTTTCAAAAACGTACTTGATTTGATCCATTTCTGAGATTAACCAAGTAGTGTGACGAATCATGTACTGACGAAGACGTTTGGCTGCCCAAACCAAAGCGCAATAAGTTTTCTCAAGCATCGTGTACCGGGTCTCGCAGTCGGTGAACTTCTTGCTTAGATAGTAGATGGCAGACTCTTTCCTTTTAGTTTCGTCTTGTTGGCCAAGTACACATCCCATTGAGTCCTCTAGAACTGTGAGGTAAATGATCAGTGGTCTTCCTTCCACTGGAGGTGATAGAATCAGAGGATTCAACAGATATTCCTTGATACTATCGAAGGCGGTTTGGCAGTCTTCTGTCCAAACGCAGTCCTGATTCTTTTTTAGTAATTTGAAAATCGGCGCACAGGTCGCGGTCATAAGGAATATGAATCTGGAGATGTAGTTCAAACGTCCCAGGAATCCTCTGACTTGTTTTTCAGTTTTCGGAGAAGGCATTTCTTGAATGGCCTTGACCTTGTCAGGATCAACCTCAATTCCTTTCTGGCTGACGATGAACCCTAAGAGTTTCCCTGAACAGACACCGAAGGTGCACTTGTTGGGATTCAGGCGGAGTTTGTACTTCCTCAAACGCTCGAATAGTTTCGACAGGTGGGTCACATGCTCCTCTTCTGTCTTAGATTTTGCAATCATGTCATCGACATATACCTCTATCTCTTTGTGTATCATGTCATGAAACAGAGTAGTCATGGCCCTTTGATAGGTTTCCCCGACGTTCTTCAAACCGAACGACATTACCTTGTAACAAAAGGTACCCCAGGGGGTAATGAATGATGTTTTCTCCATGTCTTTCGGCGCCATTTTGATCTGGTTATAGCCCGAGAATCCATCCATGAAGGAGAAAATTTTGAACTTTGTTGTGCTGTCTACCAACATGTCAATGTGTGGTAAAGGAAAGTCGTCCTTTGGACTTGCCTTGTTCAGATCCCTGTAATCAACACACATTCTGACCTTTCCGTCCTTTTTGGGAACGGGTACGATGTTGGCTAACCATTGAGGATATTCTGACGTGGTGAGGAAACCCGCGTCAATCTGTTTCTGTACCTCCTCTTTGATTTTGATGACCATGTCCGGGTGAGTGCGTCTCAACCTTTGCTTTACTGGCGGACATTCCAATCTTAACGGTAAGTGATGTTCCACGATGCTGGTATCCAACCCTGGCATATCCTGATAGGACCAAGCGAATACATCGGGGAATTCTTTGAGAAGCTTTATCAAACTCTCTTTGGCAGTTGGACCGAGCAGTGTCCCAATCCTGATTTCTTTTCTCTCTTTTTCCGAACCCAAGTTTACCGTTTCCAACGGTTCTTTGTGAGGTTCAATGGACCTTTCCTCTTGTCTGAGTAATCGGGAGATCTCTTCTGGAATTTCGTTGTCATCTTCTTCTTCAGCCTCGAATACCTGGAACTCAAAGTTGGGAGAAGGCATCGGATCGTATGTTTCAACGGGGTTTAAAACAAGCAATCTGCATGTCGTGATGATTCGTGTTTAGAAGAGATAGAGAAAATGCAAGTGTGTGCAGTGTATTATTTTACTGCTTGTTTTTGTTATTGAATTGTCTTTTAGGATTACCATTTTCTGAAAAATGAAAAGAGAAAACAGAAATTAATGCGGAAATTACAGAACGACGTTATTTTATTAATGAACAAGTCGATTCTTGAAACTACAGCCCTATAAAACAAAACTCTGTCGCTTTGGGCGAAGCGAAGAGGGAAATTTACAGAAAGCGAGCCCTATCAAAACATCCGTTTCACCTGGGCAGGGTGAAAGGTTAAAGATGGCAATTACTTTGACTGATGAACGACCTTCGGAACCTCGACGACAACCCATTGGCGGCGAACTCCTCGGTGAATCACAAAGTCTGGCACCTTCCTTGATTTGTCCTCAGAAATGACGCTGATTTCTGGCGGAGCAGGATCATTGGAATCTGTCTCCCAGGCAAAATTGTCGTAGGAGGATTCCTCTGTTGTATTTTGCATAACATTTGTGCTCTCAGCTGTATCTCCCAATCCAGTTGCTAGATATCTTCGAGCCTGATACGAGAGCTTTCGGGAGCGGTGTACTTGACCACAAAGTCGAATTTTCCACTCGGTTGTCCCAAGGTGTCCCATATTTCTTTGGAACTGGAGGGGTCATCTCTCTCGATGACGTTGACCTCGGGAAAAGCATAGTTGATGAATTCAAGTCCTGCAAATGTTGCAAATTCATCGTCATGTTGAGTAGTTTCTGAATGACCTGAGTGTTGATCCCATGACATGGTGGGGACACAGGTATTCTGTTCAATGACGGTCAGCTGATTCTCATTGTTCGGCTGACTCTCTTGCCCCAAGTCTCCCGGATAAGGTTGCCGCATTGGCAGACCATCCATTGGGCCATAGTAGGTGTAGTCAAAATTGTCTTTCATCAGAGTGTCTTCCTTTAATGAATTTGGCGGAGCACGACATCCTTCCGGATCACAATCTCCATATATCATTTCGACATCTGACCTGGGTATAAATCTCGGACTCTGTGCGGGATAACAAAATGGTATAGGCACCTCTTCCTGAGACATATAACCGTCCTTGTTAAGGTAGGACTTCCATTCTTCATCTGTGTCAGAGGGATCTTCCTCAATGATAGCATGTACTGCTTGAGACACTGGGTGAAGAAAACCTCCACTGTGGAAGAAGTTTTGAAGGGGATGAAGACTTTCATCGTTGGCAGCTGTCCGGGTACAGGTTGCAGAAAAACCAAGACCCTTCTTTGTTTTATTGTCAATAGGAATGACAAGCTGTCCCCATCCTGTCGTATCGGTACTCTCGACTGCTTTGATAGCATCGTTGTATGAAGAAATGGAAGTTCCTTCTTTGGACTGATTGTCCTTGCTTACCGACAGTGCTTGGAACTACGTCCCAATAACCTCCTCGGGTTCTATACCAGTAGATGATGATAAACTACTCACGAGCAAGGCCTGCTCCCCACAGACTGTGACAAGTTGATCGTTCTGAACGAACTTTAGCTTTTGGTGGAGGGTTGAAGTAACCGCTCCTGCCTGATGTATCCAAGGTCTTCCTAATAAATAACTGTACGTTGCCCGGATGTCCATGACCTGGAAAGTGACTTGGAAAGTATGAGGACCGATCGTTATGGGAAGATCAACTTCGCCGATAACCACTTTTCTGGATCCGTCGAATGCTTTGACGACGACCTCGCTGATTCTCATCGGAGGGCCTTTGAATGATAATTGCATCAAAGTGGACTTAGGCATAACATTCAGGGCTGACCCTGTGTCTACCAGTACGGTGGCTAAAGCATCGTCTTGGCAGTTAATTGTAATGTTGAGCGCCATGTTCTGACGGCGACCCTCGTCGGGTAATTCCTCATCACTAAATCCCAAATTATTACAGGAAGTGATGTTAGAGACAATGCTATCGAACTGTCTGATTGTTACATCCTGTTCCACAAAGGTTTGCTCTAAGACTTTCTGTAGAGCCTCTCTGTGCGCTTCTGAACTGAGTAATAGTGATAATACCGAGATCTTTGAAGGAGTCTGTAACAGTTGATCGACAATGTTATATTCACTCCTTTGGATGAACTTCAGCATCTCATCATTGTTTTTCGAAAGGTCGGGATTACTGGATTGACCGACTGATGGATCGGGAGCTTTTGTCTGAAGTTCCTTTTCCTTGTTAAGTTCCCCAACCCCTCGGTTGAATATTCTACCACTCCGTGTTACTCGACTGATGTCTGCAATGTTCACGACGGAGGGTAATGGAATTTCCTTTCCATTTTCAATTGTTGTTGCATCGTATTTGTAAGGGATAGCCTTGGTTGATTCATACGGTAGTGCTCCCGGTAGATAGATGACTATAGGAACCTTCTGATTTTTCTGACCATCATAAGTAATCTCGATCTGTTCCTGGTTGAGAATTCTTGATTCGTCAAGTAGAGGGATGATGGCAAAAACATCCCTGGTCTGGTGACGACCAGAGATTGTGACAACATCCTCGACTTGATCGGTAAGGTAGTTCGACGTCCAGTTGATGGGTCCAGAACCCGGATATGGGTGAATCTCTCCACGATCCACCTGACCCTGAAGAGCTGCTCTCACAAGGTAACACCCTTGGTTACTTTCCGAACAGACACTACAACGGTCATAATTGTGTGGTGGCACCTGGCCACGCCCATTTTGAATACAATGTAACCTCGCTAGGTTAGCTTCCACTGATCGGACATCCTGACTTTGACGCCGAGTGGGATTCCTGTTACTGATACTAATTTGCTGAGCATCTTCATCCATGTAAATTGGCATCCACCAATGATTTAACAAGTGCTGAAGTGCCTCCTGGACAAGGGTACAACCTCAATCGTTTTCGTAACCCGCTTTACAGCTTTGATAGTCGTGTGATATTAAGAATCCGAGTCGGACCTGCTCAGCATGCAACTCTACCAAGTTGGTATTCATCACACGAATATCGAAGATCTGAACCATATTGATCTGATAAGAGTTCCTATCATGGTAGTCTTGGATCCATCCAAGATCCATCTGACGCTGGAGGGCCTCTTGTATGAAAGAGCATCCCTGTTTGTTTACCGAGCAAGTCGGACAAGAACTGTAATCGTGTCGCGGCAAATTATGATACTGGCTTTGCCTTGAGTGCATTGCCACCAAGTTGGCATTCATCGCACGAATGTCGTGGTTCTGAATGACGTTGGAATTCGTATAGACCATGTTAACTCCATGAACTCAGTGCTCTTGGATCCATCCGAGATCCATCTGTTCCTGTAGAGCTGCTTGCACTACAGAACATCCTCTATTACTTTCAGAGCAGACATCACATTGAGGATAATTATGAGGTGGCACATGGCCGTACCCATTCTGTCTACAATGCATCTTGACCAAATTGGTCCTCAATAAGAGTACATCGTGAATTTGATAGACATTGTTAGACTTCCCCTCTATCAAATTGACTGCAGCTTTCTCATGTTGAGGCAGCGGGTTCGTGAGAACATTAGGATTTGTATCCTTGAAGGATAAGACCCCGCTCCTAACAAGCTTTTGCACGTCGGATTTGAAATTGAGACAATTCTCTATGTTATGCCTTGATCCTCCTTGATGATAAGGGCAAGTTTGATCCACCTTAAACCAGAAAGGCGGATTTTTCGGTACTGTAAGAGGAGATTTAGTCTGAATGTGCCCCTTAGCCAGTAGTAACGAAAATAGTTCTACGTACAACATGGGTATAGGATCAAACCCTGATGGTCGTGTTGTACGGTTGTTGTTGTATTGAGGACGAGCCTGCTGAAGAGGCTGTTGTGTCCTTTGCTGATTAGGTTGGCTCTGCGCAACCTGAGGTTGATACGTAGGAATAGGCACATGGCTGATAGCAGGAATTACAGCTACTACTGGTTGATAACGTCGCCTTTGCTTTCTGAGAGAGATATTCCCAATATCTTGCTCTTTTTTCTTAGGGAGAGCACTACCGTATTTTATAATACCGCTCGTCGATCCAGTATCTTTTACCAAACGTCCCTCTCGGACGGCTTCCTTAAGACGAACTCCCATGCCCACCATCTCGGTGAAGTCACTGGGTGCACTGGCAAACATTCGGTCATAGTAAAATGAGCTTAAGGTTTTTAAGAAGATCTTTGTCATCTCTTTTTCCTCAAGAGGCGGACAAATTTGAGCGACAATTTCACGCCACCTTTGAGCGTACTCCTTAAAGGTTTCCTTGTCCTTTTGTGACATTGATCTGAGTTGATCTCTGTCCGGTGCCATGTCCAAATTGTATTTGTATTGTTGGACGAAGGCAGTACCAAGATCTCTGAATGTGCTAATCGTAGCACGGTTTAAACCCATGTACCATTTGAGTGCGGCACCGGTTAAACTATCCTGAAAGTAGTGAATCAGCAGGTCCTGATTCTCAGTCTGAGCTGACATTCGCCGAGCGTACATCACCAAATGGCTTTGAGGGCAAGAGTTACCCTTGTACTTTTCAAAGTCGGGCACTTGGAACTTGTGCAGAACTTTCACATTGGGGAGCAAGCAGAGGTCTGCGGCGTCCTTTCCAAATAAATCCTGACCGCGAATGGCTTGCAGTTCCTTCTGCATTTCCAGGAACTATTCCTGGAATTCATCCATTCATTCAAACATAGTTTCCTTTTTACCATAAGGTATTTGTGGAATCTGTCCTTCCGGGACAGTGTGCACCACAGGGGGTGGTACCGTGACTACGGCAGTGAATCTTGGCGTTTCCCGAAGTTTGTAACCTTTAGGAGTCTTCAGTATGCCCTTAGCATCTTCACTTTCCCGAAGTTTGTAACCTTCAGGCCCAGCGGCTTCTGTTATGATTCCCTGATCTTCAGTGATCGGCGGAACATATCCTTCCGGGATATAGTTAACAGGCATGCCCCAGGGACGATCTTTCGGCATTTGATACCTAGGATCAAACTTCTCCACTATGGGCGCTGAGGTGATCTCTGAGATCAGAGTCCTATGTAGCTGAGCTTCTGCCATGGCTTGCATGTCGTTACGAAGCTTTCTCATATCCTCTCTCAGAGCGTCGATCTCTTCCTTCAACTCTCTATTTTCTTCCTCAAGATCATCCATCTTTTTCTGACGATTGGCCCGAGTATTATACGAATGAGACAGTTTGACTCTAGAATCGAGACACAAACGTGAGATTCGTAGGTAAGAAGAATACGCGATGTGAGAATGATGAATGCAATGATTATATTAATTGTTTTTTGGTTTAATCAAAATAAACTTCAACAATTAGATTGCAAATATCAAACGGTGGGGAAACCCCTTTTTTTATTGAAATTCAAAGGATTACAGAAATGGAAATACAGTAGATTACAAAGTGCAGAAACAGAAACCTAAGCTAATGGGTCCCGAGTCCTCTCTGAAGAGAAATCGGGTGCTAATTCTGGTATCTTCCTTTTCTTTGACCGGGGCTCTTGAGCCGTTGTTGGGTTGTCATTCCTTTGCCAGGTGAAAGGAGAGAGCAAATTCCTTTGGTCATCCTGATTTGCTACATCACGTTGCTCTAAAATCTCGATCAAATCATCTTTCTCTTTCAGTAGTTGCTGTATTTTGATGCACTCTATGTCGAGGGTGCGATACTTGTTCTTCCAAAACCTCCTCTCCTTTTGAACTTTGTTGAGAGTAACCTGAAGCTTTTCAGTTTCCGTCATGAAGTACATGACAGATTCCCTCGGCGGAAGAATTCCGTAATGAGGATAAGGCATCTTTAGCTTGAGAGCTCTAGTTTGTACCCAATGGAGATAAAGCTCCACCAAGACACAGTCTGGTTTTCCCAGAGACTCTCATCCTTTCTTATGAACATGTTTCCAAGCGTGCACTATTTCCGTCTTTAGTGCTCTGTCACTTTCTCCTTCCTTAAAGAAAAGACCTTCCAGATGAACACTCAGCGGAATATGCCTCATCGGGTATCCAAATTGACGACGAACGAGAACTGGATGGTAATTGATTCCTCCCTTAGTTCCTATAAGGGGTACGTTGGGGAATTTTCCACAACGATCAATGATTCTGATTCCATCATAGATCCTATTACACCAATCTATGTCAGAGTTGGTGAGAGACATGATCTTCTGCGACCAACGTAAGCCACTCCTGTGATCCCAGAAAGCAGCAGACTTAGGCAAATGAGAGATAAACCATTTGTAAAGTAGAGGTACACAACATGTGATCTCCCCTCCACTGTACAAATTCCCTAAGTGTACAGAATGATATGCATCTGCGAGCAAAGTCGGCACAGGGTTTCCAATGAGAAAAACCTTAATGGAGTTGATATCGACAAAGTTATTAATGTTGGGCAACAGAAATAACCCGTAGGTGAGTAAAACAAAGATGCTCTTGAAAGCAGTCACGTTTCCTATACTGGCAAAATACAGGGTCTTCTTTGTCAAGAATTGGGCTGGCAAACCTTGGATGCCACCCTTAGTGGTTATGTGAGTCCTGACCTCAGACTCGTCCAAATGAATTGCTCTTGCAATGGTCTGATTCTTTGGAATTTCTTCCAGTCTAGAAAATGGAGCTCGATCAGTGATATGTAAATCGATCAGATGAGAATACTCCTCCAGCGTTGGTGCGAGCTGGTAATCCGGGAATGTAAAGCAGTGATAAATCGGATCGTAGAATTGGACGAGCGCGTCCATGATTCCCTCAATCACATGGACTCTTAGCAGAGATAGCAAACCTTTGTGCTTGGCTCTAAAAGCCTCAGGGTTAGTGATCATCCTTGATAACCTTCTCAAATCCTCTAGTTTTGGAACCTTGAAGGTATACCGATGGGTTCTCCTTCTACCGAAATCCATTAGCACAATCCTTTTCTCAGATATTTGCAATCACAGTCTTAGTTTAATTTGAAAAACAGAGAGACTAGAAGAGAATTTTTTTTTTAATGTTTTAATGTTTTTTAAATGAATGCATGAATGCAGCACAAAAAAACATAGAAAAAACATGGGGTCAAAGGGTCGTTGTCATGAAGTCAAGGCTCTACCCCATCTCCAAAGGTTTATACTAAGGTGATTTTTGTACATGTACTCATTATCATCAGCTCCTCCCAGGAAAGTAAAACAACAAGCGGATCGCCAGCGAGTTGTAGATCAATCTTAGAGTAAGTGCCATTCACCGAGAATAGATCACCAGCCTCAAACGAGGGTAGTATCGCATGACAACTATTTCCGATAACTTCCGCACTACAAAAGGGTTGGCTCCTCAGCTTCTCAGACATCACAATTGGCCCATTGCCTAAGAGAGGGAATAGGTTGCATTGGTCAGCCTCCACTGAGGTTGATGGTCGACCTCATCGCCATCACTTATCTTAAGTGTATACTCAATCTTTCCACATGCGGCATCACACACATTCCCATTAGCAAAAAAATAAACACGTATAGCAATTAGGAAAAACAGTATATATATTTGTCCTAAACATCCTAGACCTTTAAAGCTATGAATCCTAAGCTCCTGACAAAAAATGGGTTCCCCGGCGGAAGCCCTAATCTGTGGTTTCATACAAGAAAAAAAAGGTTAGAGGGGCCCCACGGTGGGTGCCACTTTTAAATTTTCCACCTGATAGATGGGAAGAGAACAAGATCTTGCTACAAAGGTGAGATAGATCCTAATGACACGTCCCCAGCAGAATCGCCAAGTCCCCAGTGAAGTCACCATTTTTTCTGTAGCGAGCGATTTTGGACGCGGTTGCGAAGCGCTATCACTCTTTGGTGTCTACAGCTCGATTCATTTTTTATCCTATTAAAGCTGATGAAGGAAGGGAAATAGATGTCTCAAATTAACCCTACTTGCAAACTGAGGTTAAACAGCGGTCTGTTAGGTTACAGATGCTACAAAGATTCAGGGTCTCTATCGGGTTTATTTTTTTAAAAGTGGTGGGAGGTTTAGATGTTAGGACGGATGCTTCTTGATAGATATGTGAGAGTATGGGATTTTTGGATTTTTGTTTAGTGTGCTCGCTAAGATTTTTTCTTTCAATCTTATGCCTACGTATTCCCGTTTACCGAAACAGGGAAATCAGAGCGTTCGTAGTTCCTCCTATTCTATGGGAGGAAATGGTATTTGGTGTCTTGTTCAAAGCCCAAGACGTGAAGTGAAAGGTGGTTTGTATCTTGTTCAAAGCCCAAGATGTGAAGCAAAAAGGGTGTTGACTTTAGAGAGAATTTGTCACCTCTAAAGGGGTCTGTTTATCACAATTGTTGGGTGACTGGTTATAAAAGAGGATTACTTTAACCGGGATGTGTGAATCCGACAATGCCATAATTTCCTTTATAGGGGATTTCCAACCTAAAGGAGAAGACTTTAACTCAGTGTAGAGCAATGTTATCTTTCCTTAGGAATTTCTCGTGCTAAAAGAGGGACAGTGGCATGGATGTAGATGATCCAGAGGCTTGCTGCTTACAGCGATTAGATGAAGGAGAAAGAGTTGTTGATGTTTGTGTACTGTGAACGAGGCACAGCTTTGATGCTAAAAGGTTGATTGGATCAACCAGTGGTTTTCTTATACAAAGCCTAAGAGGAGGCTAATATGTGTCTCGTACAAAGCCCGAGAGAGAGGCTAAAAGGTTTTGACTCGACGAGGGAATCTTTTGGTATCTCGTATAAAGCCCGAGATGAAGGCTATTTGACTCAACAAGAGAGAGTTTTTTGTATCTCATACAAAGCCCGAGAGGGAGGCTAAAATTTGTTCGGCTTAACAAGAACCTTTTTGTATCTCGTATAAAGCCCGAGATGGAGGCGAAAGGGGTGATTGACTCAACGAGGGAGTCTCTTATGTGTCTCGTACAAAGCCCGAGAGAGAGGCTAAACGTTGTTTGACTCCGCTGGGGAGAATCATTGTACAAAGCCCAAGAGGAGGCTATTGTAACTGTTTCAGTTAAGTGACTGGTCCAGTATACTGATTTTTAAAGAGAAAATCAGTTCTTATATGAGCAATACTGTACTCAAGGATTTGATTCGAGGATCAGGGTTATCTCCTGTTCTTTAAGGAAGTGGGAAATCCAAAGGGTATTGAGATTATCCGAGTCTACGGGTTTTCTTCCTATTTAACTAAGGGGTCACTTGAGAATGTCTTTGAGACTCAAGGAGATTAGACTGTCCAAGTCTAGAGTTTTATCTTTTGTACTATGCTTTGAGAAACAGTAGTAGACTCTTTGAAAGGACTGTTCTATGCAGATGACTAAGTTCTGTTCCTATACCTCTAGGAGGTCGTCGGGATAATTTGTACGGAGCCCAAGAGGAGGCTGGAAGCTTTTAAGAAGCCAGCGGGTCCTTGTACTAAGCCCAAGAGGAGGCTATCATTCCCGGAGGAAGAGATCATTATACGAAGCCTAAGAGGAGGCTGTGAATACTTCTAAGAAGCCGACGGGTCCTTGTACTAAGCCCAAGAGGAGGCGGGGTTGCTTTTAGGAAGCCTGTGGGTCCTTGTACGATGCCCAAGAGGAGGCCGATGCTTTTAAGAAGCCCGTGGGTCTCCAAACCCCGAGAAATTCAAGACAGGCTATCCACGAGGAATAGATCAAGCCAGGAAAGTTCGAGAATTTGGAAGAAACTCAAAGATGCCATTCACGGAGAATACATTCATCTCTGGGAATAGAGTTTCTTGACAATTCCTAATGAGGACAGCCGAAGAAAAGACTGTATCTGGTGATCCTATTGGGGATCTAGTTGTCTATTTCTACGAATAAACGAAACGGCGTCACCTAGTTCTAGACGTAGTTGCCGGGGAAACTCTAAATATCTATACTATTATTACACAATTGATATGAGTTTATGAAAGAAGACTTACAGCGAAACAGCCCCATAATACAGTTATATGTATATGAAAGCGGTAAATGAAAGCATATAAACACTTACTCGGTTGTAGAGCTTCCATGCTGTTTGGTTAGTTGTTCAACAAAGAAAGATTTAAAATAACAGTATATTCAAAATCAAAGGAGAAAGTGCTTTGAAAAAGAAAGATTTGGGGCTTACAGCTCAAGGAGAGGCCCAGGGTTTTATCAGTGAGTGCACTGTTTGAATTTTGTACAGAGGGACTTATACAAGTGACTGAGGCCCAAAAAGGTTTTCTGTACAAAGGGATGGGTCTTACACTCTCTCAAGAGGCCCAAAAAGTTTTAAAGAAAAAGAGTGGGGCTTATAACACGAGGGTAGGCCCAATTGATTTTTCGTTTGAAATGGCGATCGTGCTGAGGTTTTCTTTTAACGCAGAGGGGCTTATACAATATCTGAGCCCCAAAAATGGTTTTGGTTAAAAGGGGATTGGGTCTTACACTCTATTAGAGGCCCAAATGTTTTGAATGGGTCTTATAGCTCAAGGAGAGGCCCAGATGGTTAATTTTAAACCGGCGACAATCGCGTCGTTCGTTTTTTACGGTATTGGGACTTATACAATACACTGAGGCCCAAAAATGATTTGGTCAAAAAAGGATTGGGTCTTACACTCTATTAGAGGCCCAAAAGGTTTTAAAGAAAAGAAATGGGTCTTACTACTCGAGGGCGGGCCCAAGGTTTGTTTTTCAACGGATGACGATCGCGCCGAACTTTTTGAAATACAACGGGACTTATACAATAAGTGAGGCCCAAAATGGGTTTGTATTTACAAAGGATTGGGTCTTACACTCTATTAGAGGCCCAAAGAGTTTGAAAATGATTTATGAGGGTTGAATTAATCCAAAAACCCTAATTTGTTTTCAAAATGTGTTTTAATTGAATAAAAATTCAATTAAAATGATCAAAATTGTTTAACATATGGAAAACAAATTGTGATCTTGGATTAATGCCTCAAAAATTAAGTATTGACCTACAAAATAATTAGAAGCCATTAAAAGTTGCAAAATCAAGGTGGAAAAAATATTTTAAATGTTAAAAACAATTAAAACATTAATTCTTTGCAAAAATATCAATTATATGAAATAAATAATATTTTTGGGATTTTTTGGGAAAATAAAATATTTTAACATTTTTGTGAATTATTAAAAAAAGAATCAACTCAAAATCATTAAAACTCAGAGAGAAATTAATTTTTGAATCAATTAAATAAAATCACAAAATTCAAATATTTGAATTTGAAAGAAATGGCGCCAAGAACAGCTGAAGAACACGCGCGTGTTCTGGGTTTGGCTGATTTGCACTTTCTATCCAATCTCACTGAATACTTGATTATATCAGGCAATCCACATATCAATATGCTCGTCTCAACCTCACGATCATGTTTATGACAATTAATTTCATTTAAATTAAGCATAAAACAAGAAATCACGATAAAGCCTTATGAACCCTAATTTCTGCATGAAGGCTGGGATTTTTAATACACGATTCAAACAAAGCAATTACTTGAGGGGAAACATTCCATGCAAGATTATGAACATTTGGCAAAAGTATTGTGCGAGGAAATATGCATAGATTGAGAGATGACCAAGTTTAAGCTTACCTCTAGGTCGTGACAGCAAGAGCAAATTGATTTCTGAGTAGGAGGTGTTACAGATGAATTGTGATGATCTGAACAGCTTCCCTACACCCTATGGAGTGTGTTTGAATGCTTGGACTTGACTGAGAATGGCTGGATCACTTCATGGCATCTCAACTGCACTTTGGTTAAAACCTTGAGCAATTGACTGGTGATTTTGAGAAATCAGTGTTCCAGTTGTTGTTTAAGTGTTTGATCAGCTCACATATGATGTATATGAGGTGTGTGTGTGATTGGTTTGAGTGGAATTGCTCTCTAATGAAAAACCCGATAGTGACTTGCTAAGAAAGGCATTTTTGAGAGTGAGAAGTGGTTTTTGAGAAAGGCAAGTGTTGTAGGCCTTTGGTGTACTTAAACTGATCACAATTGAGCTCTATTTACAGTAGAGCAAGTTTGTTTTGCAAGGAATAATGAATGGCAACTGCTGAGTAGGTTTGGCCAATGTTGGCAAATGAAAATCCAAGTCTCCTTTAGCCATTGACTAGAGGTTAGGGCACAGGCTGCTGGTCCCCTTGGTCTTGGATAAGTCTTGACTGAATTCAGTTGCTAAGAGCTCAGTTTATGCCACCTTGGTGCTTCCATTGAATGCTCTAATCCAAAATTGGAGTCTTGTCCCTATTTTGGCAATTCTAGGTTCAACATGCTATTTATTGTTCCAAAGACTTTGGAGGCTTGGCTCAGTGATTGTCCCCTTTAGATTCAATCATCAGAGGTGTCTGTTAGTTCCTGGATTGGCTGGAATTTTGGTAAAACAAAGCATGTTCAATGTTGATGTCAAGGTGCTGATGTTGTAACATTGAAGTCTTAACACTGGGCTGTGTTAAGTTGTTAAGTGCTGAAGTTGGATGTCTGATGTCACACAGGTGATGTTGTAACATCAGATCTGCAGAATTAACATCAGGTGCAGATGTTGTTAGGGCACGCGTGTTAGCTGGAATTGTGGAGAGTGGTTGACTCATTTGATGAGAATATCTTGGGATAGATATTTTCTGTTACATGGGAGATTTGATTGCAAGTCTCTTGGAGAATTAAAAGGTTGAAGATTTAAAAAGATTTTGGGGATAAAATCTGTTTTGAAGATTCAGTTTTAATTAACATATCTGATCAAATATTGTGACAAGTCCAAGCCCAATTCAGGAGCTATATAAAGCGCACAAGACCAAAGGAAAAAGTGCAGAAAACATTCAGAAGATCAAGAGCAGGAGGCTTAGTGTCTAGAGTTTGTTTAAAGTGCTTGTATTTACACTATTCTAGGGTTTGAATAGGTGTTGAGTTTCTATCCTCTCTAGAAGCTGTGAAGCAATAGAGAGTGGTTGATTGATCAAAGCTGTGAAGTAAGATCAAGAGTACTCAAAGTGGGTTCTTTGAGTGTTTGTAAGGGATTGAGTGGTGTTCTCATACCTAAGTGGTTTCTTAGGTAGGAAGTCATTAGTAGAGTATAAGTTTAGGAGATTGTCAACGGGTTGTTGAGTCTATAAATTATATCTACAAGTAGTGAATTCCATCCCTGGCTTGGTAGCCCCCAGAGTAGGTTGGTTGTAACCGAACTAGGTCAACAATTCTTGGTGTTATTTTACTGTTATTGCTGTCCGTTGTGCAGAGTGTGTTGTTGTGACATCACACCTTAACATCACACGTCTGATACCAGAATTTCAATTGGTATCAGAGCAGGCATCCTGTCTGTCTCTGGGTGAGATCTAGGGAAGTTACTTTCTGGTGTAAAGATGGACAAAGAAGTTGGAGGATTCGTCAACAGACCCCCTATTTTGGATGGATCCAATTATGACTATTGGAAGCCAAGGATTACCACCTTCTTAAAATCCTTGGACAGTAGGGCTTGGAAGGCTGTTATTAAAGAGTGGAAAACACCTGTTGTATGTGAGAAGGATGATGCTGGTAAAGATAAAGAAGGCACCTCTAAGCAAAAGCCTGAAGAAGAGTGGACCAAGGAGGAAAATGAGCTCGCCCTTGGAAATTCCAAAGCTCTGAATGCAATCTTCAATGGAGTGGATAAGAATATCTTCAGGTTAATTAATACCTGTGAAGTTGCTAAGCAAGCATGAGATATCTTGCAGGCTACTCATGAAGGAACCTCTAGAGTCAAGATGTCAAGACTTCAGATTTTAACATCAAAATTTGAAAGCCTGAAGATGAAGGAAGATGAGACTATTCATGATTTCCACATGAGTGTTCTTGAGCTGGCCAATGCATCTAGTGCTCTTAGTGAGAAGATGTCAGATGAAAAGCTTGTGAGGAAGATCCTTAGGTCCCTACCTAAGAAGTATAAGATGAAGGTTACTGCCATTGAAGAATCACAAGACATCAGCAAGATGAGAGTTGATGAGCTCATTGGATCTCTTCAAACCTTTGAGCTTGGGTTGAATAAGGAAGAACCAGAAAAGAAGCCAAAGAGTATAGCCCTGGTGACAAATGGTGAAGAAGAGAAAAAGAAGAAATCTGAATCCCAGGAGGATCTGTCTCAGGCCATAGTGATGTTGGGAAGACAGTTCACCAAAGTATTCAAGAGAATGAATAATAACTCCAGGCCTAATGTCAAGAACATGACTTCTGACACCAGCAAGAAGGATGAAGAGAAAACTGCCCAAGACAAAGGAGTGCAGTGCTTTGAGTGTGAAGGGTATGGACATGTCAAGAAAGAATGTCCCACCTTCTTGAAAAAGCAGAAGAAGGGCATGACAGTTTCCTGGTCTGACTCTGATAGTGAAAGTGAAGGCGAGTCAGCAAAGCATGTGAGAGCTTTAACAGGAGCTGTGGTTTCTGATGATGATTCTAGTGATGGAGAAGTAACTTATGAGAAGTTGGCATCTACCTATCAAGAGCTGTGTTTAAAGAGTGCTGAGATTTGTCAAGAAAACAAGTGCCACAAGCAACAAATTGCTCAGCTAGAGAATGAAAAGACTGATCTGGAAAATGAAGTGGTGCTAGTTAGAGCTCACCTTGATCAAATGACCAAGTCTGTTAGGATGCTGAGCTGTGGTACAGACACACTTGACAAGATACTTCAGTCAGAAAAAGCTGCTGGAGACAAAGCTGGGATAGGATATGTGGCTGAGGACAAGGGAACTTTAGAAGGAAGCTCTTCAGGTTCAAAGAAGGAAGTGTCACAACTTTCATCTCAACATCAGCCAAAGAAGCAGGATTCTACCCCTAAGAAAGCTGATGTTTCACAACCTAAAAAGACTGAGAAGAAGACTGGTCCCTATCAGAAGAGAAAGCAGCCACAGGGAGCTAGTCAGTATATGCCCCCACAATACCATGAGAGCATGCAAGCTGCTCAGTTCAAACAGCACATGTCTCATCAGATGTCTCAACATCAGGACAACTGGTATGGTTATGGTTATGGATACACCAACGTTGTTCCTTATATCTATGGAAGAAGAAAGCCACACCATCATGGGAGACAATCCAGGAAATAACATTCTCAGCCGTCTTATGGGAGAAGATATCAACATAATAGATGGCAGGGCAGTTATGGTAGGAGGAGATCACATTATGGATGGCAGCCTAAGCAATCCCATCATGGTAGAAGATTCAGAGATGAAAGGGTGAGATGCTATTATTGTGGAAGATTTGGACATATGCAGTACTCTTGCTACAAGCTTCATGGATACCCTCAACCTCAAAACAGATGGAGAGAACACAAGCCCAAAGTTGTTAAACAATGGGTACCTAAGGAGAAGGTGAAGTGCTTATTGGCTCACATGGGTGATAAAGAAGGAACATGGTATTTTGACAGTGGGTGTTCCAAGCACATGTCTGGATGTAGATCCATGTTTGATGATCTTAGACCTTGCCCCTCTCATGAGGTCATATTTGGCAATGGAGAAAAAGGTGGTGTTGCAGGGGTTGGGAAAGTGCAAGGTGATGGTAGACCTGAACTTGACAATGTTATGTTTGTCAATGGCTTAAGTGCAAATTTGATCAGCATAAGCCAGTTGTGTGATGCAGGTTACAAGGTAAACTACACTAAGCATGAGTGTGTGGTTTCTGATGAGCATAATCAGATTGTTATGAAGGGTGCCAGAACCAAGGAGAACTGCTATCAGTGGATTTCTCTTAAAGGAAATTCAACTAATAATATTCAAGTTGATGTTATAACATCAGACTATCACTCTGAGTTAGTGAGTCCTGATGTGAATTCATTTAAATGTTTAAAAGGAAAGTCTTTATGGAGGGAGAAAATTAGTAATTGGTCTTTAAAAAATACTGAAAAGCTGGCGCCATACCTCAGACCATCATTCTCTAGTGTAGCAAGATCACGGTTCATCAAAGAGCATATCTTCCGTCCGTTCGTCTTCTTCAACAAGAAGAATCATCTGAACTCATACTGCCTCAAGGGAACCATGTCAAACCAGACGTCGTCTCCATCAAAGAAATCTGTCGCTCAAAGCTCTTCGCGAGATAAGGCTAGGGTTTCTTCAGAAGAGGGATTTGCAGAAGAAGCTTTGAATATAGAACCTATCTCGATGATGCTCCCAGAATCAGGTACTTCGAGACCCACTAAACTAACTCCTAAGAGACCTGCTACTATTTTCAAGAATCCTGAAACAAAGAAGGTTGTTACTAGTGTGTTATTTAGGGACAAAACTGTGCCGAAATCATATACGTCTCAAACTATTGAAGAGAAGTTTGATGTAGACAATAGGATGGGTAATCTTGCCTCAAAGATTCTGGACAAAGGCATCCCTGTCAAAGGAATTTCAATCCCACTAAATCGGATGCCAGCTGAGAAAGACAACATGCAGGAAGGTAAGTCAAGTCTTCAACAACTTGTAATGACAGCTATTGAAGATGCTGATCAGAGTGAAGACATGCATGAAGAAACAAATGTTGAGGAGAATGTTAGGACATCTGCTGAACCCACTTCGGTTGATGATATTCATGGTGAAGCAGATGTTGAAGAGGAGGTTAGAACATCGCTTAGTAGGGAGGCTGAGACTACTGATGTAATTGATGTTGATGACTTGTCTGATGATGAAGTCATTGGAAGAGCAGTGCCTAGTCTGTCCAAGAGACTAAGAACAAGAAAAGGGAAGATGGTTGAATCGTCGTCAAAGAAGGCTTCTAATGAGAAGAGGAAAAAGACTGTTGTTGGGCCAACAAAAGCATGGAGTAAGGTTGATGTGAATCCCAGAAAAAGGAAGCTAATGGAAGAATCTGAATCAGAGTATGATGTTGAGGATGATGTTCAAGACATCACTCCTGTCAGAAAGACAATCTTGAAGAGAATTGCTGACAAAATACCTGAGGTTCCGGTTGATAACATTTCATTCCATTATGCAAGCAGTGCGTCGATGTGGAAGTTAATCTGTCAAAGAAGACTTGCTCTTGAAAGAGAGATTGGGAAAGAAATTATGGAGATCAAAGAAATCATAGAGGTGATTAAGGCTGCTGGTCTGATGAAGACGGTTCATGGGTTCTCCGAGTGCTATGACAGCCTGGTTAAGGAATTTGTGGTCAATATTCCTGTGAAGATTTCAGACAAAAGCAGTGTGGACTACATGAAAGTGTTTGTGAGAGGAAGATGTGTTGAATTCTCTCCTGAAGTTATAAACAAGTATCTAGGAAGAAAAGATGAAGAATTTGCTGAGCTAGAAGCCACTGAGAATGATGTATGCAAGGAAATAACTGCTGGTCAAGTTAAGGTGTGGCCCTTGAAAGGGAAACTGCCAACTAGCAAACTTAGTGTTAAGTATGCTATCTTACACAGAATTGGAGCTGCAAATTGGGTGCCTACCAATCATAAAACCACAACAGCTGTGGGACTAGGGAGGTTTATTTATGCTGTGGGTACTAAGAAGAAATTTGACTATGGAGCATATGTGTTTGAGCAGACTGCGAGACATGCCACCACTAATGCTATCAAACTGCCTATAGCTTTTCCTTCGCTCATCTGTGGAATTATGATAAAACAACATCCAGGCATCTTAACAAGTTCAGACACAGCCTGCAAGAGGGAATAAGCTTTATCTTTGCATCCCAAACTGCTTGCTGGGAGTCATATTCCAGACATTGTTACAACATCAAGTTCTGGGATTAAGAAGGTCAGTACAAAATCTGAGCTGATTCAAGAATTAAGGGCAACCTGCAAGGATCTTGATATGGTTATCAAGACCAGCACTGACAGGAAAATAAAGATTGAGAAGATGATTCAAAGTTTGGAACAAGATGATCATGCTGACTCTGAAGATGAAGGACAAGATAGTGCTGATGAAGCAAGCTCAGAAGAAGACTAGCTTATTTTCTCTTGCCTTCAGTAGTTTTAGTTTTTAGTTTCGTTTTTTGCTATGCTGGGTTTGTAAGTTGAATATTGTGCTGTTTTATGCACTGTTTTTGTTTTAGTTTCCTTCTATGATTTGTTTTGCCTGTTTACTAACTGAGAGGCTAACAATGAGAGCTAGGGTATACTGACTATAGTTAATAGGGCTTCTAACTGAAGTTTACCTAATTCTGGCTAAAAAGGGGGAGAAAATAGCCAAGATAGTCAAGAGTATTGTGCCATATGCTGCTAATGTGATGCAGATATTAAGAGGGAGATAGATTGATGCTGCTAAAAGGTGTTTAGTTGAAAAGTTTGTTGTTGCATTAAGGGGGAGATTTGACTGAACTTGTGTAGATATCATGACATTTGAAGAGTGCAGCCAAGCAGACATCTAGGGGGAAAAGTGCTGCACATTGTGAGCTACTGAACAACTGTGATGCTGGGGGGAGCACCAATTGGCTGTTGTCAATAATGAAGATGGTGCTGCAGCAGATCAAGTGATGAAGACTTTGAAGATTGTCAAACTGCTGCTAATGAGTTTCAAATTTTTGAAGTTTATTCCGCTGCTGAAATCTCTGAAGGTGGTGCAGAGTGCAGAAGTTGATTGCAGAGTGCAGAAAGTGTTTTAGCCAAAATTAGCCAAAGGGGGAGATTGTTAGTTCCTGGATTGGCTGGAATTTTGGTAAAATAAAGCATGTTCAATGCTGATGTCAAGGTGCTGATGTTGTAACATTGAAGTCTTAACACTGGGCTGTGTTAAGTTGTTAAGTGTTGAAGTTGGATGTCTGATGTCACACAGGTGATGTTGTAACATCAGATCTGCAGAATTAACATCAGGTGCAGATGTTGTTAGGGCACGCGTGTTAGCTGGAATTGTGGGGAGTGGTTGACTCATTGGATGAGAATATCTTGGGATATATATTTTCTGTTACATGGGAGATTTGATTGCAGGTCTGTTGGAGAATTAAAAGGTTGAAGATTTAAAAAGATTTTGGGGATAAAATCTGTTTTGAAGATTCAGTTTTAATTAACATATCTGATCAAATATTGTGACAAGTCCAAGCCCAATTCAGGAGCTATATAAAGCGCACAAGACCAAAGGAAAAAGTACAGAAAACATTCAGAAGATCAAGAGCAGGAGGCTTAGTGTCTAGAGTTTGTTTAAAGTGATTGTATTTACATTATTCTAGGGTTTGAATAGGTGTTGAGTTTCTGTCCTCTCTAGAAGCTGTGAAGCAATAGAGAGTGGTTAATTGATTGAAGTTGTGAAGTAAGATCAAGAGTACTCAAAGTGGGTTCTTTGAGTGTTTGTAAGGGATTGAGTGGTGTTCTCATACCTAAGTGGTTTCTTAGGTAGGAAGTCATTAGTAGAGTATAAGTTTAGGAGATTGTCAACGGGTTGTTGAGTCTGTAAATTATATCTACAAGTAGTGAATTCCATCCCTGGCTTGGTAGCCCCCATAGTAGGTTGGTTGTAACCGAACTGGGTCAACAATTCTTGGTGTTATTTTACTGTTATTGTTGTCCATTGTGCAGAGTGTGTTGTTGTGACATCACACCTTAACATCACACGTCTGATACCAGAATTTCAGTGTCCAAGTGGATAAGAGCATTTGAATTTGGCTGATTTTGGCAAATCGACCAAAAGTGCAGAAATCTGCAAAAATCTGCCTTGCCTTGGCATATTTCAGCAGGGCAACTTGCCAATGTCATATCTCATAGCCCAAATTGAATTTGGTAATGTTCTTGGTCATTTTGGAAAGCCCTTACATGATACAAAAACTATTTGAACATGTTTGGTTTTGATCTCTTTTGAATCCAAGTGAAAAATGTCCCTACATTTGGCAAAAAGTAAGGCAAAATCTGACTTAGTGAAATTTTCACTAAGTGTTGGAACAAAGTGACTTTTCTTGATTTTGATCACTCCATAACTCAAAATCCATGAGGAATTTAGACATAGGTCAGTATGAAGCTTTTGTAGAGGGAAATGTGATCTACAAATCAAGCTTTGAATGGGGAACAATGGCCTTGTGGTTTAGGAGTTATGGTCCTCCAAAGTTGGCACATTAGTGTCACTTTTTCCATAACTTAGAAATTTTTCTAAGTTTTTATGGTTACCCCTTTTACAAGTTATCCCACTTTATTTAATTTTTCTTGATGAATGATGATTCAAATCATACATTAACATCATTTTAGGGTTAAAAATCCATTTTGGTGAAAAATCTCAAAAAGTCAAAGTTGACTTTTGTGCACAGTTGACTTTTTATCAGATGAATTCCAAACTGTGCAATGCTTCAGAAAATCATGTCCTTGACCTAAATCAAACTTGATGGACATGTTCCATGGGTGTCATAGGGTATCTTGAATCATGTCTTAGGGTTTGGGAGCATGTCCTGGTCAAAAGTCAAAGTTACAGTTGACTTTTCCCGCGAAACCCTAATTGTGGTGCAAATGAAATTGAGACTTGTTGCTCAAACTTCTTGGATTAATCCATTGTTCCAAATGGATCAATATAGTTCATTAGAGACCCTCAAATATTCTCTTGAGGTCTTGGTTCATGATTTGTCCCAAAAGTCAACTTAGGGGTGAATTAGGTCAAGAAACCCTAATTCCTGATTTTTGATGTATGCATCCCCTGAGGTCAAATTGACTTGATGCTTGGGTCCATGAGGTTCCATGGAGTATATTAGGTTATGTTTTGGATCATTGGCTTGTGACCAGATGAAAAATCTCCATCTGGAGGCCCTGTTCGACCAAAACCCTAATTTGGTGACACTGTCGATCTTGAGACTTGATCCACCTATAAGGGAGCAGCCTTGTGCTTGATCCTTGAAGTGGGAGTCCTTTTGATCCATTGTGGATGTTTGAGAGGTTAGACAAGTTGAAGATCATGTCATTCCTTGATTGATCCTTTGTCTAAGGCTCTGAGAGGGCTTGAAACCCTAATTTTGATTGTAGTGGATGCTCACCCATCTTTGGGGAGACTGATGAAGTATGATGGTTCCTCCATATTGTGATGATGATTTGCACAATGATGGGAAATCTTAGTGGTCAAAATTTGGGGTATGACACTAAGTTTAAAGAAAAGAAGAGATGAGAGAAAGAGAGAGTGAGGGTGAACATGGATAACTATCCACACCCTCAAGTGCCTTACCTCTGCCCCTGCACAAAAGGTTAATACAAAACAGTAGCAATAATTGAAAGTAAGTACTGAAAGATAAATCAAAACAAGCTAGTTGCTTTGAGAAGACAACTAAAGAAGCAAATAAGACTTAAACCACAAGGGAAGGGTCCTAAGGGCTAAGGGACCTCCTAGGGTAATAGGTATAGGCCAACATACCACTAAGGTTAAGGTACTAGGCAAAGGTCAACCCTAACCCAAAGCATACACCCACAGATCATGCAAATGTAAGTTATGGATTAACTATGAGAAATGAAAACAAATGGGTCATGCAACAATGCATATGCAAACACTAAACCCATAAGCAAATGACATTTAAAATATGCATGGGAATGTCCTCAAGAAGGCATAAGAGTCATGAATACAAACATGGAGAATGATTAAAGCAAGAAGAAATGAAAACAATCTACTTAAGTCCAAACATGAAACATATTTGTAACCCATACAAAGAAAGAAGATGTAAGATGAATAAGCATGGAAATGAATGCAAACCAGCAACATGACATGTGAGATGGCATCTAAGATGTGAGAATGAGCATACAAGGTTCATGCAACTCTCATGTTGAAACACATAGGAGAAAGAAAATAAAACTAGTTCAAATAACTTCAAACAAATGTCAAGTGCTCATGAAATTAGGAGGCATGCAGGATGACATTAGAAATCACTGAGAATGGATGAGAATGATCTATAAGCTGCCTAGCCAATGATGTCAAAACATCTCAACAAACAATCACAAGGAAACAAATTCAAAGCATATTAAGACCCTAACATGAGTCCACTAACTAAAACACATGCAAACATGAATCCAAAGTGACATTAAAAGTTTGAGAAAAAATGAAAGATGCAAGTTATATGAAGTACAACCAGGGTACAAACATGTGTAAAAAGGATGTGCAAAAACTCATCACCAAACATGATTAAAGATGCCTCAACATCTCATACAAATCATACAAACAAGTTGTCCAAATATGGCACTCAATAGTCAACAAGAAATGCCCTAAAAAAACTATAAAAAATGTATAGAATGCCTCAATGTATCATACAATCATGTATCAAGTTTCATGTGAAAATTCAGATCATAACTATGTCAAACAAAAATGGGAAAATGCAAATACCAAGACTAAATGCACACATAAAAGAAATTAAAATAAAATTCCAAATAAAACATTAAAATAGGCAAAAATAAGAAAATAAAATATTCAAAAATTATTTAAATGTGTAATAAAGCTTCATGAATTTTTTGAGAATTTTATGATGCTTAGAAGTATTTTTAATAAATAAATATGAAACAAATAGCAAAAAGAAAAATAAAATAGAAAAAATGGGCCAGGGGGTGCAGCGTAAGCAAAAATCATGTTAAAAATGCATTAGGGTCAAAAAAGGTGGGGTGCAGATACTAAAAATGCAAGGCCCAAAGCACTGAATGGCCTGCAGCGCATGTGGTGGAATTCAGTCAGCACATTGACTTACTCAGGGCCCTTGGATTAAGGTCAACATGGATGATCAGAAAAGGATGCAGATCACATGATCCACAATGCAAGCATACGGTAAGATAACATGAGACATCAACACACAATCATTAAAAAAATCAAAAAATAAAAAAGGAAGCACGTGTTGGGGAGGGCGCCTCATTAATGTGCTGGCACCCCCACAACCATCAGATCACATCAATCCAACAACCACGTTTTAAACTGGAGGGGGGTTAGGGTTCAGGCCAGGTAGGTGTTTCAGGTGGCCGGAGAAGACTCCGGTGAGTCTCCGTCGTGGGGATGAACACAGGTGCCCAGAAATTCATGAACCTTATACCAAAATGATCCTCTCATCATGTAGATCCCATATCCAATCTCAAAAATGAAAAATAACATGCACAGAGAGAGATTCGAAGAGATAAAGTTTGCCCTAGAAAAATAAACTACACACGTATGGTGTCTATCACTAGCCAGATTCACACAAGGTCCCTAGTGGACTTCAAAACAAGTTAAAACATAGCAAATGGTCATGAAATGCAGTGGAGTTCAAGGGATATACCTGCGGTTTGATGAAGCTTATGATCCAAGGAAGAGGAAGCTTGCTCTCTGGTGACTATAGTGGATCAAACGAAGGCAATGGAATGCTTGTGGATTACTCAAAAATTCAGCAGCATAACACTTCTTTTTTTCTCTCCAAAATAGTCCCCCTTCCACTCAGTTTTCAGGTCTTTTTATAGGCATGAATTAGGGTTATTCTGGTGGGTGTTTTGGGCCTGAACATTGCTAAGTTACCCAGCTTGTAAATATGGAAAGTTTTGATTGCATCTGATCACAACATTGCCATGCATGCTCAGATTCGTACCCAACACTTTAGGTGTTCATAGCTTGAGAATTATGTGTCCATTGGGTGCATTCTTGTGCTCTTTGAATAGAGGGCCATGAGAATAACAACTTTGGTGTTGGAATGGAGTAAAATAGAGCCCTCTGAGGGACCTAAAAGTGACCCCAAAGTTGTGTGGTTGAAACTGATTTTACGTGTCACCCAACCTGGTCGTGACCTGCTCATGGGCGTGTGAGATTTTCAGCTTTAGGTCACTCACTTTGCATCATCATATCTCCCAAATGGTTGATCATATAGAAAAACTTCCAACACAAAAGTTGTAGAGGAGATTGAGAGGAACAAAAGTCATGTTGAGCATTTTTTCATTTGAAGCCTCTATCAACAAGATATTTCCCCTTGAAGTTGGACAAAACATGCACACCAAGTGTTTGTAGAATTGAGGGCGTGCTGGCTCGCCCATGACTTGCCATGGCTGGTCATTTTGCCCTTGAAACCCTAAACTTTAAACCACCATATCTCACTCAATTTTAATCCAATGGGGATGTTCTTGGTATGGTTTTGAAGCTTGAAATGTGAACTTTTGAAAAGCCTCTATAACCCTTAAGTTTGGAGCTTGGATCACAGAAAAAGAATGCTCCAAAGATGGGTACTCAAGTTGCCAAAACTTACCATAAATGGAAACCCTAGTTTCTATTTTTGGAAACTTCTCACATCTCTTGATGTTTTGTGAATCTCTTGATATTTCTTGATCAAATCTTCATCAATGGACATATTTGAGATGAGTAACGTGAATTTGACCTCAAAAAGTCAGGAGTTGACTTTTTCCTTTGCACAGTTGACTTTTCCCTAATTCTCTTGATTTTCAATCAATTGATCAATTGAACCTCTTATGAATCAAATTGATGGACAATTTTCCATTCCTAGATACTTAGGGACCCAAGGAATACCATAGAATCAAGTCTTGCCCAAAAAATCAGAAATAAACTGATTTTATACAAACCCTAATTTTGGTACCCTCAGTCTAGGAGGAATTAGCACATCCTCCAAATCCAAATTCCTCTGAATATGATGTGTATCCTCTCCAACAAAGATGAGATATGCCATTTGGTGATGATAAAAACTCAAGGAGCTTTCCCATTGGAGCAATAAACTCAAGAATCTCAAAACCCTAATTTCTGCACTGGTTAGGAGAGAGTGGTTCACTTGAGATTTCTTGCCAATTGTGAACTCTTGATGATGTGATAGACCAAATAGGATCTCTTGAGGCCCAATGCCCCTTAGTGACTCAAATAATGGTGGCATCAATAACCATTTCTCCTCTTGATCTCTTGGTCAACACAAGGACTTTTGCTTGACCCTTTGAAGAACACCTTCTCCTCTTGAACTGCCTCGAGCACCTTGACCCCATGCTAAGAACCAATGATATGCACACATGAATATGCAAATTGAAATGAAACATAAGCCAGTTAGTACTAAAAGTAAGAGAGCAAATTTTGGGGTGCTACACATTGCTCTTCATTTACAGAAAGAAGACATTTTACATTTTGATGTTTTAAATCTGATAATTTAATTTTGTACGTATTGTTCTTCCTCTTTCCGTTGAATAGGACAGATCCATCCTTTTGACTTACAACTTTACAGGATGTTTGATTAAAAATAACGTCATAACCATTGTCACTAAGTTGACTAATTGACAATAAATTATGCATTAGACCTTCAACTAACAGAACATTATTAATAGAAGGAAGCTTACCATTTCCAACAGTTCCGGAGCCAATAATTCTTCCTTTTTGATTTCCTCCGAAACCGATGACACCTTCAGGCTTAAGTTTCAGATCTTAGAACATATGCCTTTCTCCCGTCATGTGTCGCGAGCATCCACTGTCCAGGTACCATGACTGGTGTTTCAATGGTGCCATTAAGGATGTCTGCAACATAAACTATCTCATTCTTAGGTACCCATTTTGTGGGTCCTTTCACATTAGTTTTTCCAGAGGTTCTGACACATTTGGACTTCCTTATATTAGGATAATAGTGTGGAACTTGTGCATAATGTTTAAGTTTTGGAGTTTTCTTCAGTTTCTGTGTTTGTGTAGTGATAGATTTTGAACCTTTTTGTTCAGAACTTTTCAAGATAGTGCCAGAGGGCACAAAATGTTTGGACAGAGGTATTATCTTAATACTCTTGGTCTCATCATATGGATATGATGGTCCTAAATATCCCAGACCTCTGTTACCATTTTTGCTGACTTCATAGATCATTGAAGCCATTTTGCTTTTGTCTATGCTCTTAGCGAGAAAGTATTGGAAAACTCTATCATACTTGGCTACTTCATTAGTATTGGTTATGTTAGAGGTGATTTCTTCTTCTAACCTAGAGACTTTACTTTTTAATGCAGTATTTGAATTTTCTAGAGAAAGTAGTTTTTAATTTAATTCAAAAATGGTTTGTTTGCTTTTAGTAAGATCTTCTGAAGGAACCACAAGAGTCTTTTTCAGTGTTTTGTGTTTTCTTCGAAGAGTTTGATATCTTTCCATAAGTTCATATAATCCTATTTCAAGTTCAGAGCGAGATAGGGAAGAAAGTACCTCTCTTTCGTCGTCAGAATATAAAGGTTCTCCTTCTGATAGAGCATCGGTGGTTTTAGCCATGAATGTTACGTTAGCATGTTCTCCATCAAAATCATCTTCGGACTCTGATTCATCCCAAGTTACCATAAGACCCTTTTTAGTTTTCTTGGGTCTTTCATCTTTCTTAACCTTTGGACAGTCATTTTTGATATTTCCACGTTCCTTGCATTCAAAGCACGTAACGTCTCTTCCATAAGTTCTCCTTTGACCATATGTAGACTTAGATCTTCTTCTTGGTCCTCTGAACTTATTTCTTCTGTATTTCCGTAGTTGACTAATTTTTCTTGATATGAGAGATATGTCATCTTCATCTGATTCTTCTTCAGATTCTTCCACTTCCTCCTCTGCTTGATACGCCTTTTTCTTTTCAGATTTAGCTTTTAGAGCAATGGATTTGCTTTTCTTTTGAGGTTCATCTTCTTGGAGCTCTATTTCATGACTTCTTAAAGAACTTATTAGTTCCTCAAGACTTATACTATTCAGATCCTTTGCTAGTTTCAAGGCAGTCACAATTGGTCTCCATTTGACAGGTAGACTTCTGATAATTTTCTTGACATGATCAGCAATAGAATAGCCTTTGTCCAGAACTCTGAGTCCTGCAACAAGCATCTGAAATCTTGAGAACATGGTTTCCACAGATTCATCATCTTCCATCTTGAAGACCTCATATTTTTGAATTAGTGCAAGAGCCTTCGTCTCCTTGACTTGAGCATTGCCTTCGTGAGTCATACGAAGATAGTCAAAGATAGACTTTGCAGTTTCTTTGTTTGTAATTTTCTCATATTCTATATAAGAAATTGCATTTATCAGAATCATTCTTGCTCTGTGATGATTTTTGTAAGTTTTCTTCTGTGCATCTGTAAATGCACTTCTATCAATCTTTTTGCTTGCAGAATCTACAGGGTGACTGTAGCCATCAACTACCAGATCCCATAGATCTAAATCAAACGACAAGAAGTAACTTTCAATTCTATCTTTCCAATAGTCAAATTTTTCTCCATCAAAGATAGGAGGTTTTGCAGTATAAGAATCTCTTTCATTTATAATAACACTTGTTTCAAGAGTTGGTGTAGTCATTGTTTTTCACACTTGGATCGGTACTGAACACTGTTAAGTGCTTAATAAAAATTCAACTTTTTTATCACCTCAGAACCGGAGCTCTGATGCCAATTGAAGGTGTGAAAAACGCAAGAAAGGGGGTTTGAATTGGTTTTTCAAAATAAAAATTATTCCTTTAAAATAAACTTCTTTTATAAGACTCTTTCTTTTAACAATAATGACATGTGTTGAGAACAAAGAGATGAACACATTATGTTTATACTTGTTCACTTGAGAAACACTTAAGTTAATCTAGTCCACCCGCCAAGGTGATTTTGCCTCTCTCAACGAGGTCTTAATCCACTATTCAATCGAATCAGTACAATGCACTAGCCAAAATGATGGTGACTAACACAACCTCTAAAACTCTCAAGTTTTAGACTTCTCAAGTAATACAACCTCACAGGTCTTACTCAAGGAACAACCTCTAAGACTACACGTCCTAGTCTTCTCAAGAAATACAACCACACGGTCTTTCTCAAGGAACACAAACCTAAGTTTGAATAAATTTCGTTTACAGACAAGTGCTTATACAAGCTGAAAATGTAGACACGTTTCGACCAGAATGACTTAAGAAAGATTTCAGTTAGAAAGAGTATTGCAATAGCGTCCGTGTGTATCTTTCTTCAAGTCTTTTGCTTCCTTTTATAGCCGTGTAGAAAAAGTCGTTGAAGTGTAATCATGATAGCTAACTAGGCTGGCGGCTAGAAGCGTGAGGACAGATAAAAACTTTTGCGTGCTGCGCGTCCTGTTTTTGTCAGAATATCTTTGATTGTACCGTTGCACTGTTACCAAGATATTTTTGCTTTGTATTGAGGTACAGTTGTACTATGTAGCTTTGTCTTCTTGGCTTCTCAACTTCAGAGGCTTTTTACGAGCATGAGTAAAAAGGGAAAACATAGCTTGGTTCTTGAGATTATCAAGTCTTCGAATCCTCAGAGTAGCGTCTTCAGAGTCTTCAGCACTTGGTCTTCAGAACCTTGTTCGCTTGATGTGTTGTCTTCATATCTTCAGAGGCTTCTGATATTATCTGGTTGAAACATGAGTAGAGACTTGATTTGGTCTTCAGAACCTTAATCAGAGAGCATAAGTCTTCAACATCTGGACTTCGTTCAATCAGAACCTTTGTCTTCAGATCTTCAGAACTCGCCCCTTTTTCTTTTTGTATTAGAGTCTTGAGAATCTCAGATTATCTTGAAATGAGTTCTGCTTTTCAAGTGTATAGGCGAAGTATTTTACTTTAAACACTGTGTCCGCGCCACTTTACGGAAGCATAACCTGTTTGTTAAGTTCTCACAAATAACAAACATTAGTTGTACAAAATTGTTCATACAGAAATACTCATTTGATATCATCAAAACTTAGAGATAAAATTGCAGAACCAAATCTTGTTCTCACACGAAGAACTTACACAACAACAACTTTTTTAGCTTAGGGTTTTTCTTCCCCTTCTTATGGAATTCTTTGTCTTTATATAGGGTTGAATTAGGTTAAGAACATTCAATTAGGCGAATCATTTTAGGAAATTTTGATATGATTTTATTATCATTATGATTTGATTGTGACTTGTATCAGATTTGATTAGTTTTTAGGAATTAGATTTAGGTTTTTTTCAATTGTAACGCATGTTGTAATCCAATCTGTATCTGATTCAACTTATTAATGGAAACTTTTGCTTTTTTTATTCAATTTGGTCCAAGTTTTGATCCAAATTCACCTCCATTGTGCGCCATTTTAGGGTTTGTGAAGGACACTTAGGATTCTAAATTTGTCAATTGTTTTAAAGAAAATAAAAATAATTGGTGATAATTTATCAGTCACCATTTTGCTATAGTTATTATCATTTTAACAGGTGAAAGTATGCGAATTATTTACATTTTTCATATAGTTTGAGTGGTTTATATGTTAGTTTCTTTAATTTCGTATTTATCTATGTTTTAATCATTTATGGTATTTTTGATCTTTTTGGAAAGGTTAACGTGTTTTGTAGGTCGGATGAAGTCAATGATATGGTCAGAAAAGGAACGCGGCGAATTTTTAAAAAGATTGGAAAAATCTATTTTTCAGCATGTTTTTCATCATGATAGGCCTGCAGTATTTTGATCATAACTGAAGCATCGTAAATCGAAACGACGTGGGTTTAGCGGAAAATGAAAGCTAAGATCAAGGGCTACAACTTTTATGAAGACACTTTTGGCAGATTCGACACTGTTCATGCGCGTATTGCCTCATTTCATAGGCATATCGAATGCTGAAAAATGCTGAAAAAATGCTGAAAATGTTCTTTCTCTGCCCATACGCGTATGGCCTGCCCCCGTACGCGTATTGCCTGCCCTCTTACGCGTATGATACGCCCAGAACATGCTCATATGCTCTCGTACGCATACCATACGCGTATGGCACCCCCGGTACGCATATGGAGGCCCAGAAGTGCGGAAAAGCCCAAATTTGACGTATTTAAAGCCACCATGCGATTTTTTAAGGGGGGACGGATTCTTGACGGCAAAATACACGTTTTGAAGGCTGGAGAACTCAGATTTCAACAGTGAATTCATATTTTCAAGAGCTTCCTGCGATTAAAGATCTATTCATCTAAGATTTCTGTAATGACAACACTTTTTGTCATGTTTTTCTTTACTTTTATGAGTAGCTAAACCCCCATTGTTAGGGGGTGTCCCTGATTTGATTATGTAATGACGCTAATATTATTATTGCAATGACAATCTCTTTTTGATTTAATCTTTTGCTGTTCTTAATGCTTGCCTTGTCGGACAAACAGATTTGATTTACGGTTAACTATTAGGCTGAACCGCCGTTGTTAATGTTTTACTTGAGATTATTTTATAGTAGCTTAGATATCACCTAAGACTAGAGATACCCTATAGAAACCGGAATATTCTTGATAATTGATTGCTTAATTTCAATTGTAATTCTCTATGGACATCGAAATTAGGTTGGATGATTAAAGGTTTTCTCACTAAGGACTTAGGAGTAAACACCCTTAAGAACAGGTAATTAATTAGTTAAAATAAGTTGTTGCAGTGTTAATTCAGAGTTGTTACTGATTCAGATCATACATCTTCCCTAGCATGCTACTCATATCTATTTTAACCGTTCCCGTACTTTCTTTATTTTATTCGCAGTTATTTTTCACCTTGCAAAACCAAAACCAAAATCCCCAAAGCTTTTGTTTAACTAAAATAAAACCAGAACTCTATATCGTCAAGCAGTCATTGAGATCGACATTCGGGGAAATTCCCTTTTTATTACTACATTGACAGAATAGTACACTTGCTATTTTTCCGATCAATAATAATAGTAATATAAAATAATAGCTTAGGCTAAAAACTCTGACCCTAACTAATGGTAACAAACTTAATAATGATCTAATAAGAGTGATTTTAATAGTCCCAATTATGTATTAATCGTCTTAATAAACCCATATGACTAAATACTTAGTGATAGCCCCTAAACAAAAAAATATCAAATTAATAATAATAGTCCTAAAAAATATTGGTAATTTTAATATTAAAACGTAATCTAATAATGATTTAATAATACTAACAATTTTTATATACTATTAATCTAATCCTAATTTAAAAAAAAAATAATGAATAACAATTAACCCCTATTTTAATATTAACCTCATTCCTAATAATAATAATAATAATAATAATAATAATAATAATAATAATCAATAGTAAGCAATAAACTAAATAATCATGAGTATTAATAGTTTTAAATTATAAAAACTTTATTTAAATTAAAGTAAAAAAAAATCCCATCTCCTTAATATTATTTGAATTAAAATTAATATAACTTAAATTATCATTAAAAACCCAATAATCTAAGTAATAACCTTAATTCAACCTCCTCTAAAAATTTAATAAATAGACTAAAAATGACTAATAGTTTAATTAATCTCAAAAGTATACCCTTTATACAAGCTAATTTTAAAATGACCCCTGATGGATTTATTTAATATTTATAGCCCTAGATAAATAATACTATGCTCCTCATAAAATAACTTAATTTTAACATGAGTCTAAAAAATACTAATACTCCCAAAAAACCCACACTGATATGTATTAGAGGCCCAAAATTTAAACAATACCCCTAACAAATATTAAATCTCAATTGATCATGTCTAAAACTAGTAAAAAGTCAAAATGGTCTCCTTTTGACTTTTTAGGCTATTGGGAGGACCAAATGACTCTAAATCATGGGTAAAAATTTAGGGTACGACAACTTCTAACTTAAAAACAAACAAGGATTAGAGCAGTTAGTCTCCAAACTAAACAAAGATTTTTCACATGCTATTCTCGAACCATGATGGAGTTTTGAGTTGGCTATCCTCTGAATCGAATCGGGGTTTTACACAGTTTGACCACGAATCAAACTGATATTTTTATCGGACTAATATCGAACCTACTGAGCTTTTATACCATGATAAACTCAAAGAATGTGAGATTTTAACCGAGTTGATCTCGAAACAATAAAGTTTTTAATTGGTTTGAGCTCAAGAACCATTGTGTATATTTTCACTGGTTGATCTTCACAAACTAAAATAGAGCTTTTTCTTCAACGACAAAACTCACGAACCAATCAGAGACTTCTTAAGACAATACCCCAAAGATACAAGAGCTTTTAACTAGTTTAATTCGCAACCAAAATAACCACTTCCTATGGAAGAATTATCTACTCAATAAAAAAACCACTCTTGATAAATTTACACTTTTGTCCTCATCCAAAATAGTTATTCTCACTTAGACTCAAGAGCACTCTAAAGCATTATGACTAAAATATATGAGAGAAAAATGAGAGATTCATCGAGACAGTGAGAGAAATGAAAATTGAGGTTTTTCGTGTTTTCTGGATGTAAAAAAGGGATAGTGCTGCTCTTTATTTACTGGCCAAAGTGTGGTATAAATTTGGAAACAGTCCATGGGCTTATTCAATGTCATAATCGGTTAGGATAATCGATTAAACAACCTAAACAATCGATTACTAAGGCCACAGATGGGAGGTTTTGATATATAGTTTTTACCAATCATTAAGAGACAATTTCAATCGATTTTAGACTCAACTAAGCATGATATAATCGATTAGGCAAAAGATCTAATTGATTATTCAGTTAGAAAATGTCTTTCAATCAATCAAACACTCTTCTAATCAACTAGCTAGGCCTCAAAAATAACTTTTGACGATTTAATTAAAATATGAGACACTTCTCCAAAGGTTTTAGTGTGTGTGTGTGTGTGATTTATCCATAATGTTTCATGAAATCCCCTTGTATCTTTTCAAGACACTGGTCACTCAGACGGACACATTCATGCGAGCTTTCACACTTCCCCGCTTTCACAACTTTGAAGCTTTAAATCTTTGGCACAAACCAACAAATAATCTCCCCCATTTTTTAAAAATCTAATGGTTCGAATTCATTCTTATGTTCTCACATAAAAATGACATTCTCATATGATACGTCCCCTATATATATGTGTGTGTGTGTGTGTGTGTGAGAGAGAGAGAGAGAGAGAGAGAGAGATAAATAGATAGATTAAATTCATGGGACAATGTGGATGTGAAGTTTTATTGGTAGGTGATTAGAAAAGGAATTGATATGAAGTCAGTGGGTCATTTGTAGAGGATCCATGTTTTCTTTTTGCAGAAGCAACAAGTATTCCCCCTTTCTATCAATTATTCTCTAACTTTGAATCAAGAGAGTAATGAGGATATGTATGGTATGGGATAATAGTTTCGTTGATTGATCTCTTGGTCCAGAGTTTTTTTTTTTGTCTGTCACTCAAACATTGGCTATGGATATATATATAGTAAGAACTTTAGGGTTTCAAAAGTTGGTTTCTAAAGACCACAATGCCCCTTTTTATTATTTACATAGATATTTTTTTTGTGTAAATATGAACTAAAAAAAATAACTAAATAAATTTCAAACAAAAATTAAATAATCAAAATAAAAAAAGTGAAACTATAAGTAATCCTATTTAATTATTCTAAACATTTTGATGAAAAAACAAAAATGAAAGAACACAAAATAAATAAAAAGTCGGACGCAAAATTGGGATATGACACTAGGTATTCTATCATTTTTAAATCCTAATCCATTTCTATTTAAGGAAGATCTTTGACTTGATAGGATCAAGTCAATTTTTTCTTTCCCCTGGGTAAACTTACCTAGGATTTCATGCAATTCAATTACTTCCTTTTTCACAGACACACAAGTCTCACAAGTTTCTTTTGGGTTTCTAATTTTAGTAATTTCTATCTTGAGCAATATAATGATTTCTTCAAGAGATCTTAAAGACTCCTTAAGAACTAAGTTGCGTCCCCTTTAGTTACCTTAATAGTATCTTCCTCGCAGGATGCCTTTAGGCAAACTTCATCTTTTTTCGTTGGAAGAAGGTTCTTTTATGTTTCTCCCCAAGGTTTATGTCTCTCCTCCTTTTCTTCTTTCAAATATTGGCGGTGTTTGGTTGGCTCTAGCTTACCACCTCATTTCTTTGTGTCCCTAGATCTTTTCTCTGCATTACTTTCCTCTCTTTTGATATAGAATTCTACCTAGCCATGATTTCTTCCATCGGGGATGTCGACTTATTTGATTGGTCTTCAATTCATACGAAGGTGTCAGCATGTCCTCAAATTAGCCAGTTTGTGGATCTAAATCTACATAATTGACTTTATGTGAGTTGGATGAATAGACTGGCTCTGAATTTCCTTTCTTATTTATCTTCAAGTTGTCCCTGTAACATTTTCTCGCCAATTCTTAATCACCTTTTATCACCCCTTACTTGTGTATTACTTAATATGCAATTCATGGTCAAGTATATAGTTGATAGTTGTACGGAGATAATGTTTACCACCATATATCTTACTTTCATGGTTTTCACTCTTCCTTATTTTCCAAAGGTAGTCAGAATGGCGACATACCTTAGGATCTACACATGATCTCCCAAGAAACCGACCAACAAACCTCGGAAGAGCGGAAGGATTTTAGTGTTTATCTTCAATCCTTCGAAAGCATCCCAATATAATACACCAACAAAACTGTCGGGATCCACTAAGACTCTCTTGATGTTTCAGTCATGAATTTGGAGTGTTTATTAGCATGAGATTATCTTTGTAGGGGACGATTCCTTCTACGTCCTTGTTGGAGAAACTGATTTTCGGTGCTGGAATGGTTTGTTCAAGGGATGGTGCTCTAGTAATGTGAAGCACCTCTCTGACATATTTTTTTCTTAGACAAACTAGATTTCACGCCTCCTGTAAAGGGATATAATAATAAAAGCGCTCTAAATAGTGGGTGCTAGGTATAAGCGAGGGTGTCAAATTAAATCCTCCCAACCTTCTCATTCTGGCCCATTAAGAGTGGTCCGACCTAGTCCAGACTCGAGTCCGACCCAAACAATTTTAGATTAAATACAAGAAAATCTATCATTCATGTTAATTTAACAAACATTTTGCTTATAAAAAAAAATTACCCTAGATTTTCACTTCTAGGATGATTTAAGTAGAAATACTTTTCTTGTATAAAAATAAACATAACTATTAAAAAATGACATGTATATTTATAGGCGGTGCAAATATGAAATATAAAAAAATAAAGATGCTTTAAAACTTTGCAGAATGCAGGTTGTCACAGAGCATAGTACTGTAAATGAAATGACCGGATAAGCAGATATGTCCTGCTGCATGTCAAATCTATTTAACCCTTATGCACTGCAACCTTCTCTCTCTCTCTCTCTCACTGTAAAAAAACCATAATATAATGCACTCTCATCTCAATCACTCACTCACTAGATTCAGCTACTACCACATTCCTACCATGCTACACACCCCAAAATAGTTCACTCTTGTTCTTACCATTTTCATCTTTTGAGGTATTTTCTCTTCTTTTACCATTTACATATCTATACATTGATTCTCGGTGGGACATATATTTTTCTTTATACATTTTTATTCTAAAAAGTCTTCTATTTTATTTTATTATACACAGATCCCTATGGAATTTAGTTTCATTTTCCACAATAAAACTCATTCTCTTTGCTTGCATGTTTGTTGAAATGGTTTGTTTTCTTGCCACCTAAACAGATATAACAAAGTTCAAGTTCTAAGGTTTTTACAAGATGAAGTCTATGATGAATGATAATAGTAATAACACTAGTGATGATGGAAACAATCATAACTGGTTAGGTTTCTCTCTCTCACCCTACCATATGAAAATGGAGCTTACTTCTTCTGACCCTTCTCATCAGTACTATCATCATAACAACCAACCTTCTTCTTCTCTTCTTGTTCCCTCTAACTTCTACATTAACAACACTTCTTCATTATGTTACTATGGTGTTGGATCAGATAATAGTGGTTCTTTTCATTCTTCTTTGCCTATGATGCCTCTTAAATCTGATGGTTCTCTTTGCACTATGGAAGAAGCTCTCTCTACTTCACAATCACAAGGTTAGTTTAAGCTGTTTTTGTTAGGTGAAAATGACATATATGGAAAAGTGTTTATTTTCCTATGACCCTTTTGAAATGATTACTTTCATGATTGTTTTAGTGATGTTACCAACTTCATCTCCAAAACTAGAAGATTTCTTAGGTGGTGCAACAATGGAAACTCATCATCATGAGTATGAAGGACATGAGAGAGAAACCATGGCTTTACTAAGCTTAGACAGTATCTACTACAACAACAATGCAGAAAATGAAACAAATAGAGAACATTCTTCTCTTGACATTTCATCATACTATTCAGGTTTCACTTGTCATGGAATGTATCAAACACCATTGATGGAACAACAACAAGAACAGCAACAACAAGAAGAAACAAAGGAAGAAAACATGTATTGCTTCAAGAACTTTGTGGCTCCTAGTGATTATTCCATGGAGCAGCAACAGCATCAAGGGAATAACAATGTTGGTGGTAGCATTGGAGATGATGGTTGTGTTGGAACAGTTAATGGTTATGGAGAGTTACAATCGTTGACTCTTTCCATGAGTCCTGGTTCTCAATCAAGCTGCGTTACTGTTCCAACTCAGATTTCACCGTCTGGTAATAATGATTCAGTTGTTGTTGAAGCTAAAAAGAGAGGACATGGTAAAGTTGGACAAAAGCAACCTGTTCATAGGAAATCTATTGATACATTTGGTCAGAGAACTTCACAGTACCGAGGAGTAACTAGGTAAGTTTCACTTTCACCCTTTGAGTAACATTGCCTTCAAAAGTTTGTAATGATTTTCATACTCAATTTTAGACCCTCGTCTCGCACGCTCTTAAAGACGGTTTTTTTTTGGTGTCTATTAGGCATAGATGGACTGGTAGATATGAGGCACATTTATGGGATAACAGTTGTAAGAAGGAAGGACAAACAAGGAAAGGAAGACAAGGTATGTAATCAAAATATTGTTATGAACAATTTTACATTATTTGCAATTATTTATAAATGTAGTACATTTTTTTCATCTGCAAATTTTGGTATTTTGGTCCATTAATCTGAACAGTGTCCACTAACTTAATATAACATGTCACATGTTCACATTGTGGATGACAAATCAACCAAACATTGCCATTGTACAAATTGCAGTTTATTTGGGTAAGTACTATGTCCTTTGTCGTGGAACCTTTTTTTTTTCAAACTCCCTTTTCACATTGTAACTGATATTTATGGTAAATTTTGTTTTGTGAAAAACTATTTTAGGTGGTTATGATATGGAAGTGAAGGCTGCAAGAGCTTATGATCTTGCTGCTCTCAAATATTGGGGACCTTCAACACACATAAACTTTCCGGTAGGAACAATCGGAGACTAATTTTTCACTTGATTCGTATTCCTCGGAGACTAATGTTTCTTTTTTCTCTTCGACAGCTAGAAAATTATCGGAGTGAACTTGAAGAAATGAATAATATGAATCGGCAGGAATATGTTGCTCACTTAAGAAGGTTTGAACACTTATTAACTTCTCATAGGTGTTACAACTTAGTCCCTTATTGAATTAAATTGATAGTGTGACGTTGTCCACACGGAGAGACCAAGTTGTGTTTTGCATTTTTCTCGAGGACCACAATGTGTGTTCACTCTCTAAATTACTAATGAGGTTTTTGTTGATTTGCAGAAAGAGTAGCGGCTTTTCACGGGGTGCCTCGATGTATAGAGGAGTGACAAGGTTCTTCTTCATAAGATACCGATTTTCCGTTTTTTCAATATAGAAGAAAAAAGAATTTGAGCTAAGTTTTCTTTTTAATGTTATGTTATGCAGGCACCACCAACATGGTAGATGGCAGGCAAGGATAGGCCGAGTTGCTGGAAATAGGGATCTCTATCTTGGAACATTTAGTAAGTCCTTCGAGCGATACTTCTGATATAAGTAACATTTTCCCGTATTTTACTATAACCATTTTTTAAGACAACAATGTTTACATGATTCGTGTCTGTGTCTGTATCGTGTCTGCACATGTCTCATATTTTTTTATATTAATTTCAGGCACTCAAGAGGAAGCTGCGGAATCATACGATGTAGCTGCAATTAAATTCCGTGGCCTAAATGCGGTCACAAACTTCGAAATATCTAGATACAATGTCGAAAAAATCATGTCAAGCAACACCCTTCTTTCCGGAGAACAAGCTAAAAGAACAACAGCAAGAATCAAAGATAGCGAAGAACCAAAATCCGAAGCGAAAGAGTGTAACAACAATGTATCAAGTTCAAGTCGAATCCTAAATAACCAAGAAGTTGAAGCTGTGAACAAGAATGAAAACAATTGGAATCAGTCCCCACAACAAGAGTCAAACACATGCGATCAAAAAACTGATTTTTCTATGTCCCTACAAGATATCATTGGGATTGATTCTGTTGATGATTCCTCCAACAAGATGATAAGGACTCATTTTTCAAATTCATCTTCACTTGTGACTAGTTTAAGTAGCTCAAGAGAATGCAGCCCTGACAACAAAAGCAATGGCCCCACAATGAATTTTCCTAAACCTCCAATAGGGTCTAAAATGGTTAGTCCTATTGCTACTAGGGTTGGATCTTGGTTTCCCTCAGGTGGTTCAATCTCAATGTCTCATTTGCCCGTTTTCGCAGCTTGGAGCGATATTTAGCGCATGTTTGGATTGTCGGGTTGTAATGGATGAAATTTTATTGGATATTACTTGGGACACAAGAAATTTTAGGATTTAGTTTCTTTGAGATTTTAGGGATTAGGTTATGGTTTGTGGGGGGATTTTATGTGTCAACTTTTGTGTATGTTTTTGTGGAACAAGATCTTTTAATCATAGCTATTTTGATATTTGGATGAAAAATGTGCTCTAATGGGAGGGAAAGTGTTGTTAAAAGTAAGACTAGTGATGGAATTTTAAAATCAAAGTGAAATGAAATGATGTTTTGACAATTTGAAATATGCTTTATATTATTGAGTTTGCTTTATTTGGTGTAGTAGTACAATTTTATGGGTCCAGCTAAGTAAGAAAACAACTTGATGTTTGTCAATAATGCAAAGAAATATCCCACCTTTGAGCATATCATTTTGGTAAAATTATGATCTTGTCCTTTAAGTTTATTTTGGATTTGTTAGTATTTTTGGGTTCTACAAGTTTATAGTGTAAACATAATAGAACATAAAAAAATTAACAATTCAAAATATAAAATAAAAAGACCTACTAATTTTCTATAAAAAGTTATAGTTATGAACTGCAAATGTGGTTTTGTCTATTATTGGTATTTAAATGTGAGTGGTTAAGTTTTACATCAATTAGAAAAGAGAAAATGTTTGATACATTAGAGAAAAAACTCGTACACGCATTGTTTTAATATTTTTGATAGATATGTGTTGTCAAAGTTTCTTTAATCATATTGATGCGTGTGACTCATATTTGTGGAGAGATTGTTGGATATATAAGATAGTATCACTCGTATTTCCATTATCTTAATGTTTTGAATGGTTGTAGGGTGATGAGGTCTATTGGATCCTGAACTTTATATCATTGTCACTTTTGCCACTTCTCAAATTTTCCAACAAATAGTATCAGAGTCATGATTACATTTGGTAGAAAGCGTAAATGATGTTCTAGTATGTATAAGACAAATGATATAAGTGATGAGATAGTTAACACCTCTCTCTATAAACATTTTTCGCTAACCTCCCTCTAAACCACCCGCTCCTCCCTCCTTCATATTTAAACCTCATTGTTTCGAATGTATCTTCCGGTAGGTTTAGAGAGTTGTCGACGTTGTGCCGATGGTCTATTTGTAATCGTTTCAGGTGGTTTCTTTTTTCCGATGACTATTTCGGTGGTTATTACAGTGGTTCCTCTATTCTGATCGTTGGTCAGATCTATTTTGTGGTAATCGTTTCAGGTGGTTCTACTGTTCTAGTGGTTATTCCTCATTTTCAATGGTTTCTCTGTTCCAGTGGTTGGTCAGATCTGATGGCGCAACATTTCGTCGGAATGTTGTTGTGTGTTGCATCTTGATTATAGTGCTTTCCATGATGGTTGTTCTACGGTTGTGGCAGCTCTTTCATTTTTTGTGATGTGTTTTTTCATTGATAATGATATATCTACAATCGCAAGTTTGTGTTTCTGACGCAGGATTAGTATCTTGAGCTTTTGATTTTCTAATTGTCTTCATATCTTTATAGATTTGCATATTTTAAAATTTAAGGTTTGCCTTTTCTGAGTTGACGCTGACTTAATATCCGCGTTACTTATTGTGATTGATGTTTGATTAATTTAATATATGTATCAGGATGTTGGATTGTTTGGCTCGAAAGAATTGTCTTGTTTACTGATTTTTATTTCAAAGATTATTGATTTATAAAACAGTCAGTGTTAGCGGTTGATTTATTCGCCTTTTTGAAAAGTAAAGGTTCACACAATTTTTTTTTTTCTATTTGATTTTACACATGTATGCGAGTTTGTTGGATAGTGTCAATTGTGTGTTTGTTTTAGTTTAATTTAAATTAATTTTGTTATTTGTATATCTTTTTGAAAATTCGTTTGCTTGGAATTGGTTTGTCTTCAATATACTATATTTCCTTAATTTTCATTCTATAAAAATTTGGCTTTAAAAAAACGAGTGACGGCACTCCCCAAATTCTCAACATCTATTATTATATATATATTTTTATATATATTTAGTTGTATGTTTGTGTTTTTTAAAGTATTTAATATCGTCATTGCAATGAAAGCTTTTTATGGTAAAGCAACAACGTTAGTACCCAACTCATCCTAATTCAAAAAGAAAAAAAAGGCTGTCGTAAATATTCTTGCACTAAAGTTTTTGTCTCCCCCCATTGTCATAATTTGTTGAGACTTCATATAGGCCGTGTTATAGTTAATTAAGTACAAATTTGGTTGATTAAGTTTCTCATTATTAAAGCTCTTTGGTGTCACACGTGTGTGTCACTCGTGTGGTAATTTTAATGTGTTGACTGTAACATTAGGACGACATGGAAGAATCAATGTCGGCAATGTCAGGAATAGCTGTTTTTCTGCATGCATGGAACAACAACAATAATGTGTGTATTATTAATAACGTTATAATTTTGTAGATGGAACAAGCTTTTGTCCAATGGTTTTTGTTCAGTAAGAGGTGGAAGATATATCCATAAACCATAGAGTTCAAAACGGTGTGCAGATAGATAGATAGGACGAGACAATTTTTTCTTTTTAAATCTTTGTCTTTATCTATATAATGAATTAAATGTGAAATATATAAAAATATATATACTTTGACAATTCTAGTTAAAAACAATTCTAAATTTTTATGATAAATTGTATATACTCTAAAAGTAAAATCAAGCATGCACATACTAAAGGTTAAACTAGATTACTATTGATGGTCAAAAAGCTTCTTGGAAAAAAAATACTAAAGCAAAAGCTATATACACCTCTTTTTGAACATAAAATAATAAAGATGGATCCATTTCAAGGGCGTGTTTTTTTTTTCTCCTAGTCATAGTGATTAGTCAACAAGTATGATTACAAACTTAATTGTGCACATACTAAGAACAAAAAGTTTTTCAATAAAGCACTTTTCTCATAAGTTTTGCCAAAAAAAATAAAAACTAACATTAATTGTCTAGGCTTCAAATTTCATATGCCTTATATAATAGAGCATAGTGATGGTAAGTTTTGTTCAAGATTTAGATGGGTGATGAATGCAGAAGGTCCCCCACCATGCACATACATACAACCATGTTGAATGCAATGCAACATAGATGGTCCCCTTACAACATAGGACCATATAGGGACAGAGAAAACCTTGTGAATATTTTGTGGTGTTATTGAGGTAGAGAAGAGAATAATAGGTGTCTCCATAGATGGGTCCATGTTTCCTTTAGGGAAGCCTCATACCGAATTACTGTCTCTAACTACCAAATCTTCTCATGGATTGTTGTATCAATAATTTCACAAGTATTTATTGCAAAAAGAAAAATAAGTGAAATGAAATAATAAATAACTTAAAGTATTATAGGAGAAAAACAAATAATTTTATTGAAAGGTAACAAAATTTATTAGTTTTGTTTGTATGTATAAATGAATGGAGATATTATAAACACTTTTGACTCTATTTAATAAATAATGTTTATAATATGTTTCTTATTGTAAGAAACAATTTATTTTTTAAAGGTGAGATTTAGGCTATCCCTTGTAAAATTGAGGTAATTTATCCCTTGTAAAATGAATGGAGTGAATTTTTGTCTTATGATAAACACCAAAGTAAATAAAGTGGATAAATAGAGTAAATTCCAACTCTATTATAAAATATATATAATTAAATAAATATAGAGGTAGTATATAGTTCCTTCATTAATATTTATTTTAAGATAGATATTATTCAATAGAGTTAGAGAATGAGTTTATAAAAAGCATATGTTTTGGTTAGACATATAAACTCTAAAAATTTATATAAAACGACACATTTTGTAGTGTTATATTTGTGAGTGTCTTAAATGAAGGCACTTTTGCCTAAGAATGGTATTATCTAGGTGATGACTTAAGGATTTGCCTTCAACAACCATGACGTAAAGTTCTAGTCAAGAAAGGGCAAGTTTACCATTACTCCCAAAAGGTTAAGTGGTCAACTACTCCTCCTAATCAGAAGGGAGCAGTCGCTGCCCAGAAAGGCCTCTATAAATACCACATCCTTCATAGAGTGAAATGAGAGATCATTACACCCTAAAGCATAACGCTTAGAAAAATCGTAACTCCTACGATCACATTCCTCAAAAGCTTATACCTAAGCACACCTTTCATCAACAGGGTCCCTCACCTAATGTGATCAGAACCCCTAAAATCGCTGCAAAACACCATCACATAGGGTTTCTCGCTGTCGTGGGCAAGCCATAACCACCCAAATTATTATAAACCTACTAAGGCCTTTGATTCCCCATGTCTTTGCAAGGGAAACACACACACCTGCACTTTTTGACCAGTACAATGACGCGCATTATGGGCCCTTGGTAAAACTAACATGAGCCTCATCATCTTCATCACCATCACCTTACCCGCTGCAACCCTTAACTCCAACGCCTAACGACTTCCGACCATGGTTAATAGTTGAGCTTCATCCCTTACGCCAAAAGGTACTAACGATAGCGGTGGTGTCGACATCGTGGCAGAGATGTGTGCCGCCATGGGCGAGTTAATTTGTTATAACCAGACATTGTAGGATGACGTCCACAACATTTAACAACCCCAATAAGATTCCAATCCCTCAAAGGAGATGAAACAGTTGGACCTCAGTCACTCTCAAATGAGATATAGGGGCCACCCATCCCCGAAGGCTTCAAACCCCCTTCCTTGGTCAAGTTTGATGGGCGTAGCAATCCCTACGAGCACGTCACCTCCATCGACACACAAATGTCCATCATAGGAGTTTTTAACTCCCTGAAATGCAAACTTCTATCTATAACTTTCATAGATGTCGCCCTTTGATGGTATATGGGTATACCCTGTGCCTCCATCAATAACTATCAGGAACTGGGAATGAAGCTAGTGCACATGTTCGCTGCCGCTCGCCACGGGAAGATGTGTACCACAAGCCTATTTAACATATGCTAAGGTATGTCAGAGTCATTGAGGGACTACCTCAATCGCTTTAACGAGGCCATAACTAGGGTCGCCCTACCGAACCAAGAAATGTTCGTGGAGGCCTTCCAAAATGGACTAAAGGCGGGACACTTCAAAGATTCCCTCGCCCAGAAGTTGGCTTTATCGTTGGTGGAAGTGGCCAACAGAGGGGAGTGCTATATAAATAGTGGGGTAAGAAATGCTGAAAAGAAGGCTTGCGGTGTCAAGGAGTGTGTTCCCAATGCCAAAGGCTCACATCATTAGAGGAAGATAGAGCTGACATCCACTCCCATAATGACGACCTCGTGGTCATTACCGTCAATTGCGAAGACATGGAAATTAAGAGAGTTATTGTTGACCAAGGGAGCTCTGGGGATATACTATATTGGGAGGTGTTTGAAAGACTTTTCCTCGACCTATAAGATATGAAGCCTTTTAGAGGATCGTTAATGGGATTCACTGGAGAATAGGCGTAGGTAAAGGGCTACATGACCCTGAAGATCACCTTTGGAGAGAAAGACCTGGCCAAATAGATAAAGGTTAGGTATTTAGTTATTGACGCCCCCTCTTCATCTAATATGATTATAGGGCGACCAACTTTTAATAGGCTGGACATTGCCTTGTCAACATTGTACCTGTGCATGAAGTACATGTTCCTCAATGGGAAAGCTGGAGTCATACAAAGAGATCAAGAGACCACCAGGAAGTATTACACCAAAATCCTAAAGTTAAAGAGGATTCACGCTTCGGGCGGGAAAGCCAGGAGGATGAGCTCAAGAATAACGCCACGAGGAGAAACATGCATGGGCAAAAAGGATTCCTCTCCAAACACATAAGAGATCGAAGAGTAAAGGTCGAGAAGGGATGACCACTGAAGACACCAGCATAGCTATTATTTATTTCTTCTTTGAAGACACAAGCATAGCTATTATTATTTGATTACTTTACTGACAATTTTCATAGGCAAGTGTTACATCTTTGTCGATTGTAAAGAACAAGTTATTTCGTGGGGTGCACTCTTTTCCCTTGGCGTTTTTACATAGGGCGGGGTTTTTAATGAGGCGCCTTATTTTCATTATTTTAGAGATTCTATGTTTTGTTGTTTCTTTCTTTGCAAGAAACCAAAAATCCCAATAGAATATCACCCATAGAGGAGATCAATTCGCTGGATCCTTAAGTGAGATCCTTGTCGCCCATAGAGGCGATCAATTTAGTTGGGTCCCTAAGTGTGATCCTTGTTTCCCATTGAGACGATGATATTTGTTGGGTCCCTAATTGGGATCTTTCTTGTCCATTGAGGTTGTTATGACAAACGCGGCACTTGGAACAGAGTAATCTTGTGAGAAAGAGAGATTTTATTGAACTAACACAAGAAAACAATTCAGCTATGGGGAGAGAGAGAGAGAGAGAGAGAGAGAGAGAGAGAGAGAGAGAGAGAGAGAAGAACAAGAACAGGAACAAGAAGACATAGTTGGTTATAACAATTTTTCTATTCACTTTCTCTAAAATTAGGGTTTATAGATTACAATTGAATAACAACTTAACCACTACTCTAACACACTAGAGTGCAACCTATATATAGACTCATAGTATATGTATGTAATATATAATGATAACACCCATACATGACATACATATATATTACATAACAAAGCACATTACTAACTTAAGTCATTTGCATGCTCAAATTAAATTCGACTACAACATGTACATCTTTGACTACTGCATGCTCGAACTGACTTCGACTACAACATATACAAACCAGTCGAACCATGAAGCTTCCTCAGTCGAGACTAGAGTATGACCAAAATAGCAAAAATCCCTACCTTGAAACTAACTCTAAAGTATCAAGGGGACAAGCTAGCTATCATCATGGAGCTTTATCAGTTGCATACAGTGAAAGAATTTGCTACTAGGCAATGACTTGGAGATTATATCAACATTATCTTTTGTCAAAATTTTCAGCACTTTCACTTCTTTTTTCTTGATTTTATCCCTGACAAAATGCAACCTAACATCAATGTGCTTGATTTTCTCATGATAGGCTGAATTCTCCGACAGATGTAAGGCATTTTGACTATCACATTTAACAGAGATAGCTTGACCTTGAAGTTTTTGTTCCTTAACAAATCCTTCAAGCCACAATGCTTCTTTCACAGCTTTAGTGAGGGAAATATATTCGACTTCAGCGGTTCATAAAGCAACAACCTTTTGAAGAGAGGATTTCCAATTGATTATTGCGCCAAACATTGTGAAAACATATCCATAAAGAGATTTTCTAGTATCCATACATCCTGCATAGTTATAGTCCTCAAACCCTTCAACTTCGACCTCGTCGTCACTCATGGCTCCACCATAAACCAAGACCCTACTCGGGGATCATTTTATGTATTTCAGAATCCACTTCAAAGATTGCAAGTGTTCCATCCCAGGATTGTCCATATACCTGCTTACAAGGCTCACTCCGTACGCTATGCCTGGCCTCGTACAAGCCATAACATACATCAAAGAACCTACTATACTAGCATATGGAATGCTATTCATATAGGATCTTTCAACTTTCGTACTAGGACTTGGAGTCATACACAACTTGAATTAAGGACTTATTGGTGTTACAACAAGATTTGAATTCGACATACCAAATTTGTTGAGAATCTTCTCCAGTTATGTCTCTTGAGATAAGAATAGTCTCGACTGCTTAATATATCTCCAGATGTCAATCCTAAGAATCCTGGTGGCAGCTCTTAGATCCTTCATGTCAAACTCCTTATCGAGTTCATCCTTCACCTTCATGACATCCTCGACACAATGGCTTTCTATGAGGATGTCATCCACATAAAACAACAAATAAAAAGTGAACTTCTAGGTCAAAATATGAAGTAAACACAGCGGACGAACTAGATCCTAGTGAAACCTATGTGTGTCATGAACTTGTCGAATCTCCTATTGCATTGTTGAAAAGATTGTTTCAGGCCATATAATGACCTATTCAACTTGTACACATAATCTTCCTTTCCTCTTTTTGCATAATCTCCAGGTTGTCTCATCGGGATTGTTTCATCTAGATCACCATACAAGAAGTCGGGCTTCACATCCATTTGTTCAAGGTCTAGGTCGAACCTCACCACCATGGCTAACAACATTCTAATGGATCTATGCTTTACAACAGGTGAGAACACATCATTAAACTCGACTCCTTCTTTCTGAGTGAACCCCCTAGCAGCCAAGTTTTCCTTAAATCTCATCGACACCACTCCTTTGATTCCTTCCTTAATCTTAAAAATCCACTTACAGTTGACTAACATCTCCCCTGTAGGTTTCTTGATCCGCTCCCAAGTGTTATTATCATGAAGATATTGAATATCATCATACTTGGCTTTCAGCCATTCAGCCTTATTTCAACTCCTCACAACTTCCTTGTAGTCTCTAGATTCTTCATCAAGAACCTCACTTGCAGAGATCAAGGTGAATGCTATGAGATCTGAATAACCAAGTCGATGAGATATGTCGTAACCCAAAATTTGACCTCATTCGTTTTCCTTTTGCATAAGCACATGCATTCGCATCCCCGGTATACGCATTCACACTTTTCTCTATATGTTTATTGCTGCAGGATTTTCAGGTTTTTAGGCCCGATTAATGGCATCCTCACAAGGTCATCACATCATCAAAACAAGCACAAAGTAAAGGTTTCCATGCCTACTAATCAAAACAAGAGGTGGAAAATCGAAACCGGAACCTCAACACTTGTTTTTTGAGTGATTTGGACAATTTTTGCCTAAGTAACAGGTTACTCAGTACGAATTTGCAGTTCCTGCTGCATTTTCGGGACACCAATCATGCACACTCTTTGGTCTTTGATTCTACATTGTTCTAGCAGCAGGTGGAATATTCTAGACTTTTCAAGTGATTCATTGGCATTTCACACTCTTTGGGATTGTTACCGAGTTAACTTCATAACTAACCGATTTAACCACTTGACTCGGTGAGTCAAGTGTAACTAACTCCTAGCCTAATTCCAAACCACCCAAAGCTAACTCCTAGCCTAATTCCAAACCTCTCACACTCCAAACCAAAAGTCTATATAAACAAGCCTTCATTCACTTTTTCAAGGATCCACAATCCACAATCTCTCAACCATTTCACATATTTCACTCTCAATTCTCTCACATTCTCTCTGAATTTTTCTACAATTTCTTCATCTTCATCTCAATTTTCTTCCCAAACCTCACTATAGCTCTTCACCATTGAAGATTAATCACTTCTACATTGGAAGTTATTATTTCTTGAGCTTAACCTTCATCCTCTTACGATTATACTTGGATTTATGGAGTTTACTAGCTTTTGGATTCATCTCAAGTATTTATTTCAAGAGTCAATGGTTCGAATTCGTATTTCGGAGTTTCATTGCAATTTGCTCGGTTTCGATACGATTCGGCTCTAATTGAAGATTCATCTGGTTTTCTTTGATTATTTCCATCAAGATCACTTTGCAATAATTACCAAGCCAAATCTTCGGCTTGTAGGTTGGTAGATCTCACTCATTTTAGTGTTTCGCACATTTTCGTATCATTCGCGATGTAGCTTAAATGCCTTTTTGTGTGTGAATTGATTTTGCATTGCTTGATCCATGATCTTGATGTGTTGATTGATTCCATCACTGTTTATTTGTTGTTTTTAAGTTTGATTTTCGTGCATAAATTCATACCCTAGCATGTGGTGATTTAAGCAAGTGATTTGGATGCTTTAAGTGATCTTTCAAAAGCTATTTTTGCCACTGTTATAGTGGTAACCGGTTATGCAATATAGAGTAACCGGTTACTCTTCACAAAATTTGCACCAATACTGCCTTTTTCAACTGAGTAACCGGTTACTCAATATAAGGTAACTGGTTACCCTTCACAATTTTCCCCAGATTTGCTGTTTTTTAAACAAGTAACCGGTTACTCATTCTGAGGTAACCGGTTACCACTGTAACAGAGTGACATTTTTGGTATTTTTCAAGCTTGTTTGCCATGCTCTCTCCCTCTAACTTCCATGGAATGATATGCTTGATTTTTAGGGATGTTTTAAGTGATGTTTAAATTTTGTTTAAAGCATATACATGAATTTTTGATGCACGCTTTCGATTATTCAATTTGTTCATGTTCTTAACATTGCATACACATGACCATTCTTGCACAATTTTGCTCATATAATGACATGATTTATGTTGCATTCTAAATGTCATTTGGAACTGTTTTGCACTCTCTTTCATTAAGTTTGTTCTTCATGGACAAGCTTAATCTTGGTTAATCAATAATGCACCCTTTGCTTTAATAATTCTTCAATTCGTTTTGGAAAGTTATTAGCATTTGCTTCCCTTTGAGTAATTAATCGAAAATTTGTTTCAATTATTAATCTTCCCTTTGGCGCTTCTCTTTAGGCTTCCTCTAGAGATTTCTCTCTCTTTCCCCCGTGGAGCCGGAGTTTCGCGCGACACTTGGGCACTGTACAACTTGGAGTTGTTACGCTGTCTGTTTCAACTTCTGCACTACACCCTGTGTGTTAGAGAAGGAATGAGAAGGGAGAATTCCTACTCTCATTCTGACTACTTCAGGTAGGGACGAATGACCATGTGCTTGGCTTAGTCACCTCTATCCTTAGGCGGTAGTGTATCTCCTCCCCCAGTCGAGTCGATCCTTAATCACTCCTATCTCTTGCAATCTTTCTTGGTCAATCACCACATTCTTGGTTAAGATCATTGTCTTTGGGTTAGCAAACTCTCTTTGTTTCAACACCCTGTCAAAACCGTATCCCCAGGAGTTCGCAACCTTCTCTTGGTTCTTCTCCTTTGTTTGGTTAATCACTGCCTGTCAGTTAAAACACCAATTTGCGTCTTCTCAGTTAACCACAGTCTATCTGTTAACACACTGAGTTCCTCTTAGGTTAATCACATTCTCTTGGTTAATCACTCATTCTTTCAGTTAACCATAGCCAGTCTATTAAAACACTGAACCCTTTTCGAGTTAATCACCTTCTCTTGGTTAATCACTCATTTCTTTTTGGTTAATCACAGTTTCACTGTTAACACCAATTCCTTAGCGGTTAGCAACCTCTTTTGGTTCAATACCCTTTTTGTTGATCAAGCACTATTTGTTCAGTCGGTATCAACATCGTCCTTTAGGTCACGACCTTCGCTTGGTCTCACACCCGTCCTTAGGGTCACGACCTTCTCTTGGTCCCACACCCGTCCTTTGGGTCACGACCTTCGCTTGGTCCCACACCCGTCCTTTGGGTCATGACCTTCACTTGGTCCTGCACCCGTTCTTTTGGTTGATCATGATATATCTGTTAAACTTTCTCCCCGTACAGTAATAATCTTTTCTTTATTCGGTTAATCACTGTTTATCAGTTAATACACCAAAATACCTTCCGAGTCAAGCACCTTCTCTTAGTTCAGTACTCTCTCTTTTTTGTTCTTCACAGCCAGCCTGTTGACACCAAACCCTTTTCCCCATAGAGTCTTGATCTCTTTTTCTTCGGTTAACCACCGCCAGTCAGTTAACATACCGAACCCTTTTTCTTTTGATCCCTAGTAGGGTTGCTTACCCTCTGATCCCCCAACACGGTCACTTTGTTCTCTTACTCCCCAGTGGAGTCTCTGTTATCCGTTTGCTCCTTTATCTTCTCGGTATTGACATCACTCTTGCACGTTATCCTCAGTATAATCTCTATTTTTTTCCTTTGTACTCCTTTCTTGGTTTTGACACCAATTCTTTTGGATCCCCAGCGGATTCTGTCTCTATCTTCTTTTGCTCTTGGTTTTGACACCACCTCTCTCTTTTCTTTCTTTTTCCGTCTTAGTTCCCTGAAATACGGAAACTCTGATTCTGCATTCGTTTGAATGTCGGATACGTGGGCACGAGATCACGATGATCTTGGCGAGCACACTTCCACCCTTCTTTCTTCCTTTCCCCTTCTTTTCCCTGATTCCATGAACTACGACGCTCTAATTTCCTCATTGCATTATGAGGGTACGTAGGCACGAGGGCACCAATCCTCCACGAGCACTCTCTTTCTTTCTTTCTTTTCTCCTCTCTCTCTCTCTCTCTCTCTCTCTCTCTCTCTCTCTCTCTCTTCTTTTAGCTAGAAGCATTTAGATAGATAACCCATCCAAGCCTAGAAGCAAGCGAAATGGTTCCCGTTGAGTACAACGGTTGCGTAAAGTGCTAGTACCTTCCTTTCGCATAACCGACCCCCGTTCCCATTTCTCTTCCCCTTGGGTTTTTTCGATATTTTCCCTGTCCTTTGGATATTTTCCCCGTTTCTCTTCCCCTTTGGCGACTCTGTTGTATCTTTGAGTGTGCGATGCACTCAGGTATAAACTAGCCATCTTCAGCAGGCGACTCTGTTGGGGATCAAGAGAGAAAGCTCTTGCGAGTTGGGGTCTCGCCTAGTCTTGTTTGCTTTCTTGCTTGCTTGGGTGTTTATCTTTTGTGCTTTATTCGCTCTATTTTACTTGCTTTATCTTTATGTTTATTTACTGCATTTCTTTACTGCTTTAAATATTCATATGTTGCATATTCTGGATATCTTCTATTTTCTGCTGTTGTTGGGATGGGTAGATATTATTGGAGAGAAAAGTCCTAACACCGGGCTTAGTATACACATAGGCTAGAACGTGGATAGTCGTGAGGCCTGCGTTTCGCGCGTTGGGTTACCACAAGAGCCACATCCCAGATCGTGATTCACTTAAGGATACTTCCATCCTGTGAGAATTCACTATGGCGAGGGTTTTTCATTATGAGTCCTATGGTTTGGGCGACCTTTCTAGGGACCATCTTGTTGTGTCTAGATCACACGTGTGAGGAGGGTAGGTTTTTGCAGGAAACCAAGCCACTTCATACCTTTGTTTTATCACACACGTCAGATTTTGCCCCGACACATCAGATTATGTTGCACCGACACAGAATTATATACAGATATCCGGATTGTTCAGATTTGATTGTTCAGATAGTGCTAGCTTCTTATTTCTTGTGATGCATATCATTTCATCATGTAAATTAATTTTTGCATGTGCATTTCTAGGTATTCGAATACCTATTCTTTGTTGGCATTATCATAGAGATGAGTACTGGTTGCCGAGGCATTTTTAGCTACAAGTTTGTGGAGCCTAAGGTGAGCACTTTGAGAGGTTTGGCATCTCGTGTGGTCGAAGATAACAGAGGAGGTTTCAAGGATACTTATGGTAATCTATTGTCCATCCTTAATACAGAAGTCAACATCACCGCCATTCATACTCTGGTTCAGTTCTATGATCTGCCACTTAGGTGCTTCACATTTCAGGATTGTCAACTAGCACCTACACTTGAGGAGTATGCTTATATTCTGGGGGTTGAGATCAAGAAACAGGTTCCTTTTGTCTACACTAGTGGTAGTCCGAAGTTTCCCCTTATTGCTGATGCTCTTTGTATTAGTAAGAAGGATGTGGAAGATAATCTCAAGACCAAAGGGAAGGGTATTCGAGGGTTTGCTTCGAAGTTCTTAGTTGACAAAGCCACTTTCTTTGCTACAGATAGAAATTGGAAGGCTTTCAACGCCGTTCTTGCTTTGCTGATATATGGGATTGTTTTGTTTCCTAACATGGAGGATTTCATAGATCAGGCTGCCATCAGTATATTCTTGTCCAAGAACCCTGTTCCGATACTTCTTGTTGTACCTATCATTCTATTCATTCCAGGAGTGAAAAGAAGAAGGGAATCATTGTCTGTTGTGCTCCTCTGCTGTACCGATGGTTCATGTCTCACCTTCCGCAGAAGGGTCCCTTTGTTGAGAATAAGGGTAATATCAAGTGGTCGCAACGGATCATGTCTCTTACTGCTGATGACATTTCTTGGTATTCTCTAGTCTTCGATGATACTATGATCATTCTTCATTGTGGGAAATTCTCCAACGTGCCTCTCCTGGGTACAAAAGGCAGAATTAACTACAATCTAAGACTTGTCTTCCGTCAGTTGGGATATCCTATGGTTGCCGAGCCAGTTCCTGAAGTTGTGGAAGAGTTCATCTTTCATGAAGGGGTTGATGACATGGGATTACTAGAGAGGTTTAGTGCCGCTTGGACTCAGATCCACTTCAAAGGAAGAGCTTATTTGGGTAAGAAGAATTGCATAGCCATGTGTAATACCCCAAATTTTGACCACTTAGATTTCCCATCATTGTGAAAATCATCATCACAATATGGATGTACCTTTATGCTTCATCAGTCTCCCCAAAGATGGGTGAGCATCCAATACAATCAAAATTAGGGTTTCAAGCCCTCTCTGAGCTTTAGAGAAAGGATCAATCAAGAAATGACATGATCTTCAACTTGTCTAATCTCTCAAACATCCACAATGGATCAAAAAAGGACTCCCACTTCAAGGATTAAGCACAAGGCTGCTCCCTTCTAGGTGGATCAAGTCTCAAGATCAACAGTGTCACCAAATTAGGGTTTTGGTGGACCAGGGCCTCCAGATGGAAATTTTCATCTGGGCACAAGGCAATGATCCAAAACATAACCTAATTTACTTCATGGAACCTCATGAACCCATGCATCAAATCAAATTCACCCCTAAGTTGACTTTTGGGACAAACCATGAGCCAAGACCTCAAGACATGATTTGAGGGTCTCTAATACACCATATTGATCCATTTGGAACAATGGATTGATCCAAGAAGCTTGAGCAACAAGTTTCATTTTCATCTGTACCACAATTAGGGTTTTAAGGGAAAAGTCAACTGTAACTTTGACTTTTGACCAAGACATGCTCCCAAACCCTAATACATGATTGAATATACCCTATGACACCCATGGAACATGTCCATCAAGTTTGATTTAGGTCAAGGACATGATTTCCTGAAGAATTGCACAGTTTGGAATTCATCTGATAAAAAGTCAACTGTGCACAAAAGTCAACTTTGACTTTTTGAGATTTTTCACCAAAATGGATTTTTAACCCTAAAATGATGTTAATGTATGATTTGAATCATCATTCATCAAGAAAAATCAAGAAAAGTGAGATAACTTGTAAAAGGGGTAACCATAAAACTTAGAAATTTTTCTAAGTTAAAAATAAAGTGGCAAAGGTACCAACTTTGGAGGACCATAACTCCTAAACCACAAGGCCATTTTTTCTCATCCAAAGATGGATTTGTAGCCCTAATTATCACCTACAAAAACTTCAACTACAAGTCATTCCAATTCATTAAGGATTTTGAGTTATGGAGTGATCAAAGTGGCTGAAAAGTGAAAATGTCACTTTTTCCAACACTTAGTGAAATTTTCACTAAGTCAGATTTTGCCTTCACTTTTTGCCAAATGTAGGGGGATTTTTCACTTGGAATCAAAAGAGATCAAAACCAAACTTGTTCAAACAGTTGTTGTATCATGTAAGAGCTTTCCAAAATGGCCAAGAACATTGCCAAATTCAACCTACACCATGAGATACAACATTGCCAAGTTGCCTTGCTGAAATCTGTCAAGGCAAGGCAGAATTTGCATTTTGGCTCGATTTGCCAAAATCAGCCAATTGCAATTGCTCCAATCCACTTGGACACCTCAGAGGATTGAATCCAAAGGGGACAATCATTGAGCCAAGCCTCCAAGGTCCAAGGAACAAGGAATAGCATGTTGAACCTAGAGTTGCCAAAGTAGGGACAAGACTTCAAATTTGGAATGAGGCATTCAATGGAACCATCAAGGTGGCATGGACTGAGCCATTCTCATCTGAAATCAGTCAAGACTTATCCAAGACCAAGGGGACCAAAGCTCTGTGCCCTAACCTCTAGTCAATGGCTAGAGGAGACTTGAATTCTCATTGGACAACATTGGCCAAACCTACTTACCATCTGCCATGCACTATTCCTTGCAAAAAAAACTTGCTCTACTATAAATAGAGCTAAATTGTGGTCAGTTTGAGTACACCAAAGCCATCTAACAGATGCTTTCCTCAAAATCTCTTTCTCTTGGCAAAAATGCCTTTCTTAGCAAGGTAGCTATCGGGTTTTGAGTTTGAGAGCAATTCTGCACAAACCAATCACTCACACACCTCACATACATCATATTTGAGCTGATCAAACACTCACATAACATCTGAAACATCAATTTCACAAAATCACTTGCCATCCACACAAGTTTGAAGTGAAGTTGCAGCTGAGATGCCATAAACTGATCCAGTCCATTTCAATTCAATCCAAGTGTTCAAACACACTCCATATGGTGTAGGGAAGCTGTCCAGATCATCACAACTTATCTGTAACACCTCCAACTCAAAATCACATCTGCACTTGCTGTCACGACTTGGAGGTAAGCCTAAACCTGGGCATCTCTCAATCTATGCATATTTCCTCGCACAATAATTTGGCCATATGTTCATAATCATGCATGGAATGTTTTCCCTCAATTAATTGCATTGTTTGAATCGTGTATCAAAAATCCTAGCCTTCATGCAGAAATTAGGGTTCTTGAGGTCTCTTCGTGATTTCTTGTTGTATGTTTAATTTAAATGAAATTAAAGTACAAAGACATGATCGTGAGGTTGAGGCGAGCATAATGATATGTGGATTGCATGTTATAATTACGTATTCAGTGAGATTGGATGGAAAATGCAAATCTGGGCAAACTGAAAAACGCGCGTGTTCTTGGTGTTGTTCTTGGCGCCATTTTCATATATTTGAATATTTGAATTTTGTGATTTTGTTTAATTGATTCAAAAATTAATTTCTCTATGAGTTTTAATGATTTTGAGTTGATTCTTTTTTTAATAATTCACAAAAATGTTAAAATATTTTATTTTATCAAAAAATCCCAAAAATATTATTTATTTCATATAATTGATATTTTTGTAAAGAATTAATATTTTGATTGTTTTTGGCATTTTAAATATTTTTTCTACATTGATTTTGCAACTTTTAATGCTTTCTAATTATTTTGTAGGTCAATACTTAATTTTTGAAGATTAATCCAAGATCACAATTTGTTTTCCATGTGTTAAACAATTTTTGATCATTTTAATTGAATTTTTATTCAATTAAATACATTTTGAAAACAAATTAGGGTTTTGGATTAATTCAACCCTCATAAATCATTTTCAAAACACTTTGGTCCTCTATTAGAGTGTAAGACCCAATCCTTTTTTGACCAAATCATCTTTGGGCCTCACTTATTGTATAAGTCCCGATATCGTCAAAAAAACAAACGGCGCGATCGTCGCCTTTTAAAAAATCATCTGGGCCTCTCCTTGAGCTATAAGACCCATTCAAAACACTTTGGGCCTCTATTAGAGTGTAAGACCCAATCTCCCTTTTAACCAAAACATTTTTTGGGCCTCACTTATTGTATAAGTCCCTCTGCGTTAAAAGAAAACCTCGGCGCGATCGCCATTTTTAAACGAAAAATCATTTGGGCCTACCCTCGTGTTATAAGCCCCACTCTTTTTCTTTAAACCTTTTTGGGCCTCTTGAGAGAGTGTAAGACCCATCCCTTTGTACAGAAAACCTTTTTGGGCCCCAGTCACTTGTATAAGTCCCTCTGTACAAATTCAAACAGTGCGCTCACTGATAAAACCCTGGGCCTCTCCTTGAGCTGTAAGCCCCAGATCTTTCTTTTTCAAAGCACTTTCTCCTTTGATTTTGAATATATTGTTGTTTTCTTTCTTTGTTGAACAACTAACCAAACAGCATGGAAGCACTACAACCGAGTAAGTGGTTATCGCTTTCATTTACTGCTTTCATATTATAAACTGTATTGTGGGGCTGCTCACTGTAAGCCTCCTTTCATAAACTCATATCTACTGTGTAATAATAGTATAGATATTTCGAGTTTCCCCGGCAACTACGTCTAGAACTAAGTGACGCCGTTTCATTTATTCGTAGAAATAAACGCCTAGATCCCCAATAGGAGCACCAGATACAGTCTTCTCTTCGGCTGTCCTCCTTAGGAATCGTCAAGAAGCTCTACTCCCCAAGATGAATGTATTCTCCGTGAATGGCATCTTTGAGTTTCTTCCAAATTCTCGAACTTTGCTGACTTGATCTATTCCTTGTGGATAGCTTGCCTTGAATGTCTCGGGGTTTGGGTACCCACTACGGTCATAATCTTGGACCTTAACTAAGGAACCCTCTTTAAAAGTTAAAAGTCGCTGGATAGTAAACCTCGCACGTTTACCAGTGGTTTTCATCTTTAAAAGAGTTATCTCTCCTAATGGAAAGGAGATTATAGACCCACGGGCTTCTTAAAAGCATCGGCCTCCTCTTGGGCATTATTCAAGGACACTACGGCTTCTTAGAAGTATTCACAGCCTCCTCTTAGGCTTCGTATAATGATCTCTTCCTTCGGGAATGATAGCCTCCTCTTGGGCTTCGTACAAGGACCCGTCGGCTTCTTAAAAGATTCCAGCCTCCTCTTGGGCTTCGTACAAATTGTCCCGACGACCTCCTAGAGGTATAGGAACAGAACCTAGTCATCCTCATAGAACAATCCTTTCATAGAGTCTACTACTGTTTCTCGAAGCATAGTACAAAAGATAAAACTCTAGACTTGGACAGTCTAACTTCCTTGAGTCTCAAAGACATTCTCAAACACCCTTCGTTAAATAGGAAAGAAACCTGCAGACTCGGATAGTCTCAATACCCTTTGGATTTCCCGTTTCCTCAAAGAGAAGGAGATATCCCTGATCCTTGAATCAAATCCCTGAGTACAGTGTTGCTCATATAAGAACTGATTTTCTCTTTTAAATCAGTATATTGGATTTGTCACTCAACTGAAACAGTTACAATAGCCTCCATCTCGGGCTTCGTACGAGATACCAAAATCCTCCCCAGTGGAGTCAAAACAACCTTTTAGCCTCTCTCTCAGGCTTTGTATGAGACATAAAAGATTCCCTCGTTGAGTCAATCACCCTTTTTTTTGCCTCCATCTCGGGCCTCGTACGAGATATAAATCCCTTAAGCAAGAGTCGAACTCTTTGCTAGCCTCCTCTTAGGCTTTGTATAACGATATGCCCCACTGGGTCAAAAACCTTTAGCCTCTCTCTCGGGCTTTGTACGAGACACAAAATAGCCTCCTCTTAGGCTTTGTATAATGATTTTCCTAGCGGAAATTAGCCTCCTCTTAGGCTTTGTATAAGAAAACCACTGGTTAATCCAATTAACCTTTTAGCATTAAAACTGTGCCTCGTTCACAGTACTCAAACATCAACAACTCCTTTCCCTTCATCTAATCGCTGTAAGCGGCAAGCCTCTGGATCATCTATATCCATGCCACTGTCCCTCTTTTAGCATGAGAAATTCCTAAGGAAAGATGGCATTGCTCTACACTGAGTTAAAGTCTTCTCCTTCAGGTTAAAACCCTTTCTTCGGAAATTATGGCATTGCTCGGATCCGCGTATCCCAGTTAAAGTAATTCTCCTTCTCCCGTCTTTAGAGATGACAAATTCTCTCTAAAGTCGAGGTCTTTTAGCTTCACATCTTGGGCTTTGAACAAGATACAAATCACCTTTCGCTTCATGTCTTGGGCTTTGAACAAGACACCAAAAACCAATTTCCTCCCATAGAATAGGAGGAACTACGAACGCTCTGATTTCCCTGTTTCGGTAAACGGGAATACGTAGGCATAAGATCGAAAGAAAAGATCTTAGCGAGCGCAATCAACAAAAAACCCAAATCCCATATCTCCATCAATTAAAAGCAGTAATTCAAAAGCATCAGTCCTAACATCCTAATCCTTATTCCCCACCAGAAACCCTTTGCCTAGGAAAAAGAAAGAAAGAACCGTATTGGCGAAATACGAATAACCAGTACAAAGGCCCCCCCACATTGATAGCATCCGTAACCTAACAGACCGCTGTTTAAACTCAGTATGCAAGCAGGGTTAATTGGAGACATCTATTTCCCTTCCTTATTCAGCTCACAATAGGATAAAAAATGAATCGACCTGTAGTTTTAAGCTCAACCGCAGAGAGCGACCAACGCTTAAGAACCGCGTCCAAAATCGCTCGCTACAGAAAAATGGCGCCCACCGTGGGGCCAATTTTTATTTCTGTCTGTTTTCCTTGTAAAATGGCGACTCTGATGGGGAGTCTCCTTTTCATCCTTAGGGCATCATCCCCGTTTTCTACGGAAAATGGGAACTCTACCGAAGGGAAAGATTGACCTATGCTGGTCCATCTCTTAGGCAGGGAACCACAGATTGGGGCTTCCGCCGGGGAACCCATTTCTGTCAGGAACTTAAGATTCATAGCTTTATAAGTCTAGGATGATTAGGACAAATATATATACTGTTTTTCCTAATTGCTATACATGTTTATTTTTCTGCTACTGGGAATGCGTGTGATGCCGCATGTGGTGAGATTGAGTATACACTTAAGAAAAGCCAACCTTTTTCGTAGTGTGGAAGCTATTGGAAATAGCTGTTACGCGATACTACCCTCATTTGAGGCTGGTGATCTATTCTCGGTGAATAGCACTTACTCTAAGATTGCACACAACTCGCTGGCGATCCGCTTGTTGTTTTGCTTTCCTGGGAGGAGCTGATGATAATGAGTACAGGTACAAAAATCACCCTAGTATAAACCTTTGGGGATGGGTAGAGCCTTGACTTCATGACAACGACCCTTTGACCCCATGTTTTTTCTATGTTTTTGTGTGCTGCATTCATGCATTCATTTAATAAAACATTAAAACATTCAAAAAAAAAACTTTCTCTTCTAGTCTCTCTGTTTTTCAAATTAAACTAAGACTGTGATTGCAAATATCAGAGAAAAAGATTGCATTAATGGATTTCGGTAGAAGGAGAACTCACTAGTATACCTTCAAGGTTCCAAAATTAGGGGATTTGAGAAAGTTAGCGAGGATGATCGTTAACCCAGAGGCTTTCAGAGCCAAGCACGGTGGTTTGCTACCACTGTTAAGAGTCCATGTGATTAAGGGGATCATGAACGCGCTCATTCAGTTCTACGATCCTGTTTATCATTGTTTCACATTCCCGGATTACCAGCTGGCACCAACGCTGGAGGAGTATTCTCATCTGACTGATTTACATATCACAGATCAAGCTCCATTTTCTGGACTGGAAGAAATTCCAAAGAATCAGACTATTGCAAGAGCAATTCATTTGGACGAGTCTGAGGTCAGGACTCACATGATTACTAAGGGTGGCATCCAAGGTTTGCCAGCCCAGTTCTTGACAAAAAAAGGCTCTATACTTCGCTAGTATAGGGAACGGGACTGCTTTTGAAAGCATCTTTGTCTTGCTCACCTACGGGTTATTTTTGTTTCCCAACATCAATAACTTCGTCGATATCAACGCTATTAAAGTTTTTCTCATTGGAAACCCTGTGCCGACTTTGCTCGCAGATGCGTATCATTCTGTACACTTAGGAAATTTGTACAGCGGAGGGGAGATCACATGCTGTGTACCTTTGCTCTACAAATAGTTTATCTCTTAATTGCCCAAGTCTGCCGCTTTTTGGGATTGCAAGAGTGTCTTACGTTGGTCGCAGAAGATCATGTCTCTCACCAATTTCGATATAGATTGGTGTAATAGGATTTATGAGGGAATCAGAATCATTGACCGTTGTGGAAACTTCCCCAGCGTACCCCTCATAGGAACTAAAGGAGGAATCAACTATCATCCGATATTAGTTTTTCGTCAATTTGTATACCCGATGAGACACATCCCACTGGGTGTTCATCTGGAAGGTCTTTTCTTCAAAGAAGGAGAAAGTGACAGAGCACTAAAGATGGAAATAGTGCAAGCTTGGAAACATGTTCATAAGAAAGGACGAGAGTCTCTGGGAAAACCGGACTGTGTCTCGGTGGAGCTTTATCTCCATTGGGTACAAACTAGAGCTCTCAAGCTAAAGATGCCTTATCCTCGTTACGGAATTCTTCCGCCGAGGGAAATTGTCATGTACTTCATGACGGAAACTGAAAGGCTTCAGGTTACTCTCAACAAAGTTCAAAAAGAAAGAAGGTCTTGGAAGAACAAGTACCGCACCCTCGACGTAGAGTGTATCCAAATACATCAATTATTGAAAGAGAAAGATGCTCTGATTGAAATTTTGGAGCAGCATGCTGTAGAGAATCAAGATAACCAAAGGAATTTGCTCACTCCTTTCACTTGGCAAAGGAATGACAACCCGACAACGGCCCAAGCGCCCCGGTCAAAGAAAAGGAAAGTACCAGAGTCAGCACCCGGTTTCTCCTCAGAGAGGACTCGGGACCCATTAGTTTAGGTTTCTGTTTCTGCACTTTGTAATCTACTGTATTTCCATTTCTGTAATCCTTTGAATTTCAATAAAAAGGGGTTTCCCCACTGTTTGATATTTGCAATCTAATTGTCGAAGTTTATTTTAATTAAACCTAAAAATAATTAATATAATCATTGCATTCATCATTCTCACATCGCGTATTCTCCTTACCTACGAATCTCACGTTTGTGTCTCGATTCTAGAGTCAAACTGTCTCATTCGTATAATACTCGGGCCAATCGTCATAAAAAGATGGATGATCTTGAGGAAGAAAACAGAGAGTTGAAAGAAGAGATCGACACTCTGAGAGAGGATATGAGAAAGCTTCGTAACGACATGCAAGCCATGGCAGAAGCTCAGCTACAAAGAACTGTGATCTCAGAGATTACCTCAACGCCCATCATAGAAAAGTATGATCCTAGGTATCAGATACCGAAAGATCGTCCTTGGGGCATGCCTGTTAACTATATCCCAGAAGGATATGTTCCGCCGATCACTGAAGATCAGGGAATCGCAACAGAAGCCGCTGGGCCTGAAGGTTACAAACTTCGGGAAAGCGAAGATGCCAGGGGCATACTCAAGACTCCTGAAGGTTACAAACTTGGGGAAACGCCAAGACTTACTGCCGTAGTCACGGTACCACCCCCTGTGGTGCACACTGTCCCGGAAGGACAAATTCCACAGACACCTTCTGGTAAGAAGGAAACTATGTTTGACAGAATGGAGGAATTCTAGGAACAGTTCCTGGAAATGCAGAAAGAGCTGCAAGCCATTCGCGGTCAGGATCTATTTAGAAAGGACGCCGCAGACCTCTGCTTGGTCCCAAATGTGAAAGTCCCGCACAAGTTCCAAGTGCCCGACTTTGAAAAATACAAGGGTAACTCTTGCCCTCAGAGCCATCTGGTGATGTACGCTCGGCGGATGTCAGCTCAGACGGAGAATCAGGACCTGCTGATTCACTACTTCCAGGATAGTTTGACCGGTGCCACACTCAAATGGTACATGGGTTTAAACCGTGCCACGATCAGTACTTTCAGAGATCTTGGCACTGCCTTCGTCCAACAATACAAGTACAATTTGGACATGGCACCCGACAGAGATCAACTCAGATCAATGTCGCAAAAGGAAAAGGAAACCTTTAAGGAGTATGCTCAAAGGTGGCGTGAAATTGCCGCTCAAATTTGTCCACCTCTTGAGGAAAAAGAGATGACAAAAATCTTCTTAAAGACCTTAAGCTCATTTTACTATGACCGAATGATTGCCAGTGCACCCAGTGATTTCACCGAAATGGTCGGCATGGGCGTACGTCTTGAGGAAGCCGTCCGAGAAGGACGTTTGGTAAAAGACACTGGATCAACGAGCGGTACTAAAAAATACGGTAGTGCTCTCCCTAAGAAAAAAGAGCAAGATATTGGGATTATCTCTCGTGGAAAGCAAAGGCGTCGTTATCAGCCAGTAGCAGCTGTTACTCCTGCTATCGGCCCCGCGCCTGTTCCTATGTATCAACCTTAGTTGCGCAGAGCCAACCTGACCAACAAAGGACACAACAGCCTCTTCAGCAGGCTCGTCCTCCATACAACAACAACCGTACAACACGGCCACCAGGATTTGATCCTATACCTGTAACGTACGCAGAGCTGTTTCCGTTACTGCTGGCTAAGGGGCACATTCAGATTAAGTCTCCCCTTTCAGTTCCGGAGAATCCGCCTTTTTGGTTTAAAGCGGATCAAACATGTCCTTATCATCAAGGAGGTTCAGGGCATAACATTGAGACTTGCCTCAATTTCAAATCCGACGTGCAAAAGCTTGTTAGGAGCGGGCTCTTATCTTTCAAAGATACGAATCCTAATGTTCTTACGAACCCGCTGCCTCAACACGAGAAAGTTGCAGTTAATCTGATTGAGAAAGAGACTAACAATGTCTATCAAATTCACGATGTACTCTTATTGGGGACCAATCTGGTCAAGATGCATTGTAGACAGAGTGGATATGGCCATGTGCCACCTCATAATTATCACCAGTGTGATATCTGCTCTAAAGACAACCAGGGGTGTTCTGTAGTGCAAGCAGCTCTACAGGAACAAATGGATCTTGGATGGATCCAAGAGCACCGAGTTCGTGGAGTTAACATGGTCTCTACGAATTCCAACATCATTCAAAACCACGACATCCGTGCGATGAATGTCAACTTGGTGGCGATGCACTCAATGCAAAGCCAGTATCATAATTTGCCGCGGCACGATTACAGTTCCTGTCTAATTTGCTCGGTAAACAAACAGGGATGCTCTTTCAGACAAGAGGCCCTCCAGCGTTAGATGGATCTTGGATGGATCCAAGACTACCATGATAGGAACTCCTATCAAATCAATGTGGTTCAAAACTTTGACATTCGCGTGATAAATACCAACCTGGTAGAGTTACATGCTGAGCAGGTCCGACTCGGATTCTTAATATCACATGATTATCAAAACTGTAAAGCGGGTTGCGAAAACGATCGAGGTTGTACCCTTGTCCAGGAGGCACTTCAACACTTGTTAAATCACTGGTGGATGCCGATCTATATGGACGAAGATACTCAGCAGATTAGTATCAATAACAGGAATCCTACTCGTCATCAAAGTCAGGATGTCTGATCAATGGAAGATAACCTAGTGAGGTTACATTATATTCAAAGTGGGCGTGGCCAGGTGCCACCACACAACTATGACAGTTGCAGCGTCTGTTCGGAAAGTAACCAAGGGTGTTACCTTGTGAGAGCAGCTCTTCAGGGTCAGGTCGATCATGGAGAAATTCGTCCATGTCCGGGTTCTGGACCCATCATTTGGTCGCCGAACTACCTTGCCGATCAGGTTGAGGATGTTGTCACGATCTCTGGTCATCACCAGATCAGGGATGTTTTTGCCATCATTCCTCTACTTGACGAATCTAGAGTTCCCAACCGGGAACGGATCGAGGTTACTTATGACGGTCAGAAAAATCAAAAGGTTCCCATAGTCATCTATCTACCGGGGCCATTACCGTATGAATCAGCTAAGGCGATCCCTTACAAATACGGTGCAACAATAATCGAGAATGGAAAGGAAATTCCATAACCCTCCATCGTGAATATTGCAGACATCAGTCGTGTAACACAGAGCGGTCGAATCTTCAACCGAGGGGTTGGAGAATCCAACAAAGAAAAGGAACTTCAGGCGGAAATTCCTGATCCACCAGTCAGTCAATCTGGTAATCCCGACTGTTCAAAAGACAAAGATGAGATGCTAAAGCTCATCCAAAGGAGTGAATATAACATTGTTGATCAACTGTTACAGACTCCTTCAAAGATCTCAGTATTATCACTGTTACTCAGTTCAGAAGCACACAGAGAGGCTCTACAGAAAGTCTTGGAGCAAGCCTTTGTGGAACAGGATGTAACAATCAGACAATTCGATAGCATTGTCTCTAACATCACTTCCTGCAATAATTTGGGATTTAGTGATGAGGAATTACCTGAAGGGGGTCGTCGTCATAACATGGCGCTCAATATCACGGTTAACTGCCAGGGCGATGCTTTAGCCAACGTACTGGTAGACACAGGGTCAGCCCTGAATGTTATGTCGAAGTCCACTTTGACGCAATTATCATTTAAGGGCCCTCCGATGAGAGTCAACGAGGTCGTCGTCAAAGCATTCGACGGATCCAGAAAAACAGTTATCGGCGAAGTTGATCTTCCCATAACTATTGGTCCTCACACTTTCCAAATCACTTTCCAGGTCATGGACATCCGGGCAATATACTGTTATTTATTAGGAAGACCTTGGATACATCAGGCTGGAGCGGTTACTTCAACCCTCCACCAAAAGCTAAAGTTCGTCAAGAACGATCAACTTGTCACGGTTTGTGGGGAACAAGCCTTGCATGTGAGCAACTTATCATCATCTACTTGTGTGGAACCCGAGGAGGTTATTGGAACTCAGTTCCAAGCACTATCGGTGAGCAAGAACGATCAATTCAAAGAAGGAACTTCAATTTCTTCATACAAAGATGCTATCAAAGCGGTCGAGAGTACCGATACGACAGGATGGGGACGGCTTGTCATTCCTATTGACAATAAAACAAAGAAGGGTCTTGGTTTTTCTGCAACCTGTACCCAGACGGCCGCCAACGATGAAAGTCTTCATCCCCTTCAAAACTTCTTCCACAGTGGAGGTTTTCTCCACCCAGTGTCTCAGACAGTTCATGCTATCAATGAGGAAGATCCCTCTGACACAGATGAAGAATGGAAGTCCTACCTTAACAAGGACGGCTATATGTCTCAGGAAGAGGTGCCTATGCCTTTTTGCTTTCCTACAGAAAGTCTGAGATTTATACCAAGATCAGATGTCGAAATGATCTACGGAGATTGTGATCCGGAAGGATGCCGTGCTCCGCCAAATTCATTAGAGGAAGACACTCTGATGAAAGAAAACTTTGATCGCAATTACTATGGCCCGATGGATGGTCTGCCAATGTGGCAGCCTTACCCAGGAAACTTGGGGCAAGAAAGTCAGCCGAGTAATGAAACTCAGCTGAGCGTCATTGAACAGAATACCTGTGTCCCCACCATGTCATGGGATCAACATTCAGGTCATTCGGAAACTACTCAACATGAAGATGAATTCGCAACGTTTGCAGGACTAGAATTCATCAACTATGCTTTTCCTGAGGTCAACGTCATCGAGAGGGATGACTTCTCCAGTTCCAAAGAAATTTGGGACACTTTGGGACAACCAAGTGGAAAATACGACTATATGGTCAAGTACACCGCTCCCGAAAGCTCTCGTATCAGGCTCGAAGATATCCAGTCAACTGGATGGAGAGATACAACTGAGAGCACCAATGCTATGCAAAATACAACAGGGGAATCCTCCTACAACAATTCTGCTTGGGAGACAGATTCCAACGATCCTGCTCCACCAGAAATCAGCGTCATTTCTGAAGACAAATCAAGGAAGGTGTCTGACTTTGTGATTCACCGAGGAGTTCGCCGCCAATGGGTTGCTGTCGAGGTTCCGAAGGTCGTTCATCAGTCAAAGTAATTGCCATCTTTAAACCTTTCACCCTGCCCAGGTGAAACGGATGTTTTGATAGGGCTCGTTTTCTGTAAACTTCCCTCTTTGCTTTGCCCAAAGCGACAGAGTTTTGTTTTATAGGGCTGTAGTTTCAAGATTCGACTTGTTCATTAATAAAATAACGTCGTTCTGTAATTTCCGCATTAATTGCTGTTTTCTCTTTTTGCTTTTTCAGAAAATGGTAATCCTAAAAAACAATTCAAAAATAAAAACAAGCAGTAAATAAATACACTGCACACACTTACATTTTCTCTATCTCTTCTAAACATGAATCATCACGTCATGCAGATTGCTTGTTTTATAGCCTTCTTCCAACTTTGAGTTCCCAGTATTCGAGGCTGAAGAAGAAAATGACAACGAAATTCCAGAAGAGATCTCCCGACTACTCAGACAAGAGGAAAGGTCGATTGAACCTCACAAAGAGCCGTTGGAAACGGTAAACTTGGGTTCAGAAAAAGAGAGAAAAGAAATCAGGATCGGAGCATTGCTCAGTCCAACTGCCAGAGAGGGTTTGATAAAGCTTCTCAAAGAATTCCCCGATGTGTTCGCTTGGTCCTATCAGGATATGCCAAGGTTGGATACCAGCATCGTGGAACATCACTTACCGCTAAGATCGGAATGTCCGCCAGTAAAGCAAAGGTTGAGACGGACTCACCCGGACATGGCCATCAAAATCAAAGAGGAGGTACAGAAACAGATTGACGCAGGTTTCCTTGCTACATCTGAATATCCTCAATGGTTAGCCAACATCGTACCCGTTCCCAAAAAGGATGGAAAGGTCAGAATGTGTGTTGATTACAGAGACCTGAACAAGGCAAGTCCAAAGGACGACTTTCCTTTACCACACATTGACATGCTGGTTGACAGCACAGCAAAGTTCAAAGTATTCTCCTTCATGGATGGATTCTCGGGCTATAATCAGATCAAAATGGCGCCGAAAGACATGGAGAAAACTTCGTTCATTACCCCATGGGGTACCTTTTGTTACAAGGTAATGCCGTTCGGTTTGAAGAATGCCGGGGCAACCTATCAAAGGGCCATGACTACTCTGTTTCATGACATGATACACAAAGAAATCGAGGTATATGTCGATGATTTGATTGCAAAATCAAGAACAGAGGATGAGCACGTTGAACATCTGTCAAAATTATTCGAACGTCTAAGAAAATTCAAGCTCCGCTTGAATCCCAACAAGTGCACCTTCGGTGTCCGTTCAGGGAAACTACTAGGGTTCATCGTCAGCCAAAAAGGGATTGAGGTTGATCCTGACAAGGTCAAGACCATTCAAGAAATGCCTTCTCCGAAAACTGAAAAACAAGTCAGAGGATTCCTGGGACGTTTGAACTACATCTCCAGATTCATATTCCTTATGACCGCCACTTGTGCGTCGATCTTCAAGCTATTGAAAAAGAACCAGGATTGCGTTTGGTCAGAAGACTGCCAAACTGCCTTCGATAGTATTAAGGAATATTTGTTGAATCCTCCGATTCTATCACCTCCAGTGGAAGGAAGACCACTGATCATTTACCTCACAGTCCTAGAGGACTCAATGGGATGTGTACTTGGCCAACAAGATGAAACTAAAAGGAAAGAGTCTGCCATTTACTATCTAAGCAAGAAATTCACCGACTGCGAGACTCGGTACACAAGGCTTGAGAAAACTTGTTGCGCTTTGGCTTGGGCAGCCAAACGTCTTCTCCAGTACATGATTCGTCATACTACTTGGTTGGTCTCCGAAATGGATCCAATCAAGTACGTTTTCGAAAAACCTGCTCTCACGGGAAGGATTGCCCGTTGGCAGATGTTACTATCAGAATATGACATAGAGTACCATGCTTAGAAAGCCGTTAAAGGAAGTATTTTAGCCGATCATTTGGCTCATCAACTGATTGACGATCAAGAATCAATCGGGTTTGACTTCCCAGACGAAGATGTCATGTATCTAAAAATGAAAGATTGCGATGAACCGCTACCCAGTGAAGGGCCAGAACCAGGTTCCCAGTGGGGACTTATCTTCGACGGAGCAGTCAATCATTATGGAAACGGAGTTGGGGCAATCATTGTTACCCCTCAGGGTTCCCACATTCCTTTCACTGCCAGACTTACGTTCAAATGTACGAACAACGAGGCCGAATACGAAGCTTGTATCACGGGTCTCGAAGAATCGATTGATTTAAGGATCAAAAACTTGGATGTATACGGCGACTCAGCCCTGGTTATCAATCAGATAAAAGGAGATTGGAACACATACCAATCAGGATTGATTCCTTACAAAGATTATGCAAGAAGGTTGTTACCTTTCTTCAACAGAGTCGAATTTCATCACATCCCTCGTGATGAGAATCACATGGCTGACGCATTAGCCACTCTCTCTTCCATGATTAGTGTAGGTCAATGGACTGACCTACCTAAGATCGACATCATGCGCCTTGAACGGCCCGCTTACATCTTCATGATTAAAGCAGTCATAGACGACAGACCTTGGTATCACGATATCAAATGCTTCCTTCAGAAACAAGAGTACCCATCTGGGGCACTCAGAAAAGACAGGAAAACCCTCAGAAGATTGGCTGGAAACTTCTTCCTGAGCGGTGACACTCTTTATAAGAGAAATTTTGACATGGTTTTGCTCCGATGTGTCGACAGACCAGAAGCAGACATGCTCATGAAAGAAATTCATGAAGGATCCTTTGGCACTCATGCCAACGGACACGCAATGGCGAGAAAAATTCTCAGGGCCGGGTATTATTGGTTGACAATGGAATCCGACTGCTACAAGTACATGAGGAGGTGTCACAAGTGTCAGATATACTCCGACAAAATTCATGTACCGCCATCCCATCTCAAAGTTCTTTCTTCCCCGTGGCCATTTTCCATATGGGGAATCGATATGATTGGTATGATTGAGCCCAAGGCTTCAAACGGACATCGGTTCATCCTTGTAGCCATTGATTATTTCACCAAGTGGGTCGAAGCAGCGTCATTTGCCAATGTAACCCGACAAGTGGTGGTCCGATTTATCAAAAACAATATCATCTGCCGTTATGGTGTTCCAAGCGAGATCATTACTGATAATGGATCTAACTTGAACAATAAGATGATGAAAGAGTTGTGTGCTGAGTTCAAGATTGAACACCATAACTCATCTCCCTACCGACCCAAGATGAACGGAGCGGTAGAAGCGGCTAACAAGAACATCAAGAAGATCGTTCAAAAAATGGTTGTAACCTATAAAGATTGGCACGAGATGCTACCCTTTGCTCTTCACGGTTATCGCACATCTGTCCGCACTTCAACAGGGGCAACCCCTTTCTCTCTAGTGTATGGCATGGAAGCAGTGCTCCCCATCGAAGTAGAGATCCCATCAATCCGAGTACTGATGGAAGCTAAGCTCACCGAAGCTGAATGGTGTCAAAGTCGACACGACAAACTGAACCTGATCGAAGAAAAGAGAATCACGGCACTATGCCACGGTCAGTTATATCAACAGAGAATGAAAAGGGCGTTCGACAAAAAGGTCCGACCTCGTATTTTCAGAAAAGGAGACCTCGTGCTCAAGAAGATACAATCATTTCTCACTGATTCTCGGGGCAAATGGACCCCGAATTATGATGGCCCCTATGTGGTCACGAAAGCTTTCTCAGGCGGCGCCTTGAGACTTGCAACCATGGACGGAGAGGAATTTGCCTACCCCACGAATGTTGATGTAGTCAAGAAATACTTCGCCTAAACTAAAAAAAAATGTCTAGGTGGATTGAAAACCCGAAAGGGCGGTCCAGGCAAAAGTTAGAGACATGAAAAAAAATCATCCCGATGGATTGGAAATCTCATAGTACAATCCAGGCAAAAGTTAGGGATAATGGCAAGTAACTATGTTCAACAGAGGCAAGTCCCTCAGCAGCAGTTACAGCATCATCTATCGGAGGAAATCTCCAGTTAAAGGTCATCTTCGACGGAAGCTCAGGATGCCCCGAATTCAAAGTTGATAGAAGGATAATGGTCGTTATGTTTCAACGTAGCCCTTTTCCCTGTAAATTACCATTTTCTAACTTTGTATATACTCTTTGGAATCACGCGTTTGGATGATCTCCATCTTATCAATAAAATTTGAGCCTTTGTGCTTTTGTTTGTAATTCTTTACTTGTTTTAGCTTTACAGAACGACGTTGTTTAAACTTAATCAGCGATTCTTGAAATAAAACAAAAATGAATTTACTTGTTAAAACTTTTTCTGCTTTTAAATTAAAGATGGCGTTTCTTTTGACTGTTGAACATTAGAAGAACATCGATTGCTTCTCCCGAAGTAAGCGAATTTCAAAGTGCAGAATCAAAGTACTTCTTCTAAGCCAGTATGCCTGAATGAAGGGATCAACTGTGTCAGAGACCTTGTTCGTCTGACACGCCTCGACCGAGTTCTCATCTCCTAAGCCCGATCAACATAGCTCCCCGCGTGGACTATCTCTCCTAAGCAAGGTGGAATTGCTATTCTGAACCAACGGTACTTCTTCGCCCCGCAATGGCCGAGTATCCAATTGTGTTCATCCATTAGTCTGTATGTCGCGTCTGTTTTGTCAGCATATACATACATACTTCATGCATTTTATTTGCGTTCGCATTTCGTATTGCATCACTATCACTTGATTCGGTCTTGTCCCCTAGTGATAAACAGTTTTCTCAATCGAGTTTGTCAGTTCTTTCCTCGTTAGGAAGTGTTGCGTCTGCACAATCTCGCCACCAGTGTATCTTTAGATCAGAGTCGGCACTTGGCCACTTTGATAACTTGAACCTCTGAAAGATCAGAGAACCTTCAAAAAATGTCACTCTTCGCCATTGAAGATGATATCCTCGCTTTCCCGGATTAAGGAAAATCCACAGAGAAAGCCTCGTGATCAGAGATTCGGCAGCACATCAGTTTTGCTCCGAAAAACCACTGATGAGAAGGTCATCGGCACCACAAAATTGGACCCCATCATATGGCGTTTCTCCGGGAAGATCCCGAGAAAAGTATGATGAAAGATCCCAAACAAAAACAGTCTCTCAAGAGACTCGCTTTCCCTAGTAGAATCGACAAATGGCGTCTCCAACAGAGAAGTTTGTACAACTCTACAACTCAGACTACTGGGTTCCCCAGCAAGTCTGACATCAAAAAAATTTCCACTCAAATGGCATCTCCTAAGGAAAATTCGGCGAGAAGTTTGAGGAAAGCCGCTATGAATAGCGTCCCTTGTCAGTAAAGTTTATTGACGAAAGAAACTAAGACCAGTTCTTGGTAGGAAACCAGGATCGAGGGGAAGTTTAAATCAGAAACTAAGACCAGTTCTTGGTAGGAAACCAGGATCGAGGGGAAGTTTAAATCAGAAACTAAGACCAGTTCTTGGTAGGAAACCAGGATCGAGGGGAAGTTTAAATCAGAAACTAAGACCAGTTCTTGGTAGGAAACCAGGATCGAGGGGAAGTTTAAATCAGAAACTAAGACCAGTTCCTTGGTAAGAAACCAAGATCGAGGGGAAGTTTAAATCAGAAACTAAGACCAGTTCTTGGTAGGAAACCAAGAACGAGGGGAAGTTCAAAAGAAACCAAGACCAGTTCCTTGGCTGAAGACCAGGATCGAGGGGAAGTTTACCTTTTCTAAGCCTCATTGCTTAGCTAAAGAAGATGAATGTGTAAGCTACCATTCATAACCACCATCAAAATTTTGGATATTCCGATATTTAATCCTCTTGCACCCCGAATGCTCGAATACTAACGTCATTCATACCTTCGGGTCCAAGAAGATTAAATAGGGGCATCTGTAATACCCCAAATTTTGACCACTTAGATTTCCCATCATTGTGAAAATCATCATCACAATATGGATGTACCTTTATGCTTCATCAGTCTCCCCAAAGATGGGTGAGCATCCAATACAATCAAAATTAGGGTTTCAAGCCCTCTCTGAGCTTTAGACAAAGGATCAATCAAGAAATGACATGATCTTCAACTTGTCTAATCTCTCAAACATCCACAATGGATCAAAAAAGGACTCCCACTTCAAGGATTAAGCACAAGGCTGCTCCCTTCTAGGTGGATCAAGTCTCAAGATCAACAGTGTCACCAAATTAGGGTTTTGGTGGACCAGGGCCTCCAGATGGAAATTTTCATCTGGGCACAAGGCAATGATCCAAAACATAACCTAATTTACTTCATGGAACCTCATGAACCCATGCATCAAGTCAAATTCACCCCTAAGTTGACTTTTGGGACAAACCATGAGCCAAGACCTCAAGACATGATTTGAGGGTCTCTAATACACCATATTGATCCATTTGGAACAATGGATTGATCCAAGAAGCTTGAGCAACAAGTTTCATTTTCATCTGTACCACAATTAGGGTTTTAAGGGAAAAGTCAACTGTAACTTTGACTTTTGACCAAGACATGCTCCCAAACCCTAATACATGATTGAATATACCCTATGACACCCATGGAACATGTCCATCAAGTTTGATTTAGGTCAAGGACATGATTTCCTGAAGAATTGCACAGTTTGGAATTCATCTGATAAAAAGTCAACTGTGCACAAAAGTCAACTTTGACTTTTTGAGATTTTTCACCAAAATGGATTTTTAACCCTAAAATGATGTTAATGTGTGATTTGAATCATCATTCATCAAGAAAAATCAAGAAAAGTGAGATAACTTGTAAAAGGGGTAACCATAAAACTTAGAAATTTTTCTAAGTTAAAAATAAAGTGGCAAAGGTACCAACTTTGGAGGACCATAACTCCTAAACCACAAGGCCATTTTTTCTCATCCAAAGATGGATTTGTAGCCCTCATTATCACCTACAAAAACTTCAACTACAAGTCATTCCAATTCATTAAGGATTTTGAGTTATGGAGTGATCAAAGTGGCTGAAAAGTGAAAATGTCACTTTTTCAAACACTTAGTGAAATTTTCACTAAGTTAGATTTTGCCTTCACTTTTTGCCAAATGTAGGGGGATTTTTCACTTGGAATCAAAATAGATCAAAACCAAACTTGTTCAAACAGTTGTTGTATCATGTAAGAGCTTTCCAAAATGGCCAAGAACATTGCCAAATTCAACCTACACCATGAGATACAACATTGCCAAGTTGCCTTGCTGAAATCTGTCAAGGCAAGGCAGAATTTGCATTTTGGCTCGATTTGCCAAAATCAGCCAATTGCAATTGCTCCAATCCACTTGGACACCTCAGAGGATTGAATCCAAAGGGGACAATCACTGAGCCAAGCCTCAAAGGTCCAAGGAACAAGGAATAGCATGTTGAACCTAGAGTTGCCAAAGTAGGGACAAGACTTCAAATTTGGAATGAGGCATTCAATGGAACCATCAAGTTGGCATGGACTGAGCCATTCTCATCTGAAATCAGTCAAGACTTATCCAAGACCAAGGGGACCAAAGCTCTGTGCCCTAACCTCTAGTCAATGGCTAGAGGAGACTTGAATTCTCATTGGACAACATTGGCCAAACCTACTTACCAGCTGCCATGCACTATTCCTTGCAAAACAAACTTGCTCTACTATAAATAGAGCTCAATTATGGTCAGTTTGAGTACACCAAAGCCATCTAACAGATGCTTTCCTCAAAATCTCTTTCTCTTGGCAAAAATGCCTTTCTTAGCAAGGTAGCTATCGGGTTTTGAGTTTGAGAGCAATTCTGCACAAACCAATCACTCACACACCTCACATACATCATATTTGAGCTGATCAAACACTCACATAACATCTGAAACATCAATTTTACAAAATCACTTGCCATCCACACAAGTTTGAAGTGAAGTTGCAGCTGAGATGCCATAAACTGATCCAGTCCATTTCAATTCAATCCAAGTGTTCAAACACACTCCATATGGTGTAGGGAAGCTGTCCAGATCATCACAACTTGTCTGTAACACCTCCAACTCAAAATCACATCTGCACTTGCTGTCACGACTTGGAGGTAAGCCTAAACCTGGGCATCTCTCAATCTATGCATATTTCCTCGCACAATAATTTGGCCATATGTTCATAATCATGCATGGAATGTTTTCCCTCAATTAATTGCATTGTTTGAATCGTGTATCAAAAATCCTAGCCTTCATGCAGAAATTAGGGTTCTTGAGGTCTCTTCGTGATTTCTTGTTGTATGTTTAATTTAAATGAAATTAAAGTACATAGACTTGATCGTGAGGTTGAGGCGAGCATAATGATATGTGGATTGCATATTATAATTACGTATTCAGTGAGATTGGATGGAAAATGCAAATCTGGGCAAACTGAAAAACGCGCGTGTTCTTGGTGTTGTTCTTGGCGCCATTTTCATATATTTGAATAGTTGAATTTTGTGATTTTGTTTAATTGATTCAAAAATTAATTTCTCTCTGAGTTTTAATGATTTTGAGTTGATTCTTTTTTTAATAATTCACAAAAATGTTAAAATATTTTATTTTATCAAAAAAATCCCAAATATATTATTTATTTTATATAATTGATATTTTTGTAAAGAATTAATATTTTGATTGTTTTTGGCATTTTAAATATTTTTTCTACATTGATTTTGCAACTTTTAATGCTTTCTAATTATTTTGTAGGTCAATACTTAATTTTTGAAGCATTAATCCAAGATCACAATTTGTTTTCCATGTGTTAAACAATTTTTGATCATTTTAATTGAATTTTTATTCAATTAAATACATTTTGAAAACAAATTAGGGTTTTGGATTAATTCAACCCTCATAAATCATTTTCAAAACACTTTGGGCCTCTATTAGAGTGTAAGACCCAATCCTTTTTTGACCAAATCATCTTTGGGCCTCACTTATTGTATAAGTCCCGATATCGTCAAAAAAACAAACGGCGCGATCGTCGCCTTTTAAAAAATCATCTGGGCCTCTCCTTGAGCTATAAGACCCATTCAAAACACTTTGGGCCTCTATTAGAGTGTAAGACCCAATCTCCCTTTTAACCAAAACATTTTTTGGGCCTCACTTATTGTATAAGTCCCTCTGCGTTAAAAGAAAACCTTGGCGCGATCGCCATTTTTAAACGAAAAATCATTTGGGCCTACCCTCGTGTTATAAGCCTCACTCTTTTTCTTTAAACCTTTTTGGGCCTCTTGAGAGAGTGTAAGACCCATCCCTTTGTACAGAAAACCTTTTTGGGCCCCAGTCACTTGTATAAGTTCCTCTGTACAAATTCAAACAGTGCGCTCACTAATAAAACCCTGGGCCTCTCCTTGAGCTGTAAGCCCCAGATCTTTCTTTTTCAAAGCACTTTCTCCTTTGATTTTGAATATATTGTTGTTTTCTTTCTTTGTTCAACAACTAACCAAACAGCATGGAAGCACTACAACCGAGTAAGTGGTTATCGCTTTCATTTACTGCTTTCATATTATAAACTGTATTGTGGGGCTGCTCACTGTAAGTCTCCTTTCATAAACTCATATCTACTGTGTAATAATAGTATAGATATTTTGAGTTTCCCCGACAACTACGTCTAGAACTAAGTGACGCCGTTTCATTTATTCGTAGAAATAGATGCCTAGATCCCCAATAGGAGCACCAGATACAGTCTTCTCTTCGGCTGTCCTCCTTAGGAATCGTCAAGAAGCTCTACTCCCCAAGATGAATGTTTTCTCCGTGAATGGCATCTTTGAGTTTCTTCCAAATTCTCGAACTTTCCTGACTTGATCTATTCCTTGTGGATAGCTTGCCTTGAATGTCTCGGGGTTTGGGTACCCACTACGGTCATAATCTTGGACCTTAACTAAGGAACCCTCTTTAAAAGTTAAAAGTCGCTGGATAGTAAACCTCGCACGTTTACCAGTGGTTTTCATCTTTAAAAGAGTTATCTCTCCTAATAGAAAGGAGATGATAGACCCACGGGCTTCTTAAAAGCATCGGCCTCCTCTTGGGCATTATTCAAGGACACTACGGCTTCTTAGAAGTATTCACAGCCTCCTCTTAGGCTTCGTATAATGATCTCTTCCTTCGGGAATGATAGCCTCCTCTTGGGCTTCGTACAAGGACCCGTCGGCTTCTTAAAAGATTCCAGCCTCCTCTTGGGCTTCGTACAAATTGTCCCGACGACCTCCTAGAGGTATAGGAACAGAACCTAGTCATCCTCATAGAACAGTCCTTTCATAGAGTCTACTACTGTTTCTCGAAGCATAGTACAAAAGATAAAACTCTAGACTTGGACAGTCAAACTTCCTTGAGTCTCAAAGACATTCTCAAGCACCCTTCGTTAAATAGGAAAGAAACCTGCAGACTCGGATAGTCTCAATACCCTTTGGATTTCCTGTTTCCTCAAAGAGAAGGAGATATCCCTGATCCTTGAATCAAATCCCTGAGTACAGTGTTGCTCATATAAGAACTGATTTTCTCTTTTAAATCAGTATATTGGATCTGTCACTCAACTGAAACAGTTACAATAGCCTCCATCTCGGGCTTCGTACGAGATACCAAAATCCTCCCCAGTGGAGTCAAAACAACCTTTTAGCCTCTCTCTCAGGCTTTGTATGAGACATAAAAGATTCCCTCGTTGAGTCAATCACCCTTTTTTTTGCCTCCATCTCGGGCCTCGTACGAGATATAAATCCCTTAAGCAAGAGTCGAACTCTTTGCTAGCCTCCTCTTAGGCTTTGTATAACGATATGCCCCACTGGGTCAAAAACCTTTAGCCTCTCTCTCGGGCTTTGTACGAGACACAAAATAGCCTCCTCTTAGGCTTTGTATAATGATTTTCCTAGAGGAAATTAGCCTCCTCTTAGGCTTTGTATAAGAAAACCACTGGTTAATCCAATTAACCTTTTAGCATCAAAACTGTGCCTCGTTCACAATACTCAAACATCAACAACTCCTTTCCCTTCATCTAATCGCTGTAAGCGGCAAGCCTCTGGATCATCTATATCCATGCCACTGTCCCTCTTTTAGCATGAGAAATTCCTAAGGAAAGATGGCATTGCTCTACACTGAGTTAAAGTCTTCTCCTTCAGGTTAAAACCCTTTCTTCGGAAATTATGGCATTGCTCGGATCCGCGTATCCCAGTTAAAGTAATTCTCCTTCTCCCCTATTTAGAGATGACAAATTCTCTCTAAAGTCGAGGTCTTTTAGCTTCACATCTTGGGCTTTGAACAATATACAAATCACCTTTCGCTTCATGTCTTGGGCTTTGAACAAGACACCAAAAACCAATTTCCTCCCATAGAATAGGAGGAACTACGAACGCTCTGATTTCCCTGTTTCGGTAAACGGGAATACGTAGGCATAAGATCGAAAGAAAAGATCTTAGCGAGCGCAATCAACAAAAAACCCAAATCCCATATCTCCATCAATTAAAAGCAGTAATTCAAAAGCATCAGTCCTAACATCCTAATCCTTATTCCCCACCAGAAACCCTTTGCCTAGGAAAAAGAAAGAAAGAACCGTATTGGCGAAATACGAATAACCAGTACAAAGGCCCCCCCACATTGATAGCATCCGTAACCTAACAAACCGCTGTTTAAACTCAGTATGTAAGCAGGGTTAATTGGAGACATCTATTTCCCTTCCTTATTCAGCTCACAATAGGATAAAAAATGAATCGACCTGTAGTTTTAAGCTCAACCGCAGAGAGCGACCAGCGCTTAAGAACCGCGTCCAAAATCGCTCGCTACACCATGGAAGCTTACACACTTTGGGTCAAAGAGCGCGTCAAGGAAATCTTGTTGCCATTCTCTTTCGAGCCTTCTATGAATGCCAAGCTTCCTGAACTTGCCATTGTTCCTCCATCTGAGGTCGACCAGCTCAAGCTGACTATTGAGAAGTTGAAGAAGGAGAATGCTGATCTTCGTCTCAACCTTAATATAATCACATCCGAGAAGGATAGCCTACAGATTAAGCTCCGTCAGAAGCGTAAGCACATGCTCAAAGAGGTAGAGGTTGAACAGAACAAGCGAAGGAAAACGGGGGATGCTTTGAAGAGCACCTATGATGGACTAGCTTCAAAGGAGAGACAACTCGCCGATACCTAATATCAAGCCTACAAGGATGAGTTAAGCTACAAGAAGCAACTTGAAGAGCTTCGAGGAAAGTTATCCTAGTTCAAGACAAAGTGGAAAACTGAGCATGACCGTGCTAATCAGTTGGCAAAGGACTTTTCTCAGTGTTAAGCCAAGCTCGACAAAGTCTGCGGTGAGATTCAGAAGCTGCAAGATCAAGCACATCAGAGCTGAGAACAGATCAGTCAGCTCAACAATGAGAATACTCACTGGGAGCAACAAGGCCGTCATCTGCAAAACCTCTTGGATCAGAAAGAGGCCTTTCTTCAATATATGCTTCAGGGACCTAACCATTCCTTACTACACAACCTCGTGAAGGATGCAAAGTATTAAAGTGAGAGGCATGGCCGTCTAGCCAGATTTGTTGAGCACGCACTAGAGGACTTACCTGGGTTGTTGAGAGATGCATATGCCGATGTGTTGCCACACCAGCTTCCTTGGGTTGTTTTCCACTTCTTGTCTATTTGCAGGGTGGTCTTTGATAGGATCCATGCTGATTTTGTTGTAGCCCAAAAGGCAGATTTTTGATTTGTACTTGACTTGTGCTTCTTTCCTTTACTGTTGAATGAATGAAGTTTCTTGCCAATCTTATCTTTTGCACCTTTACTTGTATGCTTCATGATTATTGTCAACAAAGATAAGTTTAAGAATTCCTGAAATTTAAAAAACTTTATTTTTGCATGCATATCATACATTCATTTGCACACATATGCACGTCCCTGCATCTGGAAACCGTTGCTCATCCTTGTCCGTCTTCCGTTTGTAGCAAGATGACGACTCGACATCGGTATTTCACTCGATCAAGCAAATCCAGAATCATGGTTGATTTCGAAGCTGAGAACGCTGCCTATAAGGAAACTCTGGCTCAATTCCAAGGTCGGATGGATCAGTTTCAGACGAACATGGATGTTATTATAAAGCTCCTTCATGCTCAGAAGGATGCTGCCGCTGCCGCCACTACTATTGCAAATATCACTGATGCAACCGTTGTCACTCCTGTTGTGACTATGTCTCCTGTTGTCACAGCTACTCCTGCTGTTGTTCCTTCTCTTGCTACTGTGGAAATACCAGTCGAGCCTGTGATTCAGTCTGCTGTTCATCTATCAAATTCTCAATCTGGTTTGAACAAGATGCCTGCTGATTTTCCTTGGGGCATGCCTCCGAATTTCACTCCTCAGATTGCAAATAATGGTGCCTTCGTGCCATACTAGACTTTTGTTGTGCCCATGCCTAATGGAAATGTTGCTGCATATCTGTGGGGTATGCCTACTCTGGTTCCACCTCTGGTGGTGAATGATGATCATGAGAATCTTCAGGTTTAGGCTCGTCAGACTCCTGTATTGACTGACATTGAAACTCCCGATGAAGAAGAGCATGTGTATAGGGATCATCTTATTCATGTTCCGGTTTCATCTCAAGCTGTTCAAACTACTGTTCAGAATGTTCATCCTGGAATGTTCTACCCTAGAGCATCTTCATCCGCTGCTATGGTACCTCCTCTGAATTATTCGTTTGGTGTTCAGTTGGGTCAGAATGCTGGTCAGATGGTTAATCTAGGTTTGATATATCTTTCTCAGTTTGCTACTCTGCAAGTGTACGCTCCGGCCGCATCTCAGATGCAAAATCCTCATATTCTTGTCAGGCCCATTAATTAGAATAGACCTGCTGACTACAAGTTGTTGGAAGACCGCATCAGAGCTATTGAAGGGTTTTCTGCTTTTGGCATGGAGGCCAAGGACTTATGTTTGGTTCCGAATATGGTACTGTCGCAGAAATTCAAAATACCTGAGCTGCCAAAGTATAAAGGTTTGAGTTGCCCGCGTAGTCAAATCACTATGTACTGCAGGAAGATGGCATCCTATATTGATAATGATGAATTGCTAGTTCATTGTTTTCAAGATAGTTTGTTTGGTACTTCATTGGATTGGTACATGGGCTTAGAACGTAGCAAGATTAGTACTTGGAGGGATCTGTCTGAAGCGTTCTTGAAACAATACAAATATAATCTTGATCTGGCGCCTACTAGATTACAGTTGCAGAACCAGTCTCAGTGCTTAGCTGAAACATTCAAAGAATATGTAGAAAGATGGCGTGAGATGGCATCTCGTGTGCGACCCGCTCTCTCTGACAATGATTTGGTTGACATCTTTATGGGTACATTGCAAGGATCCTATTATGAGAAAATGGTGGGGAGTTCTTCATCGAACTTCGCTGATGTTATAACCATTGGTGAACAGATTGAGAATGGTTTGAAGACTAGAAAGATTCTTGGAGCTGCTTCCCAGCAGCCAGCCAATAGAAAATATCAGAACAATCAGTCAAAGAAGAAAGAAGGTGAAGCCAACGCTGTGATAGCACAGGTTTCTCCTCAGTATCAAGCACTCATGGCTCCCATGCCATACTATCCATATTCGTACATTACTGCTGCACAATATCAATAACTTCCATACCAGTATCATCCGCAACAACCAATTCAGAACACTCAGAATCAGCAACAACCACAACGTCAGTAACAGACTCAACAGGACAACAAAAATTAGCAGAATCAAAACCAGCAAAATAACAACAATCAAGGAAGCCGTAAGCGTCTGAATTTCGACAGAATTCCAGTGTCATACACTGAGTTGTTTCCTTACTTGATTCACCAAGGGGCAATTGTTCCCAAGGAGATCGCACCTGCAATTCCTCTATTCAACCCGAAGCATAATCCAAATGCGTCATGTGCTTATCACGCTGGATACATAGGACATGCGACAGAGGACTATTTTGTTTTCAAAACTAAGGTTCAGGAACTCATTGATCGGAAGATTTTGACTTTTGGTGAGGAAGGTCTTAACATTCAGCACAATCTGTTGCCCAATCACAGTGGACCCGCGGTTAACATGGTTGAGGATAACTCAAAGGCTGAACTGATCATGGATGTCGACGAGGTAAAGACTCTGATGACCGTGGTTTTCAAGATATTGAATGAGCATGGGTTGTTGAAACGGCTGCATGGCAAGTGTCAGATTTGCAATGATAATCCCAACCAGTGTCGAAAGCTGAAGGGTTGTGTTCAAATTTTGATGAATCGAGGTGAAGTTCAATTTTCTAGATCTAAGCCTGTTGGAGAGGTTACTACTATCGAGCCATTCACCATCGTCTATAGGAAGGTTCCTGTTGAAACTCCTAAGCAGAAGAAGGTATAACTTATCATTGTTTGCCCGCTAAAACCGTTTTAGTATCAGAATTCTAAGGAGGTACCTTGGAGGTATGGGTCTACTGTGTTTTCTGGAGGTCAAGAGATAAGGTTTGCTGAGTCTGAGATTGTGAATGTTACAGCCACTGGAGGTATGACTCGTAGTGGACGAGTGTTCGCTCTAAAGGTCACTACAAAACATGTTCAACTTCCAACCGTTGTTCCTCTCAAGGACACATCCGCAACCCCTGTTGTTCAACAAGGAGCATCTACTACAGTACTAGTGCCAACTATTCCGTCTGAGGATGTTGCCAAAAACAAGGAAACAATTGATGATTAAGAGTTCCTAAAGTTGATCAAGAAAAGTGACTTCAAAATTGTGGATTAGCTGGGGCAGACTCCCTCAAGGATCTCAATCTTGTCCTTACTGATGAGCTCACCCGCACACAGATCAGCCTTGTTGAAAGTTTTGAACAATGCTCACGTGATGCATGATATATCCGTCGTCGAGTTCGATGATGTAGTGGCTAATATAACAGCAGGTAGATACTTGGGTTTTAATGAATCAGAATTACCTCCTGAAGGAGCTGCCCACAACAAAGCACTGCACATATCCGTAACTTGCATGGATGCCTTGTTATCTTGCGTTCTGGTAGATACCGGTTCTTCCCTCAACGTGATGCCTAAGGGCACTTTGAGTCAATTACTGGTAGAAGGAAGCGAGATGAGGCCGAGCGCCTTAGTTGTCAGAGCCTTCGATGGTTCTCGAAGGCAAGTCATTGGAGAAGTGGATTTACCCATCAAGGTTGGACCGCATTTGTTCACCATTACTTTCTAAGTGATGGACATCAATCCCGCATACAGTTGCCTATTGGGTCGCCCGTGGATTCACGCCGCAGGGGCAGTTACTTCCACTTTACACCAGAAATTGAAATTCATGTTCGACGATCAGCTGGTCATCGTCTGTGGTGAAGAGGAACTGATTGTGAGTGAGTTATCATCTGTCCGATATGTCAAGACCGAAGAAGGCATAACTGAGGTGCCGTTGCAGTGTCTTGAGTTCGAAGATGTCAGCTCTGCTTCAACTAGTCAAAGTAGATCACCGCAAATGACTCTAGCAACTAGCAAGAGTGCTAAAGAGACCATCGAGAAAGTAGCCTTGTCAGGCTGGGGGCACGTAATTGATGTGGTTGAAAAGCATAAATGTTTTGGATTGGGTTATCGTCCTGATCGACAATCTAGTTCACATGGTCAGAAGCAGTGTAATTCCATCAAGTTCAGTAGCGCGGGTTTTTAAAAGGGTGACATCATGGCCGCCATCGATGATGCTGGTTCTAGCAACCAGGTTTCAAGCTTTGTGCGCAAGTGTCCGCCGGGTTTCAAGCTCAACAACTGGACATCTACCGTGATTCCTATGGTTTTTCCAACAAACATGTAATGTATTTTGTTTTCTCATTCCCTCGTCCTCGCCCGAGACGAGTTGATAGCTTGTAAATGGCCTCACGCTTTTGCAATATTATGTGATCAATAAATAAAAGTTTTTTGCATTCAAAACCATGCTCTATTCTCTTTCTTTATTTTACTTTTTCACAAACAAATGGTAAAAGTTTCTTTTTATTTTCACTTTTCAAAATAGCTCATTCTAAACATATTCATAAACATGCAGAACTAATAAACACATTGATAACAACATGGAAAACATCCGTTGTAATTATGGGATTCGAATCAACCAAGCCGAAGAAGATGGTGAGGAAGATTGTGAATTACCGACTGAACTAGCAAGGCTCCTTGAGCACGAGCATAGAGAGATTCAGCCACACAAAGAGCCAGTGGAAGTTGTTAATCTTCGTACTGGTGAGGTCAGAAGAGAAGTCAAGGTTGGCGCGTCCCTCGCTAAGCATGTACACTCCGAGTTGGTCAAGTTATTGAAAGAGTATGTTGATATCTTTGCCTGGTCTTATCAAGATATGCCTGGGTTGGATACCAACATCGTTGAACATCACTTGCCACTCAAGCCCGGATGTCATCCTGTCAAACAGAAATTAAGGAAGACTAGACCCAACATGGCACTTAAAATCAGAGAAGAGGTAAAGAAACAGCTTGATGTTGGGTTCCTAGCCACTTTTGAGTATCCTGAATGGATTGCCAACATTGTCCCGGTTCCAAAGAAAGATGGGAAAGTCAGAATGTGTGTAGATTATAGAGATCTCAACAAGGCAAGCCGGAAAGATGACTTTCCTTTGCCTCATATTGATGTCTTGGTGGATAACACGGGGCAGTTCTCTGTCTTTTTGTTTATGGACGGTTTTTCAGAATATAATCAGATCAAAATGTCCCCAGCTGACATAGAAAAGACTACTTTCATCACGCCATGGGGTACATATTGCTACAAAGTCATGCCATTCGGTTTGAAGAATGTAGGGGCAACATACCAACGTGCCATGACAACCTCTTTCATGATATGATCCATAGAGAGATTGAGGTTTACGTGGATGATATGATTGCCAAGTCCAAAATAGAAGATGATTACCTGGTTCATCTGAAGAAACTATTTGACAGACTCCGGAAGTTTAGACTGTGGTTGAATCCTACAAAGTGCACCTTCGGAGTTCGATCGGGCAAACAGTTGGGCTTTATTTTGAGTCAGAAGGGCATTGAAGTTGATCCCGACAAGGTTTGAGCAATTCGGAACATGCCGCCTCCCAAAACAGAAAAAGAAGTCTGTGGCTTTCTAGGCAGACTTAACTACATCTCAAGATTCATTTCTCACTTAATGGCTACCTGTGAACCAATGTTCAAATTACTAAAAAAAATCAATTGGTCGAATGGAACAATGATTGTCAAGAAGCATTTCACAAAATAAAACAATACTTGCAAGAACCATCGATCTTAATATCGTCGATTCCAGGTAGGCCATTAATCATGTATCTCACTGTGCTCGATGAATCAATGGGATGTGTATTGGGTCAACATGACGACACTGGTAGAAAAGAACATGCAATTTACTATCTGAGCAAGAAGTTCACTGATTGTGAGACCAGATACTCACTCTTCGAGAAAACTTGTTGTGCTCTGGTCTGGGCTGCTCGACGCCTAAGACAATACATGATTTGCCATACTACTTTGTTGATATCCAAAATGGATCCGATAAAGTACATTTTCGAAAAGCCTGCTGTCTCTGGAAGGATTGCTCGGTAGCAGATGCTGTTAATTGAGTATGATATCCAACATGTTACCCAGAAAGTAATAAAAGGGAGCGTCTTGTCTGACTACCTTGCTCATCAACCTGTGGAGGGTTATCAACAAATGAAGTTTGACTTTCCTGATGAGGTTGTTCTGTTTATCAGAGACTATGAGACTCCAGACCCTGACATAGGACCCGAACCAGGAGCGCGATGGATGCTCGTGTTCGATGGTGCCCCTAATGCCAAACGTCGTGGAATTGGTGTTATCCTTATCTCTCCAACAGGTTTTCACCTTCCCTTCACTACCAGATTATGCTTTGCGTGCACCAACAATATGGCTGAATACCAAGCATGTATCTACGGTATTGAAGCGACAATTGACATGAGAATCAAGATTCTTGAGGTCTATGGAGATTCTACTTTGGTTATTGGCCAAGTCAGAGGGAACTTTGTGACTCGGGATTCCAAGCTGGTTCCGTATCAAAAACACATAGCAAAATTGATTCCTTACTTTGAGGAGATCACTTTTCATCATATTCCCAGAGAGGAAAGTCAGCTAGCTGATACTCTTTCCACTTTGGCATCCATGTTCAAGGTCAAGTGGAAGAATGAAGCTCCTTCTATCCGCATTGACCATTTGAACGAACCAGCACACTGTTTAGCAATCGAGGATGAGTCTAATGACAAACCTTGGTTCTACGATATTAAGAGATATATGGAAAAACAGGAATATCCCGAGGGTATTACTATCAGTGACAAGAAAGCTCTTAAGCGGCTTTGCGCCAAATTCTTCTTAAGTGGTGTGTACTGTACAAGAGGAATTATGATTCCGTGTTGCTCAAATGCGTGGATAGACACGAACCAAATACGATCATAAGGTCCATACATGAGGGTTGCGAGGGTGTACATGCTAAAGGTCCTGCTATGGCCAAGAAGATCCTTCGAGCTGGGTACTATTGGACAACAATGGAGGTAGATTGTTACAACTTTGCCAAAAGGTGTCACAAGTGCCAAATCTACGGAGACAAGTTCCATGTGCCTCCAACTCCATTGAACGTTTTGACTTCGCCTTGGCCATTCTCTATGTGGGGTATTAATATAATTGGAATGATCGAACCGAGGGCTTCCAACGGTCACTGTTTCATTCTAGTTGCTATCGACTACTTCACCAAGTGGTTTGAAGCTTCTTCTTAAGCAAATGTTACACGCCAAGTGGTTGCCAGATTTATCAAGAAGGAGATAATCTGTCACTATGGTATTCCTAGCAACATTATCACTGACAATGCAAGCAACCTAAACAACAAGATGATGAAGGAGTTGTGTCAAGAATTCAAGATCGAGCACGACAACTCTTTACCATATCGGCCAAAGATGAATGGCATCGTCGAAGCAGCAAACAAAAACATCAAGAGGATTGTCCAAAAAATAAGACTTACAAAGATTGGCACGAAATGCTTCCTTTTGCACTGCATGGCTACAGAACTTCAGTCCGCACTTCTACTGGGGCAACTCCGTATTCGCTTGTGTATGGCATGGAGGTTATTCTGCCTATTGAAGTCGAGATTCCTTTGCTCAGAGTCATCATGGAAGCAGATCTTGATGAAGCCGAATGGGTCCAATCCCGATACAACCAGCTGAATCTCATCAAAGAGAAGCACCTTACAGTCGTTTATCATGGTCAATTGTATCAGAGACGCCTCAAGCAATCTTTTGACAAGAAAGTTCACCCTCGAGCGTTCCATGAAGGTGAACTAGTGCTCAAGAGATATTCCCCTGTTCATTCAGATCCACGGGGAAAGTGGACTCCCAATTACGAAGGACCATTTGTTGTCAAGAAGGCCTTCTCAGGCGGATCCCTGATCCTTACCACCATGGATGGGGAGGAGTTGCCATCGCCTGTAAACTTCGATGCAGTCAAAAAATATTATGCCTGAAAAAAATGATGAATAAGAGCCCGTTAGATTGACATCCGCAAGAATAATCTAGGCAAAAATGGGCGTCCCGATGGACCAAAAAAAAGAAATATCCATGCAAAAGTTAGGGACAATGAAAAAAAAACAAACAATAAACCCGCTAAGTTGAAAACCCGAAAGGGCGACTTAGGCAAAAATGGGTATCCCAGTGGATGGAAAAAATATAAAAAATATCCAGGCAAAAATTAGGGATAAAGGCATTTGGCTGTGAACACTTGAGCCTCTCTTCATCATAGCTAGACCTCAGACGGTAACAAGGCGTTGGAACCTAGACTTACAGTGGATGATAGCCAATGTTGTAATCAATGCAAAGCATGATTTCCCTTGCCATTTACATTTGTCTTTCAATTTTATTGCAAACTACCTCATCAATGAGTTTTGCATCCTTGTACACATCTTATGTAGTAATATTATCATATTCAATAAAAAATGCATCATTTGTTTTCTCAATTGTCTTCTTTCCAGTATTTTGTTTGCAAAATAAATGATTATTTATGATCACATGATACTATAAATCGTTGAGAACAATAAAAAGCTAAATCAATGGAGAAAACATTATGTATTGCATATTTTATTGGTAATTTCTACAGGATAATCGGTAATATCCAGTGCCAAGCCTAATGCCCGACTCACGCCGTGATGGTTCTTTGAAGAAGTTATTGTTTCCTCAGCGGAGCCATCATTTCCCCAGCAAGCGCCATTATGGTTTTCCGGAAAGGTGAATTACCTTCCATTTCCCCAACAGATCCATAAGGTTCCTAGTAAAGTTGTCATGATGTACCCCGAGAAGAGACTTTGGTGTTCTTCTCCCCAAAACGGGTCGTGCATCATCCCTCAGCATGTCGAAATTGTCACGCACCAGCAGCAGTACGATTTGGTTCCTCGTCTTCCTTAAGCAGAGAAGATCCTCTGAGCCTTGTGAATTCCCTACAACAGAGTCAGTGGCAGCTTAGAAATTGGAGTTTTGTGATTTTATTCCCCAGTCAGAGGAATTCAGGGTGGTAAGATTGGCCTCATCCTCTCACCCCAGCAATGACTATGGATGGTTTAGAAATCCGAGATTTCTTGGTTTCTTCCCCAATGGAGTTTTCACCATTATTGGGCTTTTCCACAACAGAGTTGTCACTCATCGTGGACTTATTCTCCGGCAGGCTGTCTTCATTTGTGGGTTCTCTCCAAATCTGAGGATGTCGAGTTTTTTTTGCTACAATCTCTGCCTAACCGCCGCACAATACATCGACCCGCACCTTTGCATTGCATGATATCAAGCATCATGTAGAACACATACATAGCATATGCATCAAGCATACTCCCTTTCTTTCGGCCTGATTCATCTCTCCGGCAGATATTCAGCCAAACTTCAAACGCTCTCAAAGCACTTCTCTTTTGTCGCCGTCGGCCAAATTTTCGAGTTACTCTTTTATTTAATCTCCTTTTACCTCGAATCATTGAAAAGCTAGCGCGATTCGTACATTTAGGTCCTAGAGGATTAAATAGGGGCAGCTATCGTAACCCGAAATTTGACCTCCTTCTTTTGGCTTTTGCATAAGCACGTGCATTCGCATCGCTGGCATACGCATTCGTACTTTTCTCTATATGTTTCTTGTTGTAGGATTTTCAGGTTTTTAGGCCCGATTAATGGCATCCTCACAAGGTCATCACATCATCAAAACAAGCACAAAGTAAAGGTTTCCATGCCTACTCATCAAAACAAGAGGTGGAAAATCGAAACCAGGACCTCAACACTTGTTTTTTGAGTGATCTGGGCAATTTTTGCCTAGAGTAACCGGTTACTCAATATAGGTTAACCGGTTACTCAGTACGAATTTGTAGTTCCTGCTGCATTTTTGGGACAACAATCATGCACACTCTTTGGTCTTTGATTCTACATTGTTCTAGCAGCAGGTGGAATATTCTAGACTCTTCAAGTGATTCATTGGCATTTGCTACTGTCATACCCCAAATTTTGACCACTAAGATTTTCCATCATTGTGCAAATCATCATCACAATATGGGTGTATCATTATGCCTCATTAGTCTCCCCAAAGATGGGTGAACACTTACTACAGTCAAAATTAGGGTTTCAAGCCCTCTCTGAGTTCTTAGACAAAGGATCAATCAAGGAATGACATGATCTTCAACTTGTCTAAACCTCTAAAACATCCACAATGGATCAAAAGGACTCCCACTTCAAGGATTAAGCACAAGGTTGCTTCCTTCTAGGTGGATCAAGCCTCAAGATCGCTAGTGTCACCAAATTAGGGTTTTGGTCGACCAAGGCCTCCAGATGGAAATTTTCCTCTGGGCATGAGCCAATAATTCAAAACATAACCTAATATGCTCCATGGAACCTCATGACCCCAATCATCAAGTCAATTTTGCCTCAGGGGATGCATACATCAAAAATCAGGAATTAGGATTTCTTGACCTAATTCACCCCTAAGTGGACTTTTGGGACAAATCATGAGCCAAGACCTCAAGAGAGGATTTGAGGGTTTCTAATACACCACATTGATCCATTTGCAACAATAGATTGATCCAGGAAGCTTGAGCAATAAGTCTCAATTTCATCTGAACCACAGTTAGGGTTTCGCGAGAAAAGTCAACTATAACTTTGACTTTTGACCAGGACATGCTCCCAAACCCTAATACATGATTCAATACACCTTATAACACCCATGGAACATTTCCATCAAGTTTGATTTAGGTGAAGGACATGATTTCCTAAAGGATTGCACAGTTTGGAATTCATCGGATAAAAAGTCAACTGTGAACAAAAGTCAACTTTGACTTTTTGAGATTTTTTACAATTATGGATTTTTAACCTTAAAATGATGTTAATGTATGATTTGAATCATCATTCATCAAGAAAAATCAAAGAAAATGGGATAACTTGTAAAAGGGGTAACCATAAAAACTTAGAAAATTTTCTAAGTTATGAACAAAGTGGCAAGGGTACCAACTTTGAAGGATCATAACTCCTAAACCACAAAGCCATTTTTCCCCATCCAATGCATGATTTGTAGATCTCATGGCCCTCTACAAAAACTTCAACTAGACCTCATTCCAATTCATCATGGATTTTGAGTTATGGATTGATCAAAATCACAAAAAGTGAAAATGTCACTTTTTTCCAACACTTAGTGAAATTTTCACTAAGTCAGAATCTGCCTTCACTTTTTTCCAAATGTAGGGACATTTTTCACTTGGATCCAAAAAGTATCAAAACCAAATATGATCAAACAGTTGTTGTATCATATAAGGGCTTTCCAAAATGGCCAAGAACATCACCAAATTCAATTTGAGCTAAGAGTTATGGTAGTGGCAAAATGCCTTGCTAAAAACTGCCAAGGCAAGGCATAATTTTGCATTTTTGGTCGATTTGCCAAAATCAGCCAATTTCAAGCCTTGTCATCATCTTGGACACATCTGAGGATCAAATCTAAAGGGGACAATCACTGAGCCAAGCCTCCAAAGTCCTTGGAACAAGAAGTAGCATGCCAAACCTAGAATTGCCTAAAAGAGGGACAAGACTCCAATTTTGGATTGGAGCATTTAATAGATGCTTAGAGGTGGCATGGACTGACACATTTGCAACTGAATTCAGTCAAGATTCCTCCAACAAGTAGGGAACTAAAGCTCTGTGCTCTAACCTCTAGTCAATGGCTAGAGGAGACTTGGATTTTCATTTGCCAACATTGGCCAAACCTCTGCTGCAGTTCCCATTCACTATTGATCCCAAAACAAACTTGCTCTACTATAAATAGAGCTCATTTTTGCTCAGTTTGAGTATACCAAAGCCATCAAACATATGCTTTCCTCAAAAACCCTTTCTCTTGGCAAAAATGCCTTCTTTAGCAAAGTAACTCTGAGTTTTTGAGTTTGAGAGCTTTTTTAATCAAACCAATCACACACACACCTCATAAACATCATATGCAGGTGATCCAAACTCTCACAAGTGACCTGTAATCACAGAATCACAAAGTCACATCTCAAAACCTCAAAATAGGCTTTTTGTGCATTTTTCAAGCCATGTCTTGATTCAGTCACTTTCCAAACCAGATAAAACCTCAAACACACTCCAAATATCATCCTTGAACTGTCCCAAATGGTTCCCCCCATCTGGAACACCATTTGAGAGAGTTGCTATTTTGGTCACTCTTAACCCCTTTTGCAAGAAAGGGCCAGTTTGTGTTTTTGCAGGTACCAGCTGATTCCAATCATCCTAAAAGCTTCTAAGGGATCATTTGAGTGTGTCTAAAGCATCAAATCATTTCTGGAACAAGTGGCTTGACAGATTGCACAAAAACTCCAAAAAGCTCAAAAAGAGGTAAGCCTCATGACTTGAACTTTCCAAAATATGCAATGCTTTGAAGTCCACTGATCATGCACACCTCATACATGTTATATATGTTGTGTTTGAACCAATTGATCATGTAATTCATGCCTGTATCAAAGTGTAGCATAGAAAATGCAATTATAGGCCTTTTTCAAAACCACTATCGGGTTTTGAGGAGGGAGTGTGATCTGAAAAAACTACCACCACCATTGGATTTCTTGTGAAATTCTGGTCCAGATGCATATAAATTTTGTCTCAAACCATTAAGAATTGAGAAAGTTATGACCTTCACGTTTCTGAGCCAAAACTTGCCTTGCCTTGCCTTGGGCCAGGCCTAAAACCAAGGCATGACTTGTATATTTGTGTTTTCACTCAAAACAATGGATGTATCACCACCCTAGTGGTAAGGCGCGCGCCTTGTGACCTTGAGGTCGTGGGTTCAAACCCCACCCATGCCATTTTGTGTTTTTTCACATTATGCCATTTTTTCCAATATTTTTATGTTTTATTAATTAATTGGAAAATTAATAAGTCACTCAATTTTAATTATTTTTGATTGGTTCTTTTTGTAAAAAATCACAAAAATGTTGAAATATTTTATTCCACAAAAAAAATTAAGTTTATATTATTTATTTAATATAATTAGTATTTTTGTGAATAACTTCATTTTTTATTTTAAACATTTTAAAATGAACATTCATCTTGAAAAATCAAGACCAAATGAGTTTTAATATCTCTTGTGATTAAAACTTCATTTTTCAAACCTTAAACAAAAATCACAAGTGGTTTATTCAAATTCATTTGGTATTTTTCATTGATTTTCTTTTAATATTTACTTTTAAAAGAATAACAAATTAGGGTTTCTTTGATTTTCACCCTCATCAATCATTTTAAAACACTCATGGGCCTCTAATAGAGTGTAAGACCCAATCCCCTTTTAACCAAAACAATTTTGGGCCTCAGATATTGTATAAGTCCCTCTACGTTAAAAGAAAAGTTTGGCGCGATCGTCGCCCGTTTAAAACTAAACCATCTGGGCATCTCCTCGAGCTATAAGACTCATTCAAAACTTTTGGGCCTCTATTAGAGTGTAAGACCCAACCCCTTTTGAAAACAAAATTATCTTGGACCTCAGTCATTGTACAAGACCCACTGCGTTTTCAAAATCTCGGCGCGATCGCCATTTCAAATGAAAAGCCATTTGGGCCTACCCTCGAGTAGTAAGATCCATTTCTTTTCTTTAAAACTCTTTGGGCCTCTTGAGAGAGTGTAAGACCCATCCCTTTGTACAAAAAACCTTTTTGGGCCTCAGTCACTTGTATAAGTCCCTCTGTACAAATTCAAAACCACAGTGCCATCACTGATAAAACCCTGGGCCTCTCCTTGAGCTGTAAGCCCCAATCTTTCTTTTCAAAATACTTTCTCCTTTGATTTTGAATATACAGTTGTTTTCAATCTTTCTTTGTTGAACAACTAACAAAACAGCATGGAAGCTCTACAACCGAGTAAGTGTTTATACGCTTTAATTTACCGCTTTCATATGTATATAACTGTACTGTGGGGCTGTTTCACTGTAAGTCTTCTTTCATAAACTCATTTCAACTGTGTAATAATAGTATAGCTATTTAGAGTTTCCCCGGCAACTACGTCTAGCACTAAGCCCTGTTGATCACTCTTAAATAGATAAAACTAGATCCCCATAAGATTACCAGATACAGTCTTCCCTCCTCTTGGGGTTAAACAATATGGAGACGTGAAAGGCAACATTCTCGGTGAACCCTTTCACAGACTGTCACCTTTCGAAATCGTCAAAGAAACTCTATTCCCCAGAGATGATCTTTTCTCCGTGAATGGCATCTCTTGAGTTTCTTCCAAATTCTCGAACTTTCCTGGCTTGATCTATTCTCTGTGAATACCCTGTCTTGAATTTCTCGGGGTTTGGGGACCCACAGGCTTCTTAAAAGCATCCCCGCCTCCTCTTGGGCATTGTACAAGGACCCGTCGGCTTCTTAGAAGTATTCACAGCCTCCTCTTAGGCTTCATATAAATAATTTCTTCCTCCGGGAATGATAGCCTCCTCTTGGGCTTTGTACAAATTGTCCCTCGGCTTCTTAAAAGATTCCAGCCTCCTCTTGGGCTTCGTACAAATTGTCCCGACGACCTCCTAGAGGTATAGGAACAGAAATTAGTCATCTTAATAGAACAGTCTTTCAAAGAGTCTAGATCCTGCTACTGCTGTTTCTTAAACGTAGTACAAAAGATGAAACTCTAGACTTGGATAATCTAATTCCCTGGAGTCTCAAAGACATTCTCAAGTTTCTTTCAAAACTAGGAGATGAAACCCGTAGACTCGGACAGTCTCAATACCCTTTGGATTTCCCATTTCCTTAAAGAACAGGAAATATCCCTGATCCTCGAATCAAAATCCCTGAGTGCCAACATTACTCATATAAGAACTGATTTTCTCTTTAAATCAGCATATTGGATCTGTCACTCAACTGAAACAATAACCATAGAATCCATCTCGGGCTTCGTACGATATACAAAAGACTCTCTTGTTGAGTCAAACCTTTTAGCCTCCATCTCGGGCTTCGTACGAGATATAAAAGACTCTCTTGTTGAGTCAAACCTTTCAGCCTCCATCTTGGGCTTCGTACGAGTTACAAAATCACTTTCTTGTTAAGTATAAAAGATCCTCTTGTTGGGTCACAACCTCTTTTAGCCTCCGTCTCGGGCTTTGTGCAAGATACAAAAAGATTCTCTTGTTGAGTTAATCCCTTTTACCCTCTCTCTGGGCTTCGTACGAGACACATAAAAACACCCTCTTGTTGGGCCAATAGCCTCCTCTTAGGGTTTGTATAAGGAAACCCCGGTTGAGTCAATCAACCTTCTAGCATCAAAGTTGTGCCTCGTTCACAGTAAACAAACATCAACAACTCCTTTTCCTTCATCTAATTGCTGTAAGCGGCAAGCCTCTGGATCATCTACATCCATGCCACTGTCCCTCTTTTAGCATGAGAAATTCCTAAGGAAAGATGGCATTGCTCTACACTGAGTTAAAGTCTTCTCCTTCAGGTCAAAAACCCTTATAAAGGAAATTATGGCATTGCTGGATTCACATATCCCAGTTAAAGTAATCCTCCTTTATAAACCAGTCACCCAACAATTGTGACAAACAGACCCCCTTTAGAGATGACAAATTCTCTCTAAATACGAAACTTTTAGCCTCACATCTTGGGCTTTGAACAAGATACAAACCACCTTTAGCTTCACATCTTAGGCTTTGAACAAGACACCAAAACACCATTTCCTCCCATAGAATAGGAGGAACTACGATCGCTCTGATTTCCCTGTTTCGGAAAACGGGAATACGTAGGCATAAGATTGAAAGAAAAATCTTTGCGAGCACACTAAACTAAAACCCAAAATCCCATACCCTCGGTCCTAAACCCCCTACCCATGAACAGTCCCGGGTTTTTACTCCAAACAAAGTAAGAAGAAAGAGGCCCCACTTCAATATCGCATCTGTAACCTAACAGACTGCTGTTTAAACTCGGTATGCAAGCAGGGTTAATTGGAGACATCTATTTCCCTTCCTTCATCAGCTTCAATAGGATAAAAAATGAATCGAACTGTAGTAACCCCAAAAGAGCGACAGTGCTTAAGAAACACGTCCAGTTTCGCTCGCTACAGAAAAGTGGCGCCCACTGTGGGGCACTTTCTTTGACTTTCTTTCTTTCTTTCTTAAAGTAAAAGCCTTTGGCAAGTTATTTTATGACGGTTTCATCGGGGGATGTCGTTATTGCTAGAATCGTTCTTCACTAGGATCTTAGGTCAAAACCTTTAAATTTGGAAGGAACCATAGAGTGGCGCCTCCGCCGAGGAGCCATTTTCTGTCAGGAACACAGGTTTCATAGCTCTTAAAAGTCTAGGACATTAGGACGAATATATATACTGCTTTTCCTAATTGATATATGTGTTTATTTTTCTGCTAATGGGAATACGTGTGATGCCGCATGTGGAAAGATTGAGTATACACCTAGGAAAAAACCCTTTAGTGGTGCGGAAGCTATCGAAAATAGTTGTCACGCGATACCACCCTCTTCTGAGGACTCTTCGAAAAACACCACCTAGCACAGTTCTCGGTCCGCTGGTGTTTTTCTCGACAAGAGTTGATGATGTTGAGAGATAGGTACAAAAATCACTAGTATAAACCTTTGGGACGGGTAGAGCCTTGACTCCATGACACCGACCCTTTGACCCCATGTTTTTTCTATGTTTTTGTGTGCTGCATTCATGCATTCATTTAAAAAAATATTAAAACTCTAGGAAATCTTCTCTTCTAGTCTCTCTTTTTCAAATTAAACTAAGACAATGATTGCAAATGTCAGAGAAAAAGATTGCGCTCATGGATTTCGGTAGAAGGAGAACTCATAAGTACACATTCAAGGTTCCAAAGTTAGAGGATTTGAGAGGTTTGGCGAGAATGGTCACTAACCCTGAAGCTTTCAGAGCCAAGTACGGAGGTCTGCTACCTCTATTAAAGGTTCAAGTAATTGAAAGAATCATGGATGCACTCGTTCAGTTCTACGATCCGGTCTATCACAGTTTCACATTCCCGGATTATCAGCTCGCACCAACGCTGGAGGAATATTCTCATCTGATTGATTTACATATCACTGATCGAGCTCCTTTTTCTGGACTGGAAGAAATTCCAAAGGACCAGACCATTGCAAGAGCAATTTATTTGGACGAGTCAGAGGTCAGGACTCACATGATCACTAAGGGTGGCAT